>CM026161.1:6699897-7091756 GCA_014825975.1 Bombus haemorrhoidalis
ACGACTTTCCGATATTCAGTGCAAATGACGTACGAAATCGATGCGTTCTGCCTGGGACAAGGTGCTTGGGAATCGATCGAGGAAGCTTTCAATCTTCCACCACGATAATAATCGTAACTATTTTCCACTTCGCGGGACGATCGCTGGAATTGATAAGGGCGCGTATTAAACAGCTGTGCTCGGTCGTCGAGAAGCGGAACGATAACAAGCAATAAAGTAACTTTAAGAATAATAAAGAGAAAAAGAAAAGATCCTGACGATCTTTCTCTCGAACTGGTGCCATAATTACCCTGGCTTTTAGATAGGTGTCCGATTTTTCATATTTCTTTCGACGAATTTGCTGTAATAACAAATGCACCCTGCTATGTATGCTCGCTTATCGAACTTTTTGTTCCCTTTCGAAAGCGATCTTATATGACAATGGATTAATAATATCGTAGTTACAGCCACGTACTCGTTAACCTATATTTTTGAAAGTTAGTGGTAATACCGTCTATCGTCGTTTCGCAATCGAACAATCTATTCGCAACGATCTATTCGTTCTCGTTCGTCTATTGCGAAAAAAGCCGCGATCAAACTGTACGAGATGCTCGTGTAACATGCCACCTCTTAACTAACCTACATAAATCAATGAACACGCGAGTGGTATGATCCATCGGTTTCGCCAAACGATGATGATACGTCGGGACATCGAAAATCTACACACCGGAGGATAGAAGCTTGTATTGGTAGACAGCATTCCGCGGTTTCGTCGAGTTTTTGCGGCGTGGATCGAGAGTGAAAGAGCGGTCCGGCTCCTAAGCACGGGTTGGTCGCGGCGCGGGGAAAGCGCGCGAACAAGAGGAGGCGGCAGCAAGAACGGCCACGAAATGTCGCCTCCGTGTCACTGTCCCCGAGGGTCCTTATACAGAAGCCGTTATCGGGCCAGAGGATCGCCGCCACTTCGTATTGTATATCGGCGGCGATTTAAAAAGGGAATGACGTTTTATCGTGCAGTACGATCGATAAGGCGTGCTCGAGAATGGTAGGAAGCCCGTCTTTTCTTCTGCGACCCCCTCGAACACCGCGTAAGAAATGACTTACTGACGGCTTTAAGCGGCGCTTCTGCTGCGAACGATCTACCAAAAGTGATCTACCGATCGTAAGCCTCGATAAACGATCTAGCCTGAACGTAAGTTGCACTTTTGGATTTTTACGAAATATCTTAGCCGTTAGGGAAGCTTCCGTTGTCGTATTATACATGCTTTTCACTCGATAATAATTACAATTTTGTATGCAAAAATTTTCTAGCTGAGAAATAAGTTGCTTCCACAAAATGAAAAATGCCTAAGCGACGGACAAGACGTAAAACAATGGGATTTTTCTAGAAATTTTGCGTAAAACAGACTGTATCTGAAAGAAATGTAAATGCAAAGAGATATTTCTCCATGCTCACTGATTCTCCCTTTTGTTATAACAAATAATTACGTATGTAATTATGTGATAAATGTTACCTTGACAATTTTAACTATTTATACAATTTTAAGATAAATCTTTCGTTTATTAGTACTCTGACACAATACGATATGTTGTAGCTTGTAATATGTAGTAATCGTATAACGTATAACGAAATTCGCAAATCCTGCGACAGGAACACCATAGGATCTTACAATGCGACCATGTCGAAGTTCTATAATGGCGATTCGATTTCGTAGCTAATTTTGTTTACCGTTTCCAAATCCTTTAGGCTTCGGACGATTACCTTGTTTTATTTGAAACGTCTTACAATCAGTCGATCTACGTCGTTTCTCTTCTTCGTCCAGTTCCACGCCTGGCTGTCTGTCGATAATCTCATGTACGTTGCACTTTTTCCTGACAGTTCGATCTTTCTGCTGGCGCGAGCACGATAAGATACCCTGTGCCATGATCAGAAGTATATGACTGGGATTTCCGATGATAGCTGCCTACGCTTGCTGATGAGAACCAGATCGCGCGGGGATTAGCAGACCAATAGATAGGATAAATCACCGAGTTTTTCAATCTCGTTTGATAATGATACGAGTGCTCGATAGGAGAAACAAGTCGGGCAGTTTCAAATAATCTCTTGATTTCGTTTAAGTGCCGCTATTAGAATCCGGAGGAAATGTAAAACTAAGTAGTAGAACGATGCGTAAACACGACATTACTGAAAAGACTCAAACGACTCATACGTATAGCAAAAATATATAAACGCGCACTATCATTCTTCCTTTCGCGGATTTCTTCTTGTGAATTAAATTCTTGCAAATCTGTACTGCTAATCTTCATTCACATCTATTTTCAATTGCGTAAACGGTAGTTACCTACCACACGGCACAGATACTTCGTTATACTTCGTTATACGGCGCGGATCGAATTGATAAATACAATCTATCAATGATTCTTTATCTCACAACAATTCTATTATCATTTCTTCTATATTTCATATTTTTCTCATAACCAGTGTAGTGTAATGCAGGCTCAAATAATCTATACACTTACGTAACGTTTTCCTTTTACTTCTGCTCGTAGATTCTATCGACGAATTTTATTTTATCGACAGATATAACAATTCTGACATCTCGTGTACGATGAAATAATAAATAAAATGTACCGATGTATATTGGCGCTGTTCTTACGAAGTTGGCCATTCAGAAAGTTCGCCGTTGTACTGTGTAAATACTTAGATCCTCGATCAGGATCGAGCGTGGGTGGACTGCGAGTCTCGCTCCGTGAGAGATCGACTCGATCCGGATGGAAACTCGAGAACCGCGAAAACGTCAAACCAGCTATCGAGACGGTTGCCACGATAATCGTCGACCCCCTCGCGAGTGGCATTGTAGTTGCACGCCGGTTTCGAGGCTCGAGTTTCGAGTCGAGCGAGATTCGTACGTTGGGAGCGGCCCTCGAAAACTGGGTGGAGATTAAAAGCGCGATTCGATGGTATGCTGTTGCCTTTGTATTCGTGTCTCGTTGATGAGGAGAAATTTTGATTTTTCAAATGTTTAATCGAGCAACGTAGATTGCAACGACTGTGCAACATGTTGCTCGTGCATTTAACAAACGCGAGTGATTATGAGTTACCCGAAGGAATTCGAACGATTTAACCAGCTAGCTGTTGCGATCTCTTTGCACAGTATGTACGTAAAATTCGTCGCAAAACGTAAGGGATGACGAGTATACTCGTTAAACGCAAAATATGCGTGGCTGTTATAATATAGAATTAATTCGTAATGGAACGACTGTTCTATTTTTTAATTTCGTTATTGAAATTTACTGCAATTTAAACAGCACATTGTAGCTACTTTCTACGCACGACGAGTATACTCGTCATAACAGGAAATATCGCCGTTTCTTCATCACGAGTATAATACTAACTGGTTAAATCTTGATACGAGGAAACCGAGATTCTTTCGAATTTTTTCTCCGAATCGTCTCGCTGTCAGTTTTACGAATTTTTATTTGCTCCGATGGAATTGCGATATTTTGTTATTTCTTTTTGGACCTGAGTTTGTGGCCACATTCGTTGCTTCGAACGTATACGTGCATCTCTATTTTCTATACCTTGACTTATTCACGTATTTCGCGCTTCCTATCGATCTAATTTCCAGATGTGAAAATGAGAAATCACGATATTTCGGGACAAACGACTTCTCTAAAAAGATACATTCGCGAGTACTCTCGTGACAAGAGAGCGTTTCTTTATCAAACACAGCGAATTAACGAAACAAATCTCGCTGTAAAGAATCTGAATTTTCCCTCTGAATCTGAAGAAGTTCTTTAAGCACACGGATAAACGAATAATGACATCGAAACGAAGCATCGATAGCTCGTATATCATCGCTGTCCCAAACATCCGTTTCTAATAGAACTTCTTCAATGGCGATCGTTTAATTTTACGATTACATCGTATTTCCACGATGAACATAATTTCTCATTTCAAAAGGATAGCCCACGTAAACGCTACATTCTCGCGATATCGATTCGATCCGAGAAAAATTCATTCGCGGACACGTTCCATGGCTCTCGAAACGCCAATGGCGAACGATTGCGAGAACGACACGAATACTCGAAGGTTCGCCATTCCGTTATTGCCGTGTATCGCGTCGTGAAATGCGAACTCGCGTCCACTTGTAAAGTTCACCGGAGTCTCTGGATCATAGCTTGGACTTGGAACAAGCCCCGGGCCCCGGTGCTTTGTGGAAATGATCCTCTGCTATCTGCTGACCACCGCTCGCATGCACGAAACATTACGGTAGGCACGATCGAATCTACGCTTCAGGCAGCGTATAAACTTCTGTGTATACCAGAGAGCACAATGCAAGCAGCGGCAGTTTTCATCATTTCCGTGAACGTGAAACGGTGGTTCAGCTACGTTTTCGTGGCGTGTTGTCCCTGCTGTGCGCGGCTATCAGTTGTTGGCTCGCTGTTTAGCTTTTTGGCCTGCTTGTCTCCACTGTCACAGGCGTGTACAATGTGTTAAAAAGTAACGATCCAGGTCTTGTTTGTTCCGTGCATTCTTTACGATGGTTGAAGTTTATAACACGGGTAGACACATCTGCTATTTTTGAAACGATAGCATACCGCGAACAGGTACCATGTTACATGGAAGATATAGCGAAGGTTCGATGCAGAGTAACGACGACAGGAACTTCAATAAGCGATACACAACGCGGATGTGTTCACACTGATTTTTGCTTTTGTGAGATAGAGAAATGGAAATATAGAGAGATTTCTTTCGCCCTCCAAGTGTTGTATTGTATATATTTATTTATTTAAATGGGAAATGATAATAAAACCCTTGGTATATAGGGTAACAAAGTAGGGAGAATTGCAATTAACACACATACATATATATATATATATATATATATAGGTCAAAGATATAAATATAAATGAAAAATAAAATAAATTCCAACGAGTGTTTTAAGGAGACTTAGATTTATCGAGAAATATCTATTGCGTAGGAAATATTTTATTGTAAATACTTGATATATTTGTCCATATCGTGTGCAATATTACGCAAATTCCTGCACCTTCAAATTCCCCATAAATACGCAGAAATCCACAGTTTGCTAATGTGCATTAATTTAATTTCTTATATCTTAGTGGATTTCACGCATCATTGCTAATAAAGTACAAATCGATCAAAATATCTAGATGCTTATAAGCAGTGTTTACGACATTTTCGTGCTTCGATGGAAGCATGATTGACGTTTGATTTGCATACAGGACGACGTACAGAGATTATTAAGCGGCTCGGTTATCGCACCGCGACCTAAACACCTCTACCCACGTTTAATTGCCGCGTAAGCCCGACTAAAGACGTTTTAAAGAGAGGCTACGTCCGAGATACGCGGATTGATTTACGCTGAGACCGATCTTTGCCTCTGCTAACCGTACGCGTCCGATCTATCTACTGGCGAACGGCGATTAACCTTAGCATAATTCTGCCTGATTAGCGGATCTGGGAAACGTGCAGCCGCTAACGAGTTCCGGGTGCATTTATGCAGCTCGACGAGGATAAGAAACGTTCTCCTTTTTTCCTAGGCAAACGAGCCACCGGTTTCGTCTCGAAAATTCATTAACGATAGAGTAAGGGATCAAAGACGAACGGATGAAATTCATGGACAAAATCAGTTTTCCGATAACAGGATAAAATTGCATATGAGTGAGAGGGTAATTGGTGTAGAATATAGCCGAGTGAAAATCTGATGTTTCACTTATGAACCTTTAATAAACGACTTCGCGAGGCTATAATTTCAAGTACCGTGTATATTTCCACATAGTGTATATACGCGTTAGAGTCTTCAGTTTTACGTACATTCTCGTCTATAGACCATTGGAACACCTGCTGCTTTCCTATGAAACGCGATAATTGACCTAGATCAGCGGTAAAAGGTTTGTTCGATCGGACGATTTGTATTCGTTAAGATAACGATCAGGAATAGACGATAAAAGTTAACGAAGAATCGTTTGTTAGAGTTATAGAAAAATTAGTTAAAAGAAAAAAAAGAAGAAGAAGAAGAAAATAGGTTTACCATTATACGTTAACCACGCGATAGTATCTTGTATCTCTCGTTGACAAAATTTGAAGTTGCAAGTCAGCCCAAAATTCGAGTCTGATTCATAGAATCATTTACATACTTTACGGTATTCGCGTATACGGTAGTAACATGAGATGGGAATCGTTTGAACGCGACAAAGAAGAAACTTACGTATCGTCGTAGTCGCAGAAAGCTAATTAACATCTCAGGCAAGTGGCGGCTCGAATGGAATGAGCTAAAGCAAACCAGAGGCTCGTGTCTCGTGTATGGCGCGCCATATCTTACGATATCTGTCCCCGTATCTCGACGCGGTTGTGAGATACGGTGTCCTGGCCGCTGTTTCGACTAATCGTAAATAAGGATTCGATTTCGCACTTTCTTGCCATGGATAAGTTGCGAGAACACGAAACAATAAATTCCTTTTCTTTTGCGTGGGTTCCAAGCTATGGTGGAAAGCCACCGGGGAGAACGTTCAGGGGCTGCGAACTCTTTTATGGATCATCGAGGAACAATTCTTGAAATTATTTATCGAGGCAATTGCGAGCCTAAAATAATTTATCAAAAATAAATCGTACATTATAGTAGATATTATCCGGTTTGAAAAATGTCTTAGCACGCTTAGAAAAATTAGGCCGATAGAATCTATTTTTCTTTTCTTTTCTTTTTTTTTTTTTTGTGCTCTCTTCTGACAGTAATTTGAATCTTACACAGACGTAATTGATTGTTAAAATGCCTCGTCGTGGTTTTACACAGGACGAAGTCTACGAACGTAAATGTGACGCGAATACGAATTATACTGAGAATGCAATATCAGAACATTTGTACTGAGAAATTAAAAGATTTCTTACGAAGCTGTAATAAAATAAACGATTCCTACGAATAAGTAATTATAGAAGTATTTACTCGTACCACTATACACGCGGAGAAGCACTAGCTCTTATTAGTAAGACGTCCAATGATCTAACAATTCCATTACGCCACGTATTTTCTCAATGTATCTTCATAAATAATTTTCCATTACGTCAAAAAGGATCCGAATAGTCGATAAATCGCTCTTATTAAAAGACCCTTACTTCTCTGATTTATTTTAAAGAAATTTTAATTATATTCCGTTAAGGAAGTCAACGAAGATAGTCATAAATTTTCTAACCGCTAATACGATATAAAATATAACATACATCTAATTTTCCCTCGTCCTGAATTCTTCGTCCACTCCATAGAACCGTCCAAAACATTTTGCGACTATTCGTAGTGATTTGTCGAAAGATCTGGACAGCGGCAAAAGTGTAGCGGTAAAAGCCATATAAATGGCACAGTGACTACATTGATCTCGTGCTTGCGATGGGTGGATCGATCGATCATTCGAGTAACGGGATCTCTGAACACGAGTGGCCGTGGATTACGCAACTATCGCGATCCACGGTTAGATCGGCGATGACGAGCAAAGAGAAGCCTTAAGCGCATTTACATGAGCATTCGACCTCGCATCGCATGATTACGATTTATGGGATTTTTTAGGCTGCTTGATCTATCAAGCCGGTCTTCCACGTCTTCATCGAAGTTATTCGAAGGAATAAATATCTCGTAACTTTTACGTATTAAGCATAGAAAGTTAGGCATAGAAACGAACAGTTTTCCATTTTTATGCAAAGTAGAAATTTTATTCTCGAAAAGAAATCGTTTCTATACGATGTACGTTTTCATTGCTAATACGCTTTCGTATTTCAATCAAGTTTCGTCAATGCGATCGCGACGATCACTTGTTCCCTATAAATTGTTAATCGCTTCATCTACGATCATTCCTCAGGCGTTACTATTACGCAAATCTTTGCATCGACAAAGAAAAAAAGAAAAGGTGTCGCGTTTACCTGGTCGGTCGAATGGAAAGGAAATTCATTGAGAACTTTGCAAACCGCGTCCTCCCTTCGCCTCTTGCCAAGAATTTCAAGCACGAAACAGTAACTGGTGAAAAGCATGCAAGGCGAAACGGTGCTACAGACGGGAATCGCGGTCGTAAATTAAAACTAAGCTAAACAGATTATACGTCAGGAGCGCTGTACAGGCAAGGGTGGTTCGACTCTTGTAAATCTCAAGTAACATTCTCGACTCATGACCGTTGCCCGTGCAGGATAAGTGGCTCATACTTAAGGGAGTTCCGAGATAAACATCCGCGGCTTAGTTGAAACAAGATCGGGCGTTATGCATCACTCTTGCTCGCGTTCCTCGACAGCGAAGCTACGGCGCTTCCTACCTCCAGCAACCTTTACGCTCCTCGTTCGTTCCTCTGTCGCTACCTGTTGCGCGTACTACGTGCGTTACGCGTTTTCTACCTCGGACGCTCCTCCTTAAGATAATAAAAAAAGACGTTCGTCCGTTCGTGACCTCGACCCTTTGGCGATAGCCGTCGCGAGATCAAATAAAAAAGTTGGGTAATTTAACAAAAAAATTTTAAAGATTTTACAAATGTTCATGGAAAATAATTTTCTTGCGAAATGGTAAGAAGAATAGTACGCACCTTTGCAGCCTTCCGTGGACAATCCGTAATGGTCGATGTCACAGTGGTCACACCGGAAGCCAAGGACGGCTTCCGCGCACCTGCATTCGCCGGTTACAGGATCGCAGATCTCGTCGAGGGCACCCACGTCGCAGTCACATTCTCGGCAACCTGCAGTCACGTTCCCGTAACCTTCGATGCAAGAGGAGCAGTCACGACCCTCGAACAAAGGCTTGCAGGGACACTGACCGCTCTTCTCGTTGCATTCGATGGAACTGGTGCCCAGAGGATCGCAGTTACAGGCTGCAAACGTGAGATTTTCGTGTTTAGATTCCTTGTGAAGAGCAGAGAATCCGAATATAAAACGGCGATTCGTAGAGTACAATTTTAATCAACCAACAAAAGACGATACTACGAGACGAGTTTTAATAAATGGACACGACCTTTTTTTTTTATATTATCGTTAATTATTTATTTTTATCGAAAGATATTGAATTGAACAGTGGGAAAATGATTTTCTTAAATAACTCATCGAATATTTAACTTGCATTGGCACCACCGACTGATTCAACAATTTGATTTAATAACGTATCGAATCGTTAATTTCTATTAATTATAATAACGTTGATTTAAACTTTAGTAATGATTCCCTGTAAACATATGTAGAATGTACACGTTGTGAACTTACGTAAAACGTTAGAGAACATTTAGAGATCAAAGTAGGAACGTTGGATATTCACGAGATATCGCGTGCTAACGTTGATGAAATAACGTACCAGAAGTAACAGATGATACTCACGCAAGCAGTTCTGTTCCAAAGGATTTCCGTAATGAGCTGGTTTACATTTGTCGCATTTCCAGCCTTCCGTGTTACCGCGACACTCCAAGCAACGCCCTGTTTCCTGATCGCAGGGGCCGCCGCCGCAAAAACACGGCTCGCATGTGCCACCAGGTATCAGAGGATTTCCGAAGAATCCTACGTCACAGCTTTCGAAACAAAATTGAATTTCATTTTAGTTATCATTTTAGTTATTGTATCACGCTGATTAATATCGACGGAATTTTGACAAATTTTTAGAAAAAAAAATATCATAGATTTTTTAAGGGTAATGCTATTTAACGTAATAAATAGGAAAATTTTATTAAAAGTTCAAAGTTGTTGAAATTACAACAACATATTGTAACACATTTCATGCTTAAAAAATTAATTAAACGATAAATCTGGTAAAGTTGAGTGATTTAAATCCGTTGGGTACATATTTTGGACAAGTTGAGCAATTTGCTTGTAATTCGCCAAATTTGCTCATGAACAATACTTTTGAGAGATTTATATTTCAAATTAAAATAAATTAGATACGTTACAGTATATGATTTAGCGTGCAGTATAATATAGAATATAGTATATAATATGATGAATAGTATAATGCATAGGAAGTTTGATTATTCTGTGCAATGTTCAAAGTTGAATTTTAAAAAATTCGCCGGGCTAATTAACGTTGCTTTACTCGATTTTATATCGTTCTTCCGTTACATAGTTACGAACACTTACCTTTCACAGTGATCGCCAGTATAGCCCTTTGGACATTGCGTGCATACATATCCACTATCGATATCAGTAGGGTCATCCAGCTGACAATTTGGACTAAAATTGTTGGTTTCGATTAAAAGTGGGCAAGCACACCTTTTGCAATCATCCGATGTGCCTTTTAGAGCGATGCCGTAAAAACCAGATGCACAACGATCGCATTTAGGACCCACTGTGTTATGTTCACAGGTCTATCGGACAAAATTAAAAAAGTTTTAAGTATCTAAGTACCTAAGTGATTTCTAGAGAAAAAAGAAACACTACATTTACTTGTAAAATCAAAAAGGTTGTGATATTTTTAAGTTGTTGATTAAGCGATATTCTCTTAAATGAACGAGAAAAGGAAAGGAAAATTCGAAATATGTATATATTAAAATCTAATCGATGCTTTAGATATTAACTGTTGATAAAGTCGATGTCTTCTCTCTCGAGATAAACCTTTCATAAATTTACCACGCACTTTCTTCATTACCACTAGGTGGTTCTAGTATTAAGGAAGGTAAGGCAGGAATTCATGAAAATGAATTTTGGTTTATGTCTATGCTATGAATATCACATACATACAAATACTGGGCTAGAAATATAGTAATTTTGCTGTTTTTTTTTTTTAATATTAATGAATAATTGAATATATCCACGAGTCAAAATATATCTATATTCTCTTTCTAACGTTAACAGATCGTTGACCGGACACGAATAAACTCGTGTATTCATACTTATTATAAAAACAAGTTATCCCCCTCATAAACGCTACATTCTATACTAGCTTTTTATTACATTTTTTCGACAAAATTTACTTTCAAGTCGTACCCTTTGCATTGGTCTTTTTCCATAATTTCTGACTCGAAAATTCTACGTTATATGTTGCGAAATATGATTTACTAAATACAATTAAAAATTACAAAGTAGATACAAAAATACTCACTGTGCATTCACCAAGAACAAGGTCGCAAGTACTCGCGTGCCCATTACAATCGCATTTCACGCATACGTGATGATTCTGATGATCGGACCCATTTTCGATCAATTTTACGTAGCCCCATGCGCAATTTTCGCACGATAGGCCCGTGTATCCCTCGGGGCATTCGCACTTCTCCACCAAATTATTATTCTCACCACTGGATGAAACATCTCCGACTGACACAACCGCCGATTGTAGACTGAAACGCAAGGAAAATACTTAATTTAAACCTGTCGTAATTGTCGAATTTGAGAAATTTCTCCTTTCTCCATAACACGAATTATGTCCGTGTATAACGCGAATGGCGCGAATTTCAAATTAAGTATAAGTTTATACAACCAAAATATAAGTTTATCGTAGAAGCTTTAGAACTAATTTTTTGAATCGCTAAAAGAACACGAATTCCTATATAAAATATCTCAATAAACCAAGAGTAAATAATACGTTACATCCAACAACTATTTCTAACCTCAAACAGTGTTTGAGCAATAAGATGCTACGCTACTTTTTCCAATAAAATTAAAAATGTGCACTATGTTAAAGATCTCGCTTAATGAAATATCGTAAAAATTATAAAACTAAATAAAAAGAAAGAAAGAAGAAGCAAAGGGGCTATGTATGTAATAAGCAATTTTATTTTCTTTGGATTATCGATTTATGTACCTTCCTTCGATCTGTTCGGAATGATACTGCGCCCTTATCATGAGATACTTTAAATCCGCGAGGACCTTCATCATTTGTATTCTGCTAACAGCGTCTCCACGAAATTCGGTTCTTCTCAGCCTGGTGGAAATATCTTGAATCTCACCGCGTACATGATACCAGCCGTCTTCTCGTAGAGGCACGGTGATCTCTGCTTCCTGGCCATTATATTGTTCCTCGCCGTAAGCTATCCGCATACCATTATTACCCTACGAGGAAACAAGACGAGGAGATTAATTCAAAAAAAAAAAAAAAAAAAAATACTAATCATCGTAATCTACCTTTTGGGGGCAAACAAACAACTTAAAACGGATGTGAGAGGAAGAGATGCACAGGGTGGTCTGTTAGGCACTCGTGTCTGTAATATTTTGTAACCAAGGAGACGCGGTATTTAATGTCGAATAATAGTTTAGGATTTCGAGAATACTTGGTAACAAGAAAAAAAAAAAAAAAAAGAAAAAAGAAATAACAAGACAAATTCGATACGTTGTTACGATGTATCATGTAGAATATCAAAGAATATTTCTTTTTTAATTTATTTACATATTTATGATCGCATCCACTTTCAAGGATCATTAGCTTATGAATATTATATTTACATAAATAAATATTTCATCGCAAGAAGAGTAATTTTTTATTTTACACATAAATATAGCCAATTATGATAAATATATTCACCGAATTAAATAACCCACTACAATGAGTAAATTTAAAATCATATGAGAGCTCTCCTATTACATAATAAAAGACTGACGAAATTATTTTTACTACGAGATTTCAATTATTACCATTTCCTATTTGATCATAGAACGATTATGTATCCCTCAAACAAATTTCAATGAACACTTTCTCACGCTATTACTCATACGTGATGGATGGTATACTTACGACTAGAACAACGTTTGGCCCTGTAGTCGGTCTTCCACTGGTGTCACCGCGCATAACGACCCAACTGACAGAGTAAGTAAGATTGCTGCCGTAAGACGATAGTCGATTACCGCAATAAATCCGCGGAGCTAACCAGAAAGGACTATCGTATTCGACGTCGAACGCTGCGATCGTCAGCCACCCATTATCCGTGTCCAAAATAGGAACAATGGCACGAGTTGCATTTACATCGGTCACTAACCAATTCTCCAACGAGGATATCTGAAATTAATCGACGAGAATGGACGATCTTTGTTGAGACATTTTTTCCTAGATATAAATAGTCATGGGATTAATCGAAACGCGATACATCGAATGCTCTTCAATTTCATTGAAACAATTAACGTTCGAGAGATGTGAGGGTTTCAGGTATTTGAGAATTGGAAAAACTAGGGCTAATCGTTGAGACGTTTGAAAAATATCTAAATAAAACGTAACAGGATGTGACGCGATTCGACATCTTCGATCTTAAATGAAAATTGTTATACAGAATGTAGAATTTGAAATGTGAATCGAGTAAGTAACATGAATTTAAATAAAAGAAATGATACGATCTAGAGTATCACGGTTAGGAAATAATCACGTGAAATAATTGAAAAATTAAGTAATCGGTAGTTGCTTTAAATGCGAAGTATATAATTCACAGCTGTTGCCTTATGAAACTGCGTTCGATTTAATTTTCCTCTTTCCCGTTAAAACGATAACAACGTACTATTAAGTTTCTGCTCGTTTCGCTGGATACACGCGACGCAGAAGAGTTGTCGCGCGACAAAGTAATTGCGGACTTGTCGTTGGCTCGTGAGTAGATAAATGTAGTTATTGTCCATTTATCCGGTTCATCGTGAAACCCGAGCGCGTCGCATCTCTGTTAAATCTCGAGTGTTCAAACGAGGGAGTTGACTCGAGATCCCACAATTTTAATTACTTTCGCCTTGTAGTGTAATTAAATGTATATTTCATTACTACACGTTGCACTTAATTCTTGTCTGTATTCATACGCATATTGCTTCGTCTATCTCTTAACTCTCGGGAAATATAACTTTCTATTTCTTCGAGTATCAAGAACGTGAATTAGTTTCGAGGGAAATTTCACTTTTTTCACTAAACGTGCATTTGCTGCAGGAAAATCAAAGGCGTTACGTTAATCGGAATATCTTCCTTCGCTTTCTGCAACTTTTGCCCATTTCTCTGAGACAAGAGTCGCATGCCACGACGATGGAACTATTTATTTTTTGAATCGATCCACCCATCAGCTATTTTTTCCACTTCTGCGACGTTTACGAAGCGCGTACCTTCCAATGCGTGCTGTATTGACTGAAAAAGGTGGTAGTCCGATGGAGCCAGTTCTGGAGAATACACGGAGTGTGGGAAGACTCTCCATTCTAGCTCCAACGATGTTTGTTTCACGAAACAACGTTGTTCATTGCGACGCGTGGTCGTGCATCGCCGTTGCAAGGGAATAACTAGCGTCGTTTATTTGATATTCGTGAACGTTCCTAGCCTAGAACTACGCTCTCTGACCTTTCAATGGCTCATAGTACAAATCTTGTTGGTCCCACCAAATAGAGAGCATTACGTTCCAACTGTGAATTTTATAGATTTTGTTCCACGGGTTTAAAATTCAATTGTTTACTCGTACGCATTTACTTGTTTACTGTTGCTTGTAATACGTTAGACATCCAACAAAAATATCAATACATTTTCACGTTATAATTCAATACAGCCGCTGGAACCTGCAACTAACTAACTAATTCTTCCTTCAGAGTTCTTCGAAACTAATTCACACTCGCGACGAACATCCTGACTACGTCCGTCGAAATTCTACAACATTGTTCTTCACTTATTCGACTAACGTTCTATTATTTTTCAAACTGCATCACCCAGCATCATCTAGCTAATCAGTTATCCAATAAAAATCAAAAATACCTATCTATACGTGTGAATAACAATCTACTCACTGTGGAATAAGATAATTTAGCGGTTCCACAATGATCGCTAACACCGAAACAGTAACACGGAAGGCATCCATCGAGATTTTCCTTAGTTAGCGCAAAGTGTCCCGGTTTGCACTCGTCGCACAACTCGCCAGCGACGTTCGCCTTGCAGAGGCAGTCCCCCTCGCAGTCGTGAGAAGGGAGGATCCCGCGGGAATCGCACGGACAGGGCATGCAATCAGGAAACTGACGATAACCGGCTGCACACTGGTCGCACTTGTATCCCGAATAACCCGCTTTGCAATCACAAGCGCCTGCTACCTGAAACACGATCGGTGTTTAACTCGATCAAAATTGATTTGGCCAACGATAATAGCGAAATGTTTAAAGTATCGACGATGAAACGTAGAGTTTGTTTCTGCAAAAGGAGTTGACAGACGTAAAGAAGGAAGAAGTTTTCGTAATTTTATTTTCTCTATTTTCTTTTTCATTTCTCTATGAATGATCTGATGTTGGAATTTTATCGTGGACAATGCAACATCTAAAAATTCATCGAGTATTTGCCAGGTTCAAATTGCAAATAAATTTCCTGTACATAAAAGAGAGATGTTCGTACGAACACGTGCCTACCTTTCCCATATGAACGTAGGAGTCATCCGGGGTGCAGTAACCCGTGCTACCGTGTACGTTACAGTCGCACGGCACGCAAGGTTCAGAATCATCAGGGGCAACCCCGTTCGGCCTGTAATAATTAATCTGACACTTCTCACAATTGATTCCAGCCGTATGTTCCTGAAACAAATCATTTTACAAGGAACGTTAGCACAGGCGCTGGAAACTCTATACGCGTCGCAAAGTGTTCTATGTTTAGTTGCTTCGAAATTTAAATATTAGGAATAATATAGGAATAATAATAGGAAAAATATTAGGAATAATATTCATAAAATTTGCCAAGAAGCACAGTATAGATGCCGATTTTGAAATGAAGATCGAAGGTAGAAGCAGCTCTGATTAAAGCATTTACAGAGTCCCAAATTCCTTTCTCGTAACACCCTATACATATATATATATACATTTTAGATATATATATGTATGTATGTATGTATATATACAACTATAACTACATTACTAATCGCAAAGAAACAAATTGCCACAACAAAAGCACAACGTATCGCACAACGAATAAAAGCGTAATTTACAATCGTACAATCAGACAATGCTGTTTATACGTATGCTGGTCACTAAAACAAAAAGAGTCGTGCAGCATTCCTTTCGTCATCGACAGCCAAAATGTCAGTCAATTTCATTCGACGATATTTCTCTCGTGAAATTCGGGCTTACTGTGCAATTAATGCAGACACCACCGCCGCGAAATTTCCCACGAATGTCCATAGACATTCTTCTGTCGGCCACATCCTGATCATATCTGCACGAGGTTGCATGTCCATTGCAGTTGCATTTCTCACAGTGAAAGCCCTTCGCAGCTGTGCCAGGTTTCCACGGAATCTGATTGTACATGGGACAGCATTTTTCGCATCTTTCGCCGCACGTGTGGCGCTCGCATTCGCATTCTTGATGCTGAGAAACAATACCACCTCTTAATGGAAACTTGTTAATCTTCTCGGTTTAGTATTACTGGTTAAACGTCTAGGTATCCGATTTTTCTACGTGTCTACGACTAATACGGTCTTCAAGCAAACCTTCGCTTCAGTGTTAGCAGATTTTGACGTTTCTTTCGGTAGGTATATTAGACGATATGGAAATAGCTGGTATTTTATATAGCTGGTTAAGTATTCATTGCGTATATCATTTACGAAATATTCAGCATGCAAAGAATGTAGAAAGTTGTGTAGTATGATTACGCTCTTACAAAAATATTCGATTCGTATTTCGCCCGTAACGCCAGTGTTGATATTAATTATTTAATACCGAATAATAATAAATCTCAAGTTTGTCTATGACGAACAACGAATTCACACCACTTGACGGTATCTGAAAAAGAAGGAAAAGGCAATCCTTAATGAATAACTATGCTTCTCTGTTGTTAGGTTTCCAAGAAATGAATATCTCGCTGCTAATTCCTTGAAACCGAAAAAGTGAAGTGGGTGAACGATATCGCATTTCCGCTTTCTAGCCATTTTTCCACGATCGTCGAATCAATTAACGCGGAAGGCGTAATGGATATCGCACGGCGTACAAGCGTGCTTTATAAATCGCGACACGGTCGCTGCAACGAGGATGCTTCTTTATGACTGGCGATACAGATATCCGGTATTGCGCTCGGGTAGGAGACATAGTACAGCCACGCAATCACAAAGATGTGACGTTCGGGAATTTATAGGACCGTTAAGATAACCGGACGCGTTATCGAAAACATTAATTCGCACGCGGTTTCGACTGGATCGCGATTCTTATTCCAACTAGCGTAATTTGTGAGACGAAGACCCGTGAGTTTTCGCGCACGTAGGTCGTTTCCCAGGTGTATTGTTCAACCAGATAGTAGAAGCTTGTTAAAAATTTCAGAGAATCGTAGTTTCTCGGACTTTGAATTACAAAAATTACTTCTAATAGGGAAACGTTACATTTTTTATTACAAAATAAAAACTCTCGCAATGAAATTCCACGTTCCTCTATCGCGATCTAAGAGTTAACAGCGGAAACCTTTTCCAATAAAAATATGTGTTTCTACGTGTTTAACGTTAAAAACGATACGAAAATCATTTTTCATAATAAAACTCTCATTCGTTAAGCATAGATTTTTCTAACAATGTCCATCTATCTCGAGACTCTCAGCGAACCTGACAGTATAATAATAATAATAATAAGGTTATTTAAGGTTTGTTTAAGCACAAATTACAAATTCAGTTCAATGAAAATACTGCTGAAGGAGGATCGTTGAACTGTTGGTTTGATCGTTCACTATCGTACGCGCAATATACGAGACTACTACGTCAATTAGAGAAGCTATTATCATGGTAGCAAATAATATTATTACATTTAATTTACATAATATGATACACTTTAGTCTGGAAAACGTGATCCAATATATACGACGCTTAATTTTAAGTGACAAGACCACCAGCGTTGAGTTATCCCATGTTTCCTCCGTTTAAATTTACCGGTTTCTCTTTTTAATATCACCGCATAGAGAAAATGTAATATTAATTCCTTATTCCATTATTCAACTGGCAATTGATCAAGAAAATAGGAAAATATTGTTTGTTGCCACGAGAAAACAATTATATTGATAAAGTTGTTGACGCGCAAGTTATATACTCGCTGAAAGTTGAAGAAAAGATAGCAATGTTTCTTGCTTTTAATTCCAAATTAGAATAATCCAAGGTTACGTAGTGGATTAGAAAAATATGGGAAATCGATCGAATGAATTACGGATAACGTAATTTATCAGACTTTTCCATTAACCGCGCGTCTTCATCCAGCACGTGATCTTAATAAATTATTAAAGATCCACTGTGAACAGCGATCGTACTCTACGAGCAGAATTACAAACCTATAAACGATAAGACTTTACGAGACGTGTTTATATGGCAGGCCGGAGATATTCTGAGCACCAGATGCGAGCAGCAAATCGTAATTTACATTTTTTACGACTCATCACAGACCTCATTGTGTTTTCATTAATGACCATTGTCATTCATGAGAATAGACGCACCGCGGGAAACGGTTAATGACTGCTACAATGAAGCATATTATCTAGTGATTTACTGAGATCGATGTACCGAGGACTTAATTAGCGTCGGAGCAAGCTGTGTATAAGAATCGAGCGTAATGTTTGTGGCCAGCACAATAATTGTTTAATATAAATACTGTTGAAAAAACGATACGTAACGAGGAAAGTAACGGTTAAATAAAATAAATCTCTACGTAATTATCTCTATTGCAAAAAGATATTTCTTTGCTTAAGAAGCTTAAAAACTGAATACTAAAACCATATGAACATTACCACAACAGGAAAAAGTTATGTTAACGATAAGAAAGATAAGATTTTAATAATTTGAAATTTAAAAAACATTTCTATCGGTGATTACTTCTATGAGAATTTACGACACACAAAATCTGAGTGAAAACGAAGCTGTCAATTTCCACGATATAATCACGCTTGAATTAAAGGATAAATAAAAATGTTGCAATTGCAGCTGTGATAATTTATGATTTTTTCGTTCATCGATACTGCATGACTGCGTGAAAAGAAACCGGAGCATAAACACGAAAGTGATATTTCGCGATTAGAAGAACAAAGACGGCAGAATGAAGCTGACGAATATCAACGTTATATGATCGAAGATGACAATTTGATTGAGACGTAACTGGAAAATATTTCGAATGCTCGACCGATGGCTTCGTATTCAGCAATGCGATCGCTATTCGGTCTACGTGCCAATCGTCGTCCGCGTGCTGCGCCGGACCCGCCCAAAAACTAATTCAATTTATCCTGGTGAGCATTGCCAAAAGTTCATTCTAATCGAGTCGAATTCGTTGTCGAGCGAATGGTGTTTGCGGTAAAAACCTGATATCGCCACCTGAATTTCTTAGACGATTCATGGCCCTTGTTATTCGATGTTCGAAAGAAGTCACCGTCATGTTTCTCGATCATTAACCCTTTTGATGTATTACCGCGAATCAAACAGCTACTACACGTAAAAAGTACAACGATACTAACGACAGAGGAAATAAAATATGGAAATGTAAGCGATATTGATAATACAATAATCCGACACGTGTTTACCGAGTTTGTAATCAATTTAAACGATGACGATACTTATACCTAGGACCAGCTATTAATTAGGTATTAATATCTAGAAACTATCCCTGTTACCCTATCTAGACGATTAAATCAGCACTAGATGAGCTTAACGTTAAATCATTAACTGAGTTGTTTGATTCCTTTCGTATTATTTTTTCATTTACGACCGATATCATCGTTTAGTATTGAAAACATACTACGATAACAGGAATAATTATGAAATTGAAGCAAGACATTTGCTTTTTCTCTCTAGTCGTTCTGTAATTCTTTGGACTGTAAACAAACGTCAGATATAAATAAGGAAACATAGTTAACGAAAAGTTGATATCTATCATCATTAAGATAGAAAAATCGATAGAAAATATGTACACCTTTCCTTTGCCTTCTTTTCTCTAAAGCAGAAAACACATCCATAAAACATCCGCCATAATTCTCAGTACGATCCTTGAACTAAAACCCAGTTAGAACTCGCTCGAGTGACTCGATAACGCGTCGAGTTCAACATCGAGCATCGATCACCCATGCATACAACACTCGGCTACAGAAATATAAGAATAATGGAACGTGAGAATAACAGCAGGCCCTTTGACACGGACCAAGACACCGACCGATCATTTCTTTCTAATTTTATTACTTCTCAAAGGCGAAACGGCGTGACACCCGCGAGGCTGATTAATGCACCGCGAAGAAATGTTTCGCAACAATTAACAACGGGTCCCGGTCCCCTCTTTCAGCACGTTGAAAGATCACGACTGTTAAAGCTCGACTTCGCCAATGTGCCCATTCATGGACATTAATAGTATATAGGATACCTATTGCACGATCTGCATCATTTTGCCATCCTGGGAACGTGTCTTTCTTTAAGAGAATAATTAATCTTGCACAGACAATTATTACTTTCTTATGCAATCGTTGTTATGAAGAAATTATGAAACGTAGGGAGAAGAATTGATTTTTCTTCTGCACCTCTTTTTCACTTTCGCTAGTCTGTTGGATTAAGAAGGAAAATTTGAACGTATCTATCGCGTGACTGTTCTAATCGAATTGCTTAAATAGAAATTGCTTAAATTAAATAGAAATAATCAACTAAAATTTTTGGCCAATATAACATTGTTTATAATATCGATATATTATTATTTGGCTTAATAACTATATTTCATAACATGTGTTAATAACGTGCGATGCACATCTTCTTGTTTTACAATTAAATGATTACAGCTACCATCTCAAAATAATAGTAATTTTACATTTATAATTCAACTTTCTGACATCAGACGTACGGAAAAGTTTTAGTCTTTTTCCAAGCGTTTGCGCATAATTATTTTTAATTGATATAATCTCTCGTCTTGTTCTGCAATTTTTCGATCGGTATTGATCTATCTGAAACGTCGACTTCATGATCGCTTGGCGACAATAACCTCGCAAAGCAACGGCGCGAGGTGAAATGTTCTTGCGCACGCGGCGTATTCTTCGGATTTGACACCGACAGATTACCGTTTATTCAGGTCGATGCAGCGCTCTTTAGTCGGACAGCACTTTCGAAATGTTGCAGATAAACGAAATGTCATTTTTTCGCGACGAAGCTCGAGAAAGTCATACGAAATGAGGGGAAATATTTCGAACATTAGTTTGTGAAGCACACGTGTAATTATGTACAAATAAAAGAAAATTGCAGAAGGAAGGACTAAAACTTGTGCATGCATCTAATAGAAACGTTTCGAAACTAACGACAGTTGCATCTCGCGTGCTGTACAAAACGTTAAATAATAAATCCGTGTCTGAAATATCTTCAATCAGGAAAAAAAAAAGGACACACGAAGCTTCATCGATTTTACCAGTTGAATACGATATATATAAAGGAAGGAAAAATAACGTTGGAAAGGAAACACGTAAAGACATTCTTCGACATACATAAATCTTTAAATGCTGTTGTTCTATCTTGCAGATTCAGTCCCGTGTTCTTTGCACGGTAGCTTCCGCAACCTCTAGCTCTCATTAGTATCACAGAACGCGAAAAAAGTTAACGACGCTTGGAAATTTGGAGCGACTCCCGCGCGATCGTGCAAGAAACTTAGCGTACAGTAGTCTGCTGCGGAGGATTTCTAACAGGCAACCGACTCGAAACGAAGGCGATCCTGCCATTAGCAGCGACGGTAGACAAAGGTCTGACAAGTTTATGGCATTTCCGACAGATTTATTTCCTGCACCTCGGTAGCCGCCCCTTCCAATCGCAGCTATTCGCGATATCTAACTTTAGAAAGGACTGTCTAGAAGAAAATAAAATCTCGTGGTTTGCTTTCTAAACTTTCTTCCTTTTCTCGATAGATTATAATTTTATTATAATATGCGTTAGCTGTTTCCATTACTAGTCCTATCTGTTGATTCCTACTTCTATCTAACTTTGTATTCTAATGACAAACTTTTGTATAAAAATGACGTATTAGATAATAAATTTATTACTATAAATAGAAAGAAAGAGAGAGAGAGAGAGAGAGAGAGAGAGAGAGGAAGAGATGCAATTTAGTAGCTAATTTTTCAGGTTTTATTAAATTTTAATTTAATGTAACTTTTGAATTAAAATCTTCGTGAAATATCCATCAAGATACATCGAATAAAAGACTCTCAGCATTGGTCGAAGAAGATCCGGTTGTTTCTCGATGGGAAACCTTACAACAGGTTCGAGGCAAATGTGTTAATTGCAAAACTTGTAATCCGTCGGGAGTCAATGTGTAAATTTTACGACTTTTAATTTAGCACGAGTCAACGTGTAAATTATGGAGCTCGTAACTTGTACCGAGATAACTTGTAAAGCATAAAATTCGTATCTGTTCCAAATCGATATCCTTAATATAGCGTAATGTCGTTACTTCCGTGTACAGCCAATACATCCGTTGACAAGCTAAATACACATACACTTTGATAAATCAGAATTCACAGTTACAAAAATCCTATATTATCAGCACCTGACTTATCCTCGATCAAGAACATGTGATTTTATTCTCAGCATTTCTTTCGTTGTAAAATATTCTCGCACTTACCCCGTGTTGGACGCTGTAACGACATCTTGCCGCGTGGCCGGAGCACACACATCTTCCGCCAATGTTGATTTCTTTAATCGAGTAAAATGCGCGCCTTTTGTCCGCGATCGTCTCTCCACTGCGTCGAAGACCCTGAAGCCGAAGCCGTACGTATCTGGCCTGCGTGAATTCCTGAAGGGTCGTGCTGTGATTCAGGGCACCAGGTCTACCGTTCACCAGGTGAGTATGGATCTAAAAGCAGACATCGTTGATTGAATATATACAGAACAAAATTGTTCCTTAATTTAGGTACATTATGGTTTATCAACAAGTTTGAGTTTATTAAAATTTGTAGAGATCTTTCTCTAGTTTAATATCTTTGATATTTAATTATATTACAAGCAACTATATGCTTTGATTAGCGGTTACTTTTATCAAATAACAGGAGTTGTAGCTAAAATTATACCAATTAATTTTAAATTCAAGTACTTCCTTGTTTTATATTTCGACTTGGTGAAATAACTTTGTCTTACAAAACGTACGAAACTTTCGAGTTTTAGTATTCGCAAGTTCCATTAAGATCTAAGATAAATAATGCTGATTATGTTTTACGTTTTGTACGAACACGAGGACGACGCAAAGTAACGCAAAGAAAATCACGATAATATTCGATCGATAAAATCTAGATCAGACGTAGATCCATAAAATTTTCTACAAAAATGTTCTGTAGAAACAAGAAAGATATCCAATTTGTTCCCGTATTACGAACGGATCGACGTAAACTGCCTGCAGAAACGACATCGGCAATCGATAATAAGAAATACAAACGTTTGATTACAGTACTAAATCTAAGAGAACGCTGAAATCGAAGGAGTAAATCATTTGTGAATGGTGCCGCGCGTTAAGTAGAAAACGAGTTCCATAAATGGCATTCCGCGGCTCCTAATATGGAACAATTACATGGATTCCAAGATAGACGCGCCTACACTTTCCTATACCTAATTTTTTTCGAACATTTTTACACCTAGTTGCATGATTTAGTACGTAATCTTTCGTGTAAGAATCCTCCATATCGCTTTATCACTAAATACATTTAATCAATCAAAATCCTCCATGATCAAATTAAATTTGCAATTTTTTATTTATAGTTAATTCTCCACTCAGAGCTTTAATATAATAGCAAATTCGACTTGCAAATCTTTCGTTTATCGCAAAAATTCACGTAACCCCCGGAACTCCCAGATTCCTCGAACGATTACTCTACAAACGATCATTTCACAGAAATCAACTAATACAGAGTGACTACAGAAAGTATTCGCACATAGCCTTGTTTTCCAATGAAGCGATCTATTTTATCGAATTCTACATTTCATTTTCCTAGTATGATATTTCTACAGTCGTATGAAAGTACTATTAAATAGTACCAAGTTTAATATACGTGAACCTAATTAGCATGTTGAGTGGCAAGTCTATACACGACACGCTTCAGTGTTCGCATTGTTACCTTTCTATACTTTTCAATGATCTGACCGAAGCTTTTCAACAATCTTTGTACTTTTGCCATTTATTTCTTAAAGCAAATGAAGCGAAGAAAATGGAAAACAATTTTTTTTACAGAATATAAGAATCGTAGAAATTCTTCCATTACTATGTTATTATCATAATTACATTTTATTTGTAGGAAATTTGAAAATGCAAGATCGCACAGAATGTACAGTACAAGAAGTATATAGAAGTATAGATTTCTATGATACCCGGTAATTAAACAATTTCTCACGGAGCTTCTACTTCTTTAATTATATTCTCCATAACACGAATTGCGTATAAAATCCGCATTCTAGCTGCGATAAATACGATGCTCATACAAATACTTTTCACAGCCACTGTAGATAAAAGATCAACCAACGATTCTCTTCGAAAGTCAACTAAGATCCATCCAGCATTGTCCAGCTTTTCTTAAATTGAACAATGATTCCTTCGAAATTGTGACAGCTGTTTCTCCCATGACGTACATCGTTCGGCCGATTCGCTGTTCCTCGCTTTCCGATTTTTTTCCTGGTCGTTCCGTAGCCGCGTACAGAAGCGTAAAACTGGCAACCCCCCATAGGAGGTGCGTACGTGATAGCCCCATATAAGGCAAGCATACACCATACATGGCCGGAATGTAGGGATCGCCGTTTTTGTATCATCGATTCGTTCTCCCTTTCCCTCTCTTTCCACCATCGATCTCGCTGTCCTCTTCCTTTTCTCAACCACCTTCCAGTTTGCACAAAACCGATCTCGTGCGCACCGCCTCGTGCACGGCTGTAAGCTCTAATTATCCGTTTGCTCTTCCGAGAAATTTGCTAATTCCCCTCCAGATAGATGCTTCTAGCATTTTCACATCCGTTATAAGTTTTCCGACAATGAAATTGAACTGCTGCGTACACGGAAAGGTAGAATTTTTGGCCGACGAATAATCGACGGATTTTTATACATTTATAGGAAATTTGAAAGCACATTGGACAGAATGCGCACGGTAGGTATGAGATTTGCCTCTCAATCGATATCGTGTTATGACGTTAATAGAGAAATTTGACGCTGCAACGTTAATGCTACTGTAGTTCTGTAAAAGTTTCAAAGACACTCTGTCGTTTTAACAACACGTATCTACAGTTTCGTTATGTGTAAGATAACTATAAAGTTTCTCTTCCACATTTGAACGAATAGTAGTAAAATATTATTAAAATGATTATTAAAGTTTTACATCTCTCAAGTTACGAATTACAAGTGCTGATAAATTCTTTCGTAACAAATTTAATCGTTTCTGATAAAAGAAATAAAGTTCTATGAGTGAATTGTACAAATTACAAACTACTTGACGCAAAATAGTAAAACCATTATGTAACGAATATTTACAATTTATACCTTGTCAAATGTCAGTTCGTTAATGTTATTACGAATTACGAACCGGCTATCCTATTTGAGGCAAAACGGTGAAACAATTAAATAACAGAAGTTTACAGTTTACAACTTATCAAATGCTAGATCGTAAATATTACTATTTGGCAAATTATCGTGTAAGATTCCAGAAAGTACTTACAATTCCAACTTTAATCAGCAAAAACAGTCGCATGTTACGAACCAGTCTCATCGAGAAAGTAACGAAGTGTCATCTGTAACGAGCAACGATCGACCAATTTCACCTGGTAAACGTTGCATTTCTACCAGACCGTTTCAATCGCGCTGAAATTACTCTATAACTTAAGGTCGAGTGTATAATTCGATCGAGAAGGTACTGAAGAAGAAAAAGTCTGCGAGTTCAGCGGAAATGCCTTGGAAGAAATGTTTCCCCCAAGCAGCCGAGCAAGCACTCGCATTGCTCGTCAAAGCGTCAGCCGACTAATCATCCAATCATGTAATTATACCAGCGATTGCATGGGACGAACGATAATTAATGATCTGGCTCTGGACAGCTACCGCGTTAACACAGAAATAACAGCTGATTTCGCGCGTAAATAATTACACACCTTTGTTTCTCGACGAAACGATCGACGATCGTGAAATTTAATCTATTTTTTATCTGATTGTTTGTTTCCTAATCCAGGTTTCTGATAATAGAGTAGAGTAGATATACAGTGAGAGATAATTTAAATTAATCAAATATTAATAGACATTACTGTGTACAAAAATATTTGTACAGTTGGAATACGTACAGAAGTAAGAAGAGAAATATTTTCGATGTTATCAAAGTAATCAACGTACATAAATAAAAATAAATTTATTGTCGAGAGCATAAAAGAAACTCGTCTAAAGTATTATTTCAAATTAATCAATTTTTAACAATTTTTATCGAATACATTTATATTGTAATATTTGTAAAGGAAAAATATTTATTCGCTAGGTGGTCTAAGATTCGTTCACAGTACATAGCCAAAAATAGTATAAAAATAGTAGCGCCCTTACCTCTCCGTTTTCCATAGGAGTCTGCCTGGAAAAGACGCTGGTGCATATCACATCGTCGTCCCCGATGTAAATAGGTTTTCCGGTAACAGGCGGCACAGAATACCGCGTCCAACATTCTTCATCGCTTGGTGCGTAATACTGCCACGGTTGGAAATTTTCACCATCGATAGATTTCTCCAAAATCCATGCGGCCGGCCTTGGTGAATTTGCTGCCTTCACGATTACGTACTCTATTTGATACACCTGGATAGATAGAATTTATGACATGTTAGATATTATATTCATTTATTCCCAATAAGGTATATTTATATAATATATATTTCCTAACAATTTCTAACGCAGCAAGATCGTCATAAAGATTTTAAGCTCAAAATTGTTACACCAATAAATAAAATACTTCTAAACTTCGATACTTTCTAGCGTGAGGATATTAAAAAATTGCATCAAAATGCAAAATATTTTAATCGTTTAACGCGGTGTTTCGTTCTTCAGAGAGAATCGCCAATGGTACACAGAATGCCTACGATATACCGAGCCATTTCAGTGTGTAATAGCGGAAAGGGAGTTAGAGGACAGAGAACCATAGATACCCTGCAGTTTGCCAGAATCCCTGCGGAGTCTGGTGAATTTTCTACTGGATAATTAATTTCAAGCACGCAGGAATCGTGTGGAATAATCCACGTGGCTGAATTACTCACGATCCATCTGGCTGTGCCACGTTTCCGGCTGTGCCACGTTTCCCGCGGTGCTAACAAATAACAATTCGCCATCGTCGTTCGCGTTACTCCACAGGATATACGAATCTTGTTATTTTCTTAGAAAATAGTGTTTCCTGTAGCAATGTTTGCAAAGAAAGCGACATGTTTTATTGCGTTCGAATTAAAACACTATTACTAGTTATGACAGTACCAATTTGTATATCAGCACTTTCTCTTTGTACATCCTAACCATTCTAATCTTATACTTCTGAATCACTGTACTCTTGCAGTCACGTTCAAGATTTAAGGCACCAAGCTGAATTCATTCGATTACTATCCGGTATAAGAATTGAGTTTAATTATTTCAAACGAGGTATGGAATTACTGACAACCTTTTACACAATACTTTTTAACCCCTTAAGGACCCAAATATTTTGCAAGAATCGATTGATAGATTTAGTAACTGATTAACATACCCAATAACGCATCATGTTTAAGACAGGAAAAAAAAAAGTTAGACAAAATCGCCCCTCTGAAAATTACAAAATCCCGCAATACTATTAACTCGTACGTAAAGCGATAGGATGAGAAATTGTGAGACGAATATTCGATGTTTTTTGCAAGGAGAAATGTCTTTATAAAGCACATTGTACATTAAAATTTTTACAATTAATTTTTATGTATCACTTATGATGTGGTACAAACGGAAACATGGTACAATGCATAAGAGTGCGCTGCAATCTTTACAACGATGCCTCGATTCTTTACGGATCTTTTTTCTCAATCCTTTGCGAACGTAAAACAGATTGTCTGCAAAGAGTTTCTTTGATGGTAGTTGGCGGAATAAAATCTACCAAATCTCGCCCAGTAAATCTCGTTGGAACTGGTACACGAATATTCTTAGTTTTGCATAAATTCAACCGATAAAGTATGAGCGTGTTAACACGAGATGAAGGAAGGTAGACAGAAATTCGAAAGCCTGTTAACACGTGTATGGTCGTTAAGTAGTTAAATGGAAAAAACGTTTTACGAAGATAGAGACGTTAAACAGCCACTGGATGAGTGTTTCACTTTCAAGGACGAATCCTTTTACCACAAAGAAATACACAAGCTGCCGTTAAGATGGAAAAAAGTTGCAAATGATAATGGAAATTATACCGTGAATTAACGAGTAATAAACAGTACGAAGAATTACAATATTCTTTTGCTCGGTAAACGAGTCTCCATAAAGACAAAAACTAGCAGTCACACAACTTTTCTCATTCTTTTAATAATTTGTCGAATGGAACGGTAACTCACGAGGGCTATCGCGTCTCGACGGTGGACGTTGTGTCGCCGAGCAGACACGCGTCGCCCTGTTTCGTCGGGTTAACAAGACAGGAGTCCCTCATTCTCTCGTCGGGTCCGTCTTTGTCGTTGTCGTTGTCCTCGTTGTGTCGTCGTTACGCCGGCATTGTGAGGCCAGACCGACGCCCACTTTCGGACCATAAAGACAGATCGCATGTCCGCGATACCGGCGGGGTCCGCTTCCTTCTAAGGACTTCGTCCGGGACGCTCGATCCGAATCCCGAGGAAGCGGACTTCAATTATCCGATCCTCTTGCTCGGTCTGTGCATGTAGCAGATCCTTCCAACTAGTCGAATCATGGAAATCTGCTCGTTAATATTGAAGCCGAGGCAGCCTGTTTTAAATTAGACCTTCGTTTCTTCCTTTAGTTTCAGTTTTTAAGAACATTAGAAGATTTCTATGAGAATTAGAGATTTCTGGACTGGAACGTTTTACATTGAAACGCGCTGATCGTAAAGTACGATCTGACAATGTAGATGCAACTTTTTCAATGAATCGATCAATCATATTCTTTCAATCGTATTAAAGACTGATAAAATATACCTTGACCGATCCCTTGCAGACATAGTTTTTGAAATATCGAAAAATTTGTGCAGATGTGAAATTGGCGAAGCTTTCTACGTCAGAGTTAGATGAGATTTACTGTTGAGACTTGGGTGTTTATTTGGATGTAGATTAATGTTTCTACCTATTTGTACGTATATGCCTTGCGTATATAATACGTTATAATTGATTATTAACCATCGAAAGGGCTAACACGATTTAATACAACAACAAGACGCATCGATCAAAAGTCTGCCACGCCACGAAATCGTTTTTAAATCCATTTACGAAGCGATCCAGCCGCGCCGTCGGTATTTACGGACGCAACGTGTGCGTCCCGAAATCTCGCAACGAACTTACGAAGAAGACGAGGCAGAAGCGAAGAGGAAAAGTACGACACACACAGCACGGCGTGCAAACGTTCCGAAGGCTAAATATTTACACTGGCTGCACGTGTTCGTCTGCTTCTTCGACTCTGCTATCAGCATCGCGTGCCTCGTCATGGGGTAGGTCGTGTAGAAGCCGACAGTGTATTCGGAGTTCAAGGTTGACGCTTTCTATACAAGCAACCGGGGTATATATTGGATTTTCTTCGCCATCTCGAATGTCGACGGACGTCGGTGAACGCGGAGAAAACAAACATGATTTCTACGCTGCCGTTTCGGTTCGAATGGAACGACGTTTGGTGTTTTACGGATGACAGTCGTTATTGCTCAACCATTTTGCTGTTCGTCAAAATAACCAACATTGCTCGAAATATTTTGCGCTTCTTATTGTAATTCGATTCGATCGCATTTGCATTAAAAAGAGAGAGAGAGAGAGAGAAATATACATATTAATTAAGATCAGTACGATCGCAAAATACCAGAAAACTTTCATCGAGATATCTATCGAAATAAATTTGTCGGACATGTCAAAGTATAAAAATTGAGGAAAGAAAGAACCTCTCTTTGCACAGCGAAACTTTTTTATCAGCCATGCAAATAACAAAAGCGGTAAATACATCGTGATATATTCTTACAGAAGAATGCAGAGAATTTGTCGAGAATCGATAACGGAGGACTTCATAAAGTCATCAAGTAAGTACTTTAATTTTCAACGGATCGTGTGAAAAAAGTGCTTCGAACCGGTCTTCTCGGTTCAAGGGCCAGCACGTTTATCTTCGATGGGTTTGCCTCAGTGTAAATAGTAGTAAGCTCGATTGGATGACCCTGCAAGAAGCATGACACGTCAAGGGCTGTATGCTTAACGCACCCTATCCAACGCGACCTTTCCGCAGCGCACTACCATGAAGACTTCGATTATGTTACACTCACAGCTTCATAGAAGCACTTCGCTCAGATTGCGTCGAACACGCCAGTATATAAAATTATTCTTTATTATCTTCTACTTTTCTCCAGAATTTTATAGGTTGTATTATATTCAGAAAAAATACATAAATTACATAGGGCTAGTACAATTATTGTTTGTGTTTTAATAAAGAAGTAGCCTAAAATAAACTTGAAACACATTAATCTTTGAATTAACTTTGAACGAAGTTTTAAAGATTTTCTAAATTTCTTTGGAGTTGATAGCTTCACAATATGCACGTAACAACGTTGAAACGTTTATCGGACATGGATCTTAGAAATTACAAAAATGATATTTCACTTTTATTTCATCGTTGTTTCCCAGGATCCATAACTTTCGCCAACATCATACGTTTAAAAATATAACTTTCTTCTGATCTTTCAAATCGCTTCTCGCTTCTCCCGAGGAACTCGCCTAAGTTGTGTCATCTTTAAAGTGCATACGCGATACTTACATAGCTTTGTAACCAGCAAATAAATCCTATATGAGAATTATATGTTCATTTAGCGTATCTGATAGAACTTGTATCAATAACGAACGTATCAAACATTAGCTAATCTAGAACACAAATTCTTTTCAAAAAGTTCGACATTTCCGGAATCGCTCGTGAAACTTACGATCAAACGCGTGGAAAGGGTTTGACCAAAGGAGGAAAGAAGCGGTTGTGATCGGTTCGAAGAAAATTAAAAGTGACTACGACCGCAAAAGTCACGCTCGATCTCGCTTCAAGCATCCGAGAAACACGATTTTTTTGTCAGGCTGCCAGAGGAAGAGCGGAATTCTCGTGGTCCGAAGAAGCGGGCACCACGTCCAAGGGAAGGCTCCCACGATCGGGTCGACGACTAGTCGCCTTCGTTCGAGCTCGAACACATCGGCGCAGCCTTGTAAGGATACGGCCGGTATTAGCATCGAATGACAGAAATGGCTTTATAGTGGAAGCTCAGGAGATGAAGAAAGTCAATAATGACCGGATCGGCGTCGGGCCGTGAGTCGGCGATCAGACTCGATCCTTCGCTAAGAACGCGTGTAGATCGAGCCAGATTGCGTTGTAATGGAAGAGATTTTATCGTCGATTGTACGGTTATACAGGTGTACTGGGAAGTCTCAAGCTATGGCTCACCGTTGCGATCGAGATTATGTTTCGGTCGGACATGGAGCATCGCGAATGCTGCTCACAATTGTATTTTATAGGATATGTTTTTTAAATTTACTTGTAACTGATATTTTATGAAATTACTTTGAATGAATTTCTATACGAAATTTGGTAAATGCAAATTTTACGTTTACGTATAAAACATAAATATTCAGTATGGATATTAGTTTAATATCGCTATATACAAACTATCTTATTTTTTTCTACTTAAAATATCTAAAACGAAGACAAGCCAATTTAGGAAATTTTTAACTCTTTAGAAATTTGATAAAATGATCAAAATTAGAGATTTCCTTGTCATATAGAAAATTTCATTAACTCAAACTCTGTCTGGACCGATACTTTTCGCAAACAGATATTTCTATTTAATTATAAACGACGCCTCTTATAAAACAAGTTACAAAATACAAAAATTTCGAGGAATAAGAGAATCTTGTCTATTGTACCACGAATCTCAACGACTCTTAAAAAGATTTTTCTGACACCATAATTTTTCGCAACATACGCATCCAAACGTTTTTAAAACATTTATGCGTAAATGCAATGTTCGCGTACAAAATTAACCGCAGTCCAATTACGACCTCAAATGATACACAAATTGCATTTTGACTCGGAGGTCGCATCTTCTTGGAACAATTTACGACACGAAGATTACCCTGAGAATTAGTCAAGCAGTCGTCAGAGAGACACCATATGGTAGCTAATTAGATCCGCGGAACTATTTACAATTAACCACGTCGTACAGAACGGCAGTGGACAAAAATCGAAATAATCATTGCTCGACTTTGATCGTATTATTCGATGATATCATTGGTCTATATGTAATACAAACGTAAGCAATAATTTTTCAAAAGTCGAAAGAGGATTAGAAAGAATCGTTTGTCATTCATTGTATATTCTGGTTTGTCAAATTTTGTGAAACAATGTTTGTAAATATGGAGTAAAAATGGATATACTATTTAAAAATTTCTCTTTTTCTGTAAAAAGCAATTTAGACAAAAGATTCAACATATCCTGCAATTTTGATCGTTCTGTGTTAAAAAGGTATTGTATTACATTGCTATATAATTTTTCTTTCCTACAAAGTGCTTGTTTTTAGTGGAATCCATTCGAAAGTGGTTTCCTGACCACACTTATTGCGAGGAAATTTTAAAAGTTACACAAAATTATTTTTCAACTGAAGTGATATTTTTCAAATATGCTTTTTGCTTATAAAAAAAGCAGTACGAAGGACAGCAAGCTAACAAATTAAATTTAAAAATTAAGTCGATACAAGAATAATTTTCAGCTACCACAAAACGAAATTGCTATTCGAGTTATATACTCAAAATTTGTATTGATTTCGTTAAGATCAAACCATCATATATAATAAGCATATATTTAACTCTGTGTCGACAATAAATGTTGTCACGATTCAACATTTCCATCCGCTTTATGATGCAGTTTATGATCGTCATTTCGCGTTTTAGTAGGTAATGTTTGCACCCTATGCTCGAATCGCTCCATAATCGCAATCACGAGTGCCATCAATCGTCTAATTTCATTCGTATAAATATTTACTGGTCAATGACACAGCCGTAAAGGGTTCGTACCATTCAAACCGTAAGTGTCATTTTTATTATCCTCATTTCAGCACGATAAATATAAATCTAAAACACATCTAAAAGTCAACTGTGTTCTTTTTGGTTGACAAAGTGCCTCCACTTCCGAATTCGCAGACTCTGAGCTCTCAAATTGTCCGCGACTGGCCGCGTAAATCATGCCAATATCTAAATACACTAATTATAGGTGGCGGAACCGAGGAACTTTCTTAGCACCTTGTTCAAATCCATCGCGTTGAGTATTCTTAAAGCCCACGACGATATTTTTACAATCGCAATAAATCTTATAGAATGATCGTGCGAAGCTATAAATTTTATTCGTTAACCTGATAAACGAACCTATTAACAAAATTTCTGTACTTGGCTGAAAGCTTCAAGTAAAATTATATCTGTTACAATGATCAATCGTAATTGTATCGAATCTTGGATCGATTTTCTTCTTCTACTTTACGTTGAATATTTTTAATACAAAGTTTATTACTTTGAATTTTCATTCTTTAATAATTTCCTTCCATTTTTGATAGCAATACAAGTTTTTAAAGAAATAACGCGACCGAAAACGCTTCGTGTTGAATTAACAAAATAAATAATATGATGCTGATATGCTAAGCGAGAGAATATTAAAAAATAAATCGAAAAATTATCGACAACGTTCGAATGATCACTTTAATCGTAATACGTTTTACGATGATCAAAGCGTATTGAAATTGATGGATTACGCTTTGATTAATATTATTTTCAATAAAGTTAGAGATATTGAAAGTGTTATGAAAAATTCAACTATCTCGTCTGTAATGACCTAATATTCCACATCATAAATTACACATCACAAATATTATTATCTTCGGCGGTTGGCTCTTTGACGGAAAACTGTATGCGCGTCTATGCTTGGAACGTTTCTCGTCGTTGGCAATTTCATCGGTAACTTACAAAGAGAGATGAACTGCCGCATCATTCTGACCATTCATTCGTTTTCTACGCCCCTGTACTTTTGTTTTCACGCGCCGGATGATATAACGCTAAAGTAAATTGCACACTCTATTCTCGGTGTAGGGCAGATATTCTGAATACATAAGCAATCGCTATTTTCTGACCGCGTGAACACGCTCGCGCAAAGGGTAAACCGAAAGGAGCAAAAAGTCTTATGCCGATAATGCACTGGCAATTTTCAGCCGAGAAATTCGCGTGAGCTATCCTGAATCTGTAATTTGTATTTACATTTCCAAAGTACGATGAAGCAATTTTCACACTTTCGTTTCTACTTCCTGTTGTTTCTCTTCTTATTTAGAACTTTTCTTCGAGAAGGAAAAGTCCTTTGTTGTCTAAAGATTTTGTAAAGAAAGCTGTGCAAAGATTTTAATAATAACAGAAAATAGGTTAAGATTAAGAAAATAGAAACAGATAAAGATCATCGTATTTTCCTGTATACGTGTATTATAATCTTCAATAAAAATTTTGTTGGGAAAAAAGAAGATTCAAATTGTTTAACGAAGGGGAGAAAACAAGTGTACATGATTTTGTGATTTACTTCGCACACTTGAAATACCGTGTTAATTGCGATACACTGAAGGGAAATTTTTTAGAAGAATATAAGAGTGCCTTTAGACTATCAATACATATATTTTCTATATCTCAAGATTCTCAATTAAAAGGATCAATACTGTCAATGCAATAGTTTCAATATTTATTGACATCTTCGTCGAGAACTTTGAAATATTAACAACACTATTGATCATTTAGGGACACTCTAAGTAAAAGAACGAATGTTATTATTTTGTAGTAGATAGCAGTACAGATGTACAAGTAGTACTGTTATTTGTGTAAGAAACGTAGCAAAAATACTTAAAAATCTCTAAAAATAAATTCAATTACCATAAGAAAACAATTTGGTGTAGCGTTTTGCGCAACGCTATACATTCCAATTTGAAATGTGCATTACTATTACTATACTAAGAGTCTAGGAAGGCATTTTCGACGAGAAGAAACCACGGCCGATTCCCTGAAAACTAAAGCGTCCAAGAATTCTAATAACGACGAGCGTCGCCCTTTCTTCGATGAAACCCCGACCCTGAGGAACGAGTCTCGGCCACGCAAAGAGGAGCACTTCAAGCCTTACCGGCTCCAGGAACCGTCTGTCCGGTAAACTTTCTTGCCGCTGCACCTCGCTGCACCCCATTTACGGACCTTGCAAGATAGCGCACAATGCCAATTTATTAGTGGTGCCCCTTAGCCTCGCTTCAACGGGGGTCTTACGGTCTTGCGACGCGCCCATAAAGGGATGCCCGACACCATCGCTCGTAAGAAACACTGAGAACGATACACGTTTACCACGACCCGCTTCTTTCCACTTTCGAACATTTCTGACTGAAATCTGCGGATTTTTGGTTCGATGTGGATCATACAATTTTGAACATTAGGGGGAAAGTTTCTTTGTGGAATTAGCTAATGTTATTGAAAAATATGAGTTATCGTAGAAAATTGAAAGTAGGGAAAGCGACTGATGGATTTTTAGATAGCTGGAATAATAGTTTGTTTGGTTGACTGGTACGGATCAAAATACTGTTTCGAAAAATTTTGTGGAAATTGAATTTCTATTCTTTAATTTTCTAGGATACATGTATCGAGGTATAGATATTTTCCTTGAAACGAAGACCAATCGCTTATGCAAATTTTAAAGCAAAATAGATATATGCTAATATATTAATGTAGGTATATACTTCGCCTGGATTTCTTCATTGAAATCATGGTAAAATATCAGGATTTTCTTTTAATCTCTTACACAAAAAGTTAACAATTAGAAATTACGTTTTACATCTTTCGCATTACGCATACTACGTTCTTTCTTCAATGCTCAAAGTTATTAGAAGATAAAACGAAGTAAGAGATAGAAATAAACATATTGTTCCAATTGATAGCCAATTACGTGTATATGTAAATAGATTTGCTTTATCTTGAAACGTATTAGGCATAGCTAAGTATATATAATGATTACATATTACGATTTAAGATACGCTAAATATGGAATGCTGATAAATGTTTCAGAAAAAGCGACATTATCTAACTGACAAGAGAATGTGTTAATAGAATTTCGTATTTCTAATTTAGATAACATTTCGCTTTAATGTTTGGCTATGTACGTGAGAACAGTGTATTAATATTGAAAATTTGCACAACTATCGTTCGTAATGATTTTTTATATTCAACATGCAAATAAGATATTTAAATAGAATGAGTGAAATTAATATAACTTTGCGTTTCAATAAATTTTCATGCTTGCAAAAACCCAATATTTAATAAGATACAAACTCAATTTTTATTTCTCCTGCAAACATCACTTAATATTTTCATTTTTATTCATTTATTCATCGAAATACAAGAAATAAAAACATCTTATATCCATTTCAATTACTGATTCAAGAAGATTCTTAATTCAGAGAGGACACGCTATAAACGCATTAAAAAGGATAAACTCTAAATTATAAGTTTCATACGTACTTCAAACTATGAATTAAACTGTCCGTAAAAACCGAAACAAGTTTTACTTCATGTAACAGAGAAACATTCAAAATCGCAAAACATAATTTCATACCAGATTATCACATTCTAAATATCAATGCTAATCGCTAATAATTACTTTGCAGTGTTTTGAAGATAAAAATCACGATGTTATCATAAATGTATATACCTATTTAAAAGGAAAATTCCATTTACTCCTTTTTCCTTTTCCAGTCTTGTTGTTCGGTTGCTAGCCTTAACAAAAATGATTACAATCTCGCGCAAACCCTTCGAACGACCAGCTGGATACAACGCGATACAAATAGTAGGTAGCACTGGTAAACGATCGTACGACGCTTATTGTCAGCGACACGCGTGAAACGTTCGCGTGGAGTTGAGCGGACACGCGTATAAAGCCACGTTTCGCGGAGGTGTCGCTTCTCCAGATGCTATCGCGGATAACAACGTGACGCGAGATCTGTTTACGATACAACCTTTCTAGCTCTTCTGCCAACTCTCGCCCCTTGCCTTCTTCTTCGTCTTCTTCTTCTTGTTCCGTGTGGTACAAGCACGCGGAACGGAGCCTGAAGAACGTTTATCACGAGTGGCGGTACATCGTTGGAAACTACGTTCAAGATGAAACGTAATTCTTATTTCAATCCAAGTTCGAGGTTATTTTTGGTTATCTGGACTCCATACTGATACGATTTTTGTCTTGTGTAATCCGGGTAATGGCTCCATTTTATCGTGCAAATCTAACAGTATTCTTGGATATTTTACCTTTTCAAGACAAACCTTTTGCGACAATAAACGAATTCGAATAAAGTCGAATTTGAGAGAAATTTGAGATTAAGCGTAATTTTGTGTATATGGGATATAGGATCTTATTTAATAATATTTAATTATTATATAAATATAAAATTATAATGAATATTTAAATTACTAGCGTTGAGGCGATAAGATTTTTAGGTCGAAGCTCGTTAAATTAAATTTTACGTACGATATCCAAATCGCAGTTAAGTTTAAAACAACGTTTCGAATCGATGTATTCGAGCGTTTTCGTAATCCATCGAATAAACGTGGAAAAACTTCGATCACAATACGAAAGGAAAAAGGAAGAACATCGACGATGTAGCAAACCGCAAGATCTCGTAACTTTATATTCAACCAGAAATCCTCGTCGTCGAAACTGACGTCTAGCCGACATGAGCGTTATAATCGGATTATGTCGTCTCGTGTTACCTTAAATCCATCTGCAATTAATACGTCCACCTTCTATATTGGTAACACGATATCGTTCTAAGTCTGGTTGTTTTACGCGCACGTACATGCGTCCAGTGAATCGAAAGGTGGTAGCCTGCGATTCTCATCAAAACAAGGTGTGTAACAAGTAAATCGTACAGAAAGTGCGATGAACCATTTCTATTTCTAATTAAAGATTCCTAGACTCGTTACCTGCGAAAGAACCTTTGCAACCTTCTTCGAGATCACGATCTGTCAATTGAATATCGATAACTCCATCAGAAAATGGATAAAACAATTTATCATCCTCCAGGTTTGTCAGAGATTTCCGAGTAGCGAATTGTCGAAACCTTTTGGGTTCTCTATAACGCGTTGATCCGCGTTTACCATGAAATCCGCGGACGCAAAATCGACGAGCGGACTCCGCGCGGTCTGCCACGGAAATTCCACGTCCTGGTCTCTTGCCAACGTGATCTTGGCTTGGACCTGGTTTTGCGATGGCACCATTGCCAAAAGTAATTCGCGTGAAGCGCAAACGCGCGCACGATTCTGAACGTTAACTAGAAATCTTGGCGAGTATGTGTGCATTTGCAGCTATGTATGTGAGTGGCGAAATTAGCCTGGACACGAGGAAGTGGCCGCGTCTCGATCCGATATAAACTTCCGTCGAATAGGAGACCAAACGGCGGGTCCCACTTAGGATCATTAATCTTTTGCAGTGCTCCTCTGAGCGCGTGTACAGCAGCGAACAGTGTAGTGCGTTACGCAACAGTATCCGGAAAACTGTTCGCCATTCAGTTCTATATCCTTTTCATTCTCTCGTTTGTGACAGAACGTTGTCTCTTCTTCTATAATTTGTTCATAATTTAATCTAATACGTGCAAATACGTGGATATTTTAGTCGATCTCTATTAACGATACATGAATGACTATACTTTTAATGAGATCTTAAAATCAACGTGTAAATGAATAAAATAAATGAATGAAATACATAAGTGATAAATTAATGATAAAAAACAATATTGACTATCCTTTTGTGGAATCAACAAATATATATATATATATCGTATGACATATAAATTATTCGTTTAAAATTAAATATACGACTCGTCAAAGTATCATTGATAAGATCACGACAGACTTTGTTAATTTGTAGGAAATTAAAAGATATTTTTGTAAACATATGTAACATGTTAACATGTGTTAATAATTATATTTTTGTGGTAAATTTGTGTGCAATAAAGAAAAAAAGAAAATAAAAAATGATGAACTCAACCTAGTTCCCTACAGTCTCTATACCCAAGACAACTCTCATAAACTCTTCCATAAATCATACTTTCCAATTTCATGTTTTACGCACATCGCAACCCTTTCATATATCTTCCACACTGTTAGCTCGTTATGCTCGTATGTAGTTAAACGTATTTAACAACTTCGTCCATTGTATCACGTTGATTCTCTTCAAAGAGTCGAATACTTGTAGCAAACGAGAAAATCATTTAAACGATCTCTTAATTACTCGACTTTCTGTGGGCCATTCGAGTTAACAAACAATGCCAAAAATCATGCTTGTTACAGAATATACGAGCCAAGCCGGGCGCAAGAACTTTAAAGGGTCGTTTACGTTGCCGGTTAATTATCAATCGTGACGCTGTCTAATTTATTGTATGTATTGTGCACGGTATAAAGGGGGTGCAAGGCCTTTTCAGCCGTTTCACGGGCCGCGGCTGTTCGTTACCAGCGAAATCGCCTTCATCACCCGAGAAAGTCCAAAGAAACGTATTATCTCGGGCTTTGGGTGGTCCTGGGTAGTCGATTTTACGACTCGATTCGCTTTCACGAGAATTTTGCGACTGGAACACGGGCACGCTTCCTCGTCAGCCGTTACCAGGACCACGGCCGATGAAATCGTCAATTTACCGACGATGTTTCGTTACTTTTAACTGTTAATTGCTTGCCTCCTTAAACGGTCTCGTATCGCATATAATTTCCTCCCGTTCGTTATTTAAGAGTTTTATAATTGGAATTCTGGTCTTTTAAATTTCGACGGGTGAAGTTTGTCAGATGTTAAAGGCTACGAAGAATTCATGTGAAATAATGAAATTCAAACAACTTTATCACAGTACTTCTTAATATTCAACAAACACGCCTTCGGTATTTTTATCCGGGAAGCGTGTGTCTTTCTCTATTGCGTCGGGCAGCGGACAAAAAAATACATTTGAACACGTCTTCGGCTGATCTTGGACTCCAAAAACGTGACGACATCGTGAGACAATATTAGAATATGTAAACTGGTGTTTACTTTATATTGTACGGTATATTCATGCATTTATATCTGTGGTATACCAAAATACTCATTGTACCCTGAGTCTCTCACGGCAAAAAATTCAGAGGTGCCCCGATTACGCTCCCACCAAGAGATTCAATCAATCTTCGCACCAGAATCAGCATTTCGAGCGAAAAGGATGTTCCACTCCTGTGGATCTTCAAGCTTTCATCTCTTTTTTTCGTGCCGTTCCCTGGCTCGAGGAACCACGCCGTGAATACTTGTACGAACGATCGGCTCGGTGCCGGAGGAGCCGAAAGTATGCAGGTACCGTGTACAACCTGCGCGGGTAAATACCTGCTCCAGTATACCTGCGGCGCGACACAAGGCCTCCTCCATAAACGGCCCGCTATGTACTGCATTTATTCTTTGTTAGCTGTCTCTCTCTAGCGTTGCTATATCGTGCATCCATGCTGCAAACCCTCGCGCCTTCGATTACAGCGAAAACGAATAATATCTCGACTGCTTCGATATACATTAACAACATGTTGATTCGCGATGCAAATGTGTACTTCGTGATATTTCCTTCTTTGTCTTGTTGGTTTATGTTTTGGAGATATATCAAATCTTGGTAGTAATGAGAGAATTTAAAAGCAAGCACGTAGCTTCATGGAGCACAAGGTCGAAGACACTTACTATTTATATTGGTTTTATTTAGTTAATTGTATATATATACAGGGTGATATCATGGAGAATATTCTGTAGAAGTTTTATCAAAATATGCTGAGAATTGACGAAATTATAATTGATATTGCAAGAAGAGCGCTATGTCAAATTTGATAGAAAATGTGCTGCATAATTTTTGAAGAATACCTGCGAGGAATGTTTCCGCCGATTTTCGATGCCGTACACGCGTGCTATATCGGATACGACCATTTCGGAATTTAAACGTTTTTCTTGCTTTTATTCGCCGATTTTTACTAAATCTCTTTTTATGACGAATCATAATTCTTAAATTCATCAATTTTTCCAGATTTATTTTTCTAATAGAAAATTGTTATTTTTAGTATAAGAGAACCAAACAGGAATTGAAAGATTTACAAAACTAAGCTCCGAAGCAGCTGCGATATTTAAATTGTATTTATTGGAAATCGATTTCCTAAGGTAACTAAATTAGGGGTGCATGAGCGTAACGCTCGACTCAGTACCAGCTAACGTGCTGTCGCGCTCACAACGATGCCATGTTGAAAAAGAATTCGTTTTTTCGAATGATTTTTATATTTGATTGGTCACGCGAGGTCACCATACCATATTGAAGAAACCAATCTCAAATGCAATTCACCGCGTGTTCCTATATGGATTACAAGATAGTATCGTTGGAAAACTGTATAACACGTTCGACGGAGCACGAAGGCGCTTCGGCTCGCTTGCCTTCGAGCGATTAAAAGACGAAGGAAACGGCGCGAACAGGTCGAACGTCAGGTGAAATAATCGCCTCGTGACGTCGTGGCTGCACCCTCTCATTCTCCCGTTCCAATGCAATTATTTAATGCAACAGAACCGTTTACGTTCTCTGTGTCGTGTGCATCGTGGAAACCAGTTTAAAAATAACCAGAAGCCGCATGGTGCGGTATGAGCTTAATTGCCGTGAAGTCGCTTGATCGTGTGTACATGCGCGACGTAGCAGGTATAGATCAAGTTAACACGTTGACTGCCACGCGAATTTTATATATTCCGTCCTGGGAGCCGCAATAGATTCGAATATACTACACGTACTAACATTTAATTTCTCCAAGATATTATACTGTATTCGCTTATTTTCTTCTGACAATGTCATCTACATCATTAACATCCTTGAAGATTTTTTTAGTCCATCGAATTTATCTGATTTTAATCGCTCGAAAAAGTTTAGTAACGCGGATCATCGACGAGCGAACGTACGATCTTTTCTTGAAAAATGGACAAACAAAAATTTGGATCAGGACAAATGTGGACAAATCATGAAACGGTCACATCCCACTTACAAATCAATGAAAAATGTTCATGCAGGTGCTGATGACAAATTTCTTTTCAGATGGTCATCATCTTATTCTGAAGGATATACTTATTTTCATTGGACAAATGTGGATAAACGAATACTGTTCGTTTTTTAGTTTGCACTTGGCAATGCCAACTTCACAAATCTTCTTTTAACACGTGTCGTGAATGAAGGGTAGATGTGCAATAAGAGAACCTGTGTCTGTGGTTTCTCGTTCTTCGTAAATCCATTTACTCGTATAACTGAACTGTCGAAACTTCCTGAACGTTCATTTCATTGTACGTACTGTCATTGCACTTTCTTTGGTTAACTTCTACTTGAACCTGCAAAAGGCTCAACTGGCAAGCATCGCGTTTACCAGTCCGTCATCAAAGCTGAAGGATTAGTTCCGGTCGATTCATCAGCGTCGAACCGTTTTCACCTGGACAAGTGGAAACTGGTCACGATCTTGCGCAAATATCAAGGCAACGTGCGCATATTCACGCGCGAGTTCATCCACATAAACGATCCTAATGCCCATTATAAATCAGTGTAACCTCGAATTATACATATTTAGAGATGCAATATATCCAGTCAAGAAAAGTTTCTTTTATTACGACCGATAGGTATGTCTTCCCCGAAGCAATCTTTCGGCTGGTGAACCAGAAGATTCTATTGATTTATCGCCAACCAGCTCGCACCCTCGATTTTCTCACATTTTCAAGCTCTGCGGCTGGTCACGAAGTCGTTACCATCTCTTGATACTGGTTAATTTTTTCGTGGTTTTCTTTCGCAGTTTCCGCCTCTCTGTTCGCGCTTGTAAGAAGTTTCACCGACGAAAACGGTGGTCCAAAGTGGGTGGCGAGTTACTTCCTGGGAAACAGCCCTTCCCCTATGGGTTATTACGGGAAAGAACGCAGCTCATCGAACAGGAATTTATGGCAGCCTCGAACGCGCTAATTGGACAGCTGTTATGGTGGCCGGCAAACGTAGCGCGTCCGCTTTGAACTTTTCCGGACACCTGACAAATTTTTGTAAATCTCGCACACACGGCTAATTGTACACAGCGCTGTTCAGAGCTGTCCGAGCTTTCTTAAGATCAAGTTAGTTGTTCATGTGACATTTTCTCCTCCTTTTTATGTACAGAGTATATCAACGTCGTTTTGTGGAAAAACAGGAGACACTCTACGTACGTATGATACTAATCGAGATTTCACATCAAAGAAAGAAAGTACGATCTATCAGAACTTTCTTTCCATAAGCGAATAAACCTTTCATTATAAAGAAGCAAAATAACTATTTCAAAATAGAGGAAGAAGGATATTAAGTACGAAAGATATTAAGCTTGGTAGGCGGAAAAGTAGACCATAAGTCTAAGCCAACGAGAAATGTAACTAGAAGAGCGTTTTAACCCGAAGGGGAAGGGCTATGAAAAGATAAATAAAGTAAACAGAGAGATGAATAAAGAGAGAGAGAGAGAGAGAGAGAAGAGGATGAGGAGGAATAACACATGAAATAACGGAGCCTGCAGTAATCGACAAGTACTTGATGATCACTGAACTTCCGCGTTCTTCGTTTTCTTTACCAGCATATTGCTACAATCGAACGGTGGGTCATTTCCTCTTCTTCGGTCGGCAAAGGATCGACAAGGGGCAGCGGATAATATCACGGGCTCCGAAATATCTTAATAACGAGTTCTACCTCAGTTCGACTGCGGCTCGAGATAATAATTCACGCTGTTCTGCCGCGTGTACCGCCAATAGCCGGGGAGACCAGGAAGAGAAGAACGGTGTGCAAGAGGCACAATGACAGAAGCTGCGGCAGAAAATGGGGAACGAATGGGAGGATAAGAAATGAAATAAAAAGTAACGGGAGATTGGATGAGAGATAAAATTTGTGCAGGGGGTAGAGAGAGGCTGAGAGGGGAAATAAATTGAAGAAAGGAGTAAGAAAGTAAGAAAAGGAGTGAGAGGAACAGAGAAGAAAGAAGTAAGAAATGATAAGAGAGAAATGTGCGTGGAACGTAATATAGAGAAGAAGAAACGACGAGATTATGGAATAAAGTTATTAGGGCAAATTGTATCTCAAATTGACGAGTGGAATTAAATAATGTTCGAATTTTCTACTTTATCAAGTATAACGAGATGTTAAATGTCGATGTCGAGCGAGATCGCACGACTGGCGGAATGATATTTTGAGATTATAAAACATCACGATTAGCGAATTTTTACTGGTTTTGTTAATAAACAAAACTAGTAAAAAAAAACTGGTGATAAACAAGAGAACGATGACAGAAAGGTTAAAGAGAACGAAAGTGTTGAGATTCTAGATTATTTCAAGAAACAAAAATTTACGAATTTATGAAAGAAACGCGGGGAAAGGGAAAAGTAACAAGGAGTGGAGCGAGAAGAAGCTAATTGTAAGTAGTAAAGAAGATAAACGAAGAAGAAAAAAGAAGCAAGAGAACGAGACTGTAGGTAAAGGCGTGAATGAGGGCAACGCTGTAAAAGCAGGTAAGAAGTACCAAAGTGAGCACATAAAAGAAAGAAGAAAAAGAGGCTAAGAAAAGAAAAGAGAAGAATAAGAGACCCGACCGAAAGAAAGCAGGAAGAAAAGGAGCGGTTGGTCGTGGAGAACACGGAGCAGAATCACCTGTAGTCAGTTGAAAGAGCAAAAAGATGGCCACACGGCACGGTGGTACGCGAAGGTTCAGCATCGCGGTCTGTAATTATCGCCAGTGGCCGTGGGAATTGAATTACGAGGTAAATTCGTAACGTGCCATGGTGTCCGCGCACGCCGGCCAAAATCAAAGAACCGCCGTGCGGCCTCTTAAACCGTTTCGTGCAGTAAAAAGTCCCTTCTGACTGATCGCCTGACACACTTTGATCGCGCAAGCTTTCTGTCCCGGGTGGAGGTACTTTCTTGTTATTAATGATCATCCGTGCCGGACCCGGGGAAAAAATGCACTCGTTACTTTTTTAATTCACCGTAAGCTCGGAACTTTTATACGGACACAGGGAAGATGATTTATTTGAAACGCGTGACGCGAAGAGAATCGCGATTGAAAAATTAAGATCTCGCTAAAATTTTACTCCGATCTTAAATATTAACGATAGCAGGCGGAATTGGCAATTTTTTTTTGAACCGGTTCATGATATAAAAGTGATTTCAAGTGTGCTATGATATAGTGTTTTGTCTATTTATCCGATGTATATCTATTTGTCGGCTTTGCTATAATAAAATTCTTAGTTCCTCTTATTTAACTTTAATAATTTCTTTTTTTACAAAGGATGTGCCATGGTGAACGTTCGTGATTGTATTTAATTTACGTTAATATCAGACGTAACTGTCATAAAAAATGTTTAAAGTTACGGCATAAGAGATAATATCTTGAATTAAAAGGTTTTGCTTACGAATAACCATTATAAATGACTAAAATTTGTTTGGTTACCGGCAATCATTATCCATGAAGGGAATTTTATTTTTGGTACAAATAACCGTTATCGATGACGGGAATTTAATTTTGATTACCAGTAACCAATATAAACGACCGGAATTCTTTATGGTTATTAGTAAGCATTATAATTATCGAAAGCCAGAATCTGATTTTCGTTACCGATGGCCATTATCGGTGGCAAAAATTTTTTCTGTTTATATTCGGATGTTGTCAATTGTTATTAACATTACTGATGATTAATACGTATTCAATGACAACATAAAAAAATTAATTATAAAACTTATATATTTTATTAAGCGACAAAGCGGTATGAAAATATGCGAAACAAAGAATGGAACAAAAGATACTGAAGTACAATATTAATATAAGACTTAATAACAATATCGTACCAAGAGTTTATCCTATTCTTTGTTTTATATATTTTAATATCTTTTTTTTTTACTCAATAAAATGTACAAGTCTTAATATGATATCTTAATGTAATATATTTAATAAAAGTTGACGATGGTCGAATGTAAAAAGAAAAAATTTTTGTCGCCGACATCGATTAGCGGTAACCAAAAGAATTTTTCGCCATCGATAATGGTTACCGGTAATCAAACTAAAATTCGGGCTATTGATAATAGTTATTAGTAACGAAAAATAAATTACTCTCATCTGATAATGGTTACCTAAAAAAGTTATAATCAGTCTCGATGGTTATACCTCATCAGTACAATTGAAAATCAAAATTTTTGAATCATTTCATTTTTTTCTGTTTGAGAAATTTCTTCGCGATTTATTGATAACTGGCTTCCATCGAAATAAAAATTTATTTTTAGTCAAAAATGTGTTTAAAATAACTGTTATTTCGAATCTCTAGTCGATACCACTAAAAATGTATAATGGCGAAGATAAAGTAGGGCCAGCTGCCTGAGTTCCAAAACTGTGTTCCAAGTATCACACTGTGGTAGACACGATTCGCACGAGATCGCGTAACTCTGATAAAGAAGGATACCTCGCTTGTGTTACAGGCCGCATCATCCAGTCGAAAAACGAACAAATCTGACCCGCTCGAGAACCGATCTTCCTTGCCCTACGGGGTATTATTTACGCGACTTCTTCGTCTTTCTCCATTCTTCTGCCTGGCCAGAGGAGATGATTCATTCAGTGGTTCGAAGACGAGCGGCCAGGTTCGAGGACCTTGAACACGAAGCATCGGAGGGAGTCTGACACGACTCGTTAATCCGTGAACAATGAAAGATTTCGATGGCGTCCTGCCGACCTGAGTCGAGTGCCACTCGCTGCCTCTTTTCACTTTCGACTCGACCCTATGCCCCGAAGGGTTACGACGTCTCCGTTCCAGCCTCTGATCCTTCCTTACACCGTAAAATCGATTCCATATACTCGCTTCCTGACGTCCTACTTTTCCTTCGAATGACACTTCGCTGGTACTTCGGCCGCGTTTGTGGGCATTTGAACTACTTGGCGTGGCTGTTACTGCGTCGCATAAAAGGCAGAAGCAATAAGTTGAGATTATACTGGATGAGTGTTTCGGAGATGTTCGAAGCGTTTTATGGGTCAGCGTGAGTCAGTTTTAATGGGAAGAAAGATGTTCCTCGAAGTGAATTTAGGGATTATATTGGTAAGATTGTCGGGAGAAACTAATTAGCTTTTCTTTTTATCAATATTAGTACGATGGTATGAAGTGTGTCTAATTATAAGAAAAGATATTTATCGTCATTTAATTGTTGTAATTTAAAAGTTACAAAATTAATAAATTAATAATTACAGATTGAATTAGATACACAGTATTACAAGGACATGTATAATATAATATCTCTTATTCTCTCCAGCATATTTTTCAACCATTGTAACATTAGCATTTTGTAATCTCTAACATCATATCCACAATTGAAAGTTCGAAATGATTACATAGCCAGTTTCACTATGTCCATCGCGCTCGTCGCGTTTTTTAAAATTACGATATAAATACTTTCTCATTTCTTGACAGTTACTCTCAAGACAATTACTCATCGTGTTTTATTGTAAAATCACTCTACCAAACGCACACTTTCTACGTACATATTTCTTACAATTTCTTTAATATCATCTATACAGGTGAAACGCGCTACCCAGTTGTATAACAAAGAAAGTTTCATCAATTTTTCATACTTTCACGTAAGTTGTAAAAAGATACATATTATGATTCCCAAACTCGATAAAATTCCGACATTCAATGCACCACGAATCGAAGTACATAATTTAAAAAACGTGCAGCTATCTAAATGTACAAATTATTGATGTTGTTGTATTTCTAAGAAGAAACGAATGATACCACTTGCTGGTAAATTCAAACATAAGACATTAGATTTGCCTCTTCTCAAATTCTCCAGCATCGAACAACTGGTTAAATATAATTATATTGAAAATTACAATTATACTGCAACGATAAATTAAATGTAATACAGTAAATATAATAATAAATTAAACCATAAACTTAGTGCAAGCATCTTGTAATATAAGTTGCATCTTGTAAAGATTAAACAAATTTCTGGATATAGTATGCAGTATTTAATTCTTGGTAAGAAATATACCACATTTTTCTGTCACCGAAATAACCGACGCTCCTTTCTTTCTCGATCTTTCGACGATCATTTGTACCCGTCTAGTAATTGTGCAACATGTTCCACCAACCGGGCCATCCACGACGAGATAATAGGTAGTCCATCAACAGGACCATTTTAGGTAGGAACAAATTAATTTATTTTGCCGAGCGTGTCCGCGTGGGCGGCCGGGTCGGGCTCTGATCTCTCGGTGTGCTGTCATGCCAATCAGTAGCGCAAACAGAAGTTAAATTTAAAATGAGCCAGCGACTCGAAAGAAATGCACGGAATGTCAGGCTCCCGCAACTCCGCGAATATATTAAGCGTCGTTTGTCGTTGCATTCACGAAGGAAAACGGTGTCGCATCGGTTAACGTGAATCCCGAGGGTGATACTAATTGCAGCAATCTGGGGAAGGAGTTTGTAATTCGGAAAAAAATATGTGCGAATAAAATCCATTTTATTACGACCACCGGCGTGTATTTAACAAGTTCGCTATCGCCATTTAAGGAAGAAGTAAAACTAATTTCACGTAATGTTGCAAACGTCTTTACGTTACACGTATGTATATGACGCTAGGCTGTGAGTAAATTTCTTGCAAAAGCTGTTGAAATAATAAAATCGTGATGAAGTTGTATGTAGTTCGTTCATTTCAACTTATTAGCGTAGAGATTGAACTTGATTACATAGACGACAATGCATACGTTATCTTTGTCGAACTTGCCCTATATAATTATTTTTTTGGTGACCCAATCGCCTTTCATATTGAAAAACTATCTTTGGTTTGCTATAAAGAGCCTTTGTTCCTTAAAACTACCTTAAACTATATTCCGATGGTCGCTACTTGTATTTCACACTTTGCACAGGCCCCTTTCATCATCTTTCCTCCGCCTCTTCGTCTTTTTTCCTTTCTATCTTTTTTAGCCATTCGACTGCTTCCGTTTTTCTTTCTCGCGCTAGTATTCCTTGCACGCCCAGGCTTGTTCCATCAATTTTTTCGTACATTCCTCTCAAACGTTCCAAATGTTTCATGTTCAAACGTCCTTCCACTGGTTTTACAAAATAAACTCTTTTCCTCTCCACTCACCCAAGATCTATATGCGTTCTCCAAGCTGTCACGCTTTGAAGAGGCAATGAAGATAAAAATATTTTTGAAACTATGTCATTCTAATTTATTAGTATGGTATCGTTGCTTCATTATCTTCTAATTTACAAACTGCAAATTATCCAAAATATTCATATGAATATTTCCAGAATTAAAATCGAGCGGCGATTATACGCGTAATAAGTGAACTTACTCAGGATGCTGACCCTGACGGCATATTCGAAGATCTTTGAAATCGACATGAGATGTATTAATATAATAATAAAACACTGCTCGAGCAAAGAACTGATCACATTTCACTGAATACTGGACATTTAAAACGACTTAAAAAAACGTGTTGTAACAGCGAACGTATAAAGTCTGTCATTGTAGTTGCTGTATAGAAGCATCTCCGATGAAATCGAACGAGGCTTCGTCTATTTTTTCTCGTGGGAAATTGAAACGAAATTTCTTATAGTCCGGTAGCGAACGTCTTAATTCCATCATTTCGATAAACAGAGTTTCGGGTTCCGTCAATTACACCGTTATGCTAATGAAAGTTTAATTGGATGGATAAAAATATCCATAGCTCGATATGGTGATTGCCAATCGTTACAGGTAATAATCGCAACGTTCGTGAAGTACAATGATACAACATTGATTCGGGATGTTGGCTGGTTACCAGACGAAAGAAAACAATCGTGAACAAACGACGACCGCTCGTAAAATTAATAAGCGCAATGAACGTTAACGAGGATCATAAATATGACCGCCGCGGCCTGCTTATCCACCGATTAGCATAATCGCTCCTGATACACGTGGACCGTAATTTAAAAATATCACGACGAACCTCGGTGTACATGGTCGTTTTACAGAGAGCCTGGCAGGGTCTAGAGGCGAACTCGAAAGTTCGACGGTTCGATGATGTATGGTAACTCACCCTTTACGTGGCGTACCTTTTAATATTTAATATCTGTACCCTTGTGAAAGATGTAATTTGTGAAAGATGTAATTGTAGTTACATGATCGCAGTTCAGGTTGAAATATTCGGGTAATTGACGACTCGTTGCGAATTCGTTGGATTAATAATTTTGATCTTCTTAATATTTAATATAATATGAGAAAGATTGTACTATTTTCATCTTCGGATAAAAGACGTAAGTCTATGAGACACGTATCAATAGAATGGTAGAAATTATATAGTTTAATAATTACAAATCTAAATAAAATTTCATGTACTTAGGAGATATGTATACTGTGTAACTAGTATTAATAAAGTAAATCAATATCTAAGACCACCCTGAAGAAAACCGTATCTATAATGGAAATATTTGACTGAAATAAATTTCATTTACAGTAACATGATAAATAGAATACATAAGAAAATCTAAAACACTCATCCTCTGCTGTCTAACGCAATTATTCGTTTCATCCTTCTCATAAACTATCTACCATCCATTTCTCACCGTAATTTTCAGATAAAAAATTTAATTAATGCGTCGTTGAAGAGCTAGATGCTTGCAAATGCTTCATCAATCATCGATATATTTTTCTCAGCACATTCTCTGTGACTATTAATAACAGCTCGATCTCCGCAAACATCGTATTAAAGACATTCGTTAACGAAGCCTTTTAATTAATTATTACAGAGAAATCACCTACAGCCGATACGACATTCCACGATTATTCGTCAAAGATATCTTGCCCAGGAAGGATTAGCTTCGCAATCAGTATCCAATTAGAGACGGATACTCCGAACCATTCTCTAATTACACGCTAAGATTTCGTCTACATATCTTAACGCGTACGTTACTCCATCTCAATGTTGTTGAATTTTTATTTTGATATTAACGTAATAGTTGTTTCTCAGATAGGGCTGCTATACGATAATTAGGTACTCGTTAATTTGACTAGATGGTCGTAATACTCTGAACGATGACCATTATAATTATTAAACGATCCCTCTTCTGCTACTGCATTTCAATATTTGCATTTTATGCTTGAATAATTAAGTTAGGAAACTTTGCTATGATTAAGTATGTGTTGAGACGACTGTCTGTTCCTACAGACGTTTTGTAGAGAAATAAATAATTCATGACTAACGAAGGTTAATAGTAGGAGAATTAATAAGTTAGAATAAATTATAAGTAAAAGTCGAGAAGTTGTGTAGTAAATTATATATGTAATGGGGACTGATCATTTAAAAGAAAAATTAGGCGGAGCTTTGTTCGCTTGGAAATTCCATCGTAAAATTTATTAAGCCTAAAATGGCTAGCTCCCTTATCCTATTTAATCTAAAAAAGAAGAAATCCGTAGATTTCTTTCAGCAACAATTTCGAAGAAAATGATTCATAACATTTTGTCTAGTTCGCTATATGACTTGCTACGTGGCCAAAGACTAAGCGAGCAATCACTTTGTCGCAACATTTTCATTATTTTATTATCAAGATTTTAGAAACAACTATCCGATCCACGATCAAGATTAAATTAATTCATCGTTGAACGTACGAAATCCAATCTTTTTTATCGCAGAAACTAGATCTGATCATAGAAAGATTGACCTACAAGAAGTCTCATTTGCTTGGTTAAGAAGCTAATTTACAATTCAAATGTATTAATCCCAGCGTACCTGCCGGACCGTTTGTAATCCAATACCCTTTACGACATAAATCAAGGACCATATGAACGAAAATCAATGTGTTCACGATCCAAATTTCTACACGTGGCTATTTCGAAATATTTTAGAAGATGGAGGATCCGAGAACGAGATGAGGCGTTGCAGATTACATTTTTAAAAAGTTCTCTAGCACGTCCGAGCGTCTGGGATGATTATACGTTGACCAAGGCTGGGCTGATTACTGTGATTAATATCGCGTTAAAACGGCGGTGGCGATTATGTCGGTCGCAAACGGTTTCACTTCTAACGAGCATCATTTGTGACTCCCAGTACCGACAACACCAGCAACAAGAATAAATTGCTCGACATATATACGTATTGTATGCATACGCGATCGCGCAGCCTAATCGAAAAGGGAAAAGCAAAAACAAGTAGCAGATACAGCTACACCCCCGCTCGTAAACATTGCAACACTCGCGAAAATTTAAGTAAAGCTGAGAAATTATTAGGAGAAAATATTATCCATATTAGTATATTAAGCGTATAAACTTGGCCATATAAACAATTTAGATATTACGTATTTATTGGACATTGCAACTTCTCGAGAGAATTCTTGAGAGAATTAATATCAATGTGCCTGTTAGAAAGGTCAGGCATTCTCGTACGTTCACACTCAACTGTATACTTCTCGTTACGAACGTACCGATGTTATCACTAGATTGTCGAATTTAACAATTCACTGGAAGCATAAACTTCTTCCGCGACTCTATATCTTCTTTTATATTAAACGTAGAGAAAGTTCTCCGAAACGGATTAGATATTTAGATAATTATCATATTGGCATTAATTTTCTATCTTGCGACATTTCGCTTATGTATGTAAAAGGGGTTAACCTGTTCCTCTGTTAAAACGGATTATTTATATTTCTAAAAGGAATCTAAAACCTCTTGAGTTTGATAGAGTTGAGATAAAGTTACACCAATTGCAAGACTTAATTCTATCAATGGCAAGGAGACAGCAGGCTATTCTTGGTGCTTACAGAAGATCCATAAGATATTAATATAATATTAAGTCTACTATTTTTATGATTTTATGCAGATTTAACAGGTGTACGCAATTTCTGTAACGACACATGTCACATTTTTTTACTTCCTCTCCTTCAGTAAAAACGAAAGTGAATAGATCATGTTACAGTTCAACGATATGTATATTTTAATTTACCAAAAAAGTTCATAGAGCCAACGACTTTTACCATAGTATTTTCCACTTAAGGAATATACGTGGACTTTTCTGACAGACTGTAGTTAACGGAAAAGTTGTTTGCCCCAGAATATCCGACCCTCCCACTTTCTCGATCGCGTCGCGTCCTTATTACCAAGGGAATCTAAGAAGAAGGGCCGCGTTGCTCGTTAAAGCGTTTTTCGCCAGTGCCGCCCGCAATTTGCTGCGGGATCCGCTGCCCAGGTATACTCGTTGCTCGCTGCATGCGAAATTCCAAGAAAGGGACCAGAAAGTAACCATTGGCCTTCTCTATCTAGCCATCCTATCTGTCTATCTCCGTTTGCTCTGCTTCGCGTAATCGCCTCCACCTTCTCTTTTTCCCAGAGTTGACGTTCTTCTCTAACCTCCTTTCCCCGGAGTTCTCTTTTCAGCCGAGCCGCCGCCGCCACGCGGTTCGTAGGGAACATAAATTCGTAGAGGATCGGCCACAATCCGAGAAACGAGCTTAACGAACAGGGAAAAAGCGACTTTACGATTTTTCGGAAGGGACAAGGAACCTCTCTTCAGCGCCCGCTACACGACCCTTTAATGGCGGCGTAATGTAAGGCGGCCGCTTGAGTTTTGCTCGCCGAAAGCCGAAGAGGGGCTGCGAGGGGAATAAATCGTTTGGAATACAGGCTTGTTTGAATAATGAAACGCGCTTTTCTCACGGGATCACGCGGCGGCTGGGGTAGCCCGGCATTGTCTTTCCTTTCCTACCTTTGAAACAAGCAACGTTGCTACGGAGTTAGGTTTACGCGTTGGTGGTAGTGATGAGATTGAGAGGAATATTTTAATCCTGCGGCACGCTTTAATAGAAGGTTATATAAAAGTTGGTCAGACGATTTACACGTTGTAAATAATTGAACGCACTGTTCCGATGTCCGTTTTTGCTTTTTTTGTCAACGCGATTTAGATCTCAATTTCGCTGCTGCTGCAATCGTGTACTGAACTTTAAATCGCTACTTGTGTGGATATTAAATTTCAATTAAAATAGAAAAGATTGGTATGTAATCGCATCCAGACTCGTTTTGATATGCAAGTTCTACTGTAACACGTGGGACTCGCTTTAGGAGTGAACAGCAAGCACGCAAACAATGAAAAAGGTTCATACGAACACGTGTTCTAACCTTGCTTCATAGTTACAGCCGTTCTTGTGCTTCGGTAATCCGCGACTGCTTACCTGTGTAAAAGGTGCTCGAAATGATCGGTCTGTATGCAAGTTTGCAATTGTCGTATCAAAGAATTTCGCGATTTTTTAAAAATTGCATATGTATGTCGTATAATACGGAGCGAGGACATGTCGAGCAACTTCTACGAAAATAAGCAGTTGTAGATTATCGGAATACAAAGTGGCTATAAATTTGAGACAACGTCAAATAGAACGCATGTTCGTACGAACCTTATCCATTGCTTTTATGCCTCCTGTCCACACTTGAACATATTATGATAATAAGCTATCTTTCAAACTTTTCAAAGACAAAATAAAAGATGATAACAAAATTTTTTAAAGATACTAACAAACAGATATTGTAACGTTAATAAACAAAGAACTAGTGTTCAAATTTCTAGAAAACTAATGACCAATTCGCCACGAAGATTACTTTGAATTAAAAATTTCAATGATCGCTTTGAACATAGAAAATTCATAAAAATACCTTACGGAATTATAGAATAAAAATCACTGTTTATCATCTTAAAGCTATCTTACCTGTTTAAGATCCAAAGCTATCGTCACGTATTCGTAGTGTTCTCCTCTGGCAAGGGTTGGACTCTGCCACCACTTTCCAGGACTCGAATCCAGTATGTTGCTAATATTATGTTTCTTGCCTGGATCCGGACTCCTGGCATCGCAAACCGCGCATCTCGACGATTCGGAAGGTTTGCAAAATGTTTCTGGCCCTTCTTCACCACAAGTTGCGTTGACGAAGATATCCGCCTTTGCGGCCACATTAAATGTCGATGGGAAAAGGCCGCTATTTTTTAGGCTCTTATTTATTCCATACAGCGCGGATTGTCCTAGAAATTAAATAATAAATAAAATAAAACAAATTGCGAAACCTCGAACTGATAAACGTACGATAAGCTTGAAATCTAAAGTCAGCAGACAAAATACAGTGTACTAAGCGATCTATTATTATCAGCACAATTACTACAATTGAGAGAATATGTACTTAAATTCTTCGTGAAAGAAATAAGATAAATGTCGGGAACAAAAAATTGTTGCGTTTGTTATTTGAGATAAATTATTCTGAAAATTTGCTTAACGTGCGCAAGTTGCATTTGTAATTTATATTACTTGTAAGGTGCTAACTTATACGATAAATTTTACTCGTATGCCATGTCATGACTGCTACCCTGTTACTAACAAATTCTTCGCAACATTATCGACAATCATTAATTAATCGATCCTAAGTATATTCCTCACGATGAATGCAGCTTCCAATCACCTGTAGCATTAAACGTGAAATTTCACGCAGAAGAAGAGAAACTTGCTATACGAATGACATTTGAAGAAATTCTTCGATATGGAGGATGCAAGCGGTCGATCTATCTCGTAATTTCTTTAGGATATGTGGTATAGTGGATGCTGTAGGTATATAGTGACAGGTTATGACAGAGCTCACAGCACGGAACCAGTTGCACACGAGCGAACGAGTTACCGCGGAGAGATGCAGCGTTGCGAGTGACAACGTGCATCGGTGAACAGGTTCCTGACTATCCTGGACGCCTGAACAGGTTAACGCGCGTAAATAATAATCGACACGCGAGCTTGTACCGTGTCAAAGCAACGTGACGAGCGATCGTCGCCTTGAACGACCAAAGACGAAACGAAAACTATTCTATGTAGAAACCATGGTGCAATCGACGAAAGAAGTATATGTCATAAAGACGATTAGGCCTGAAAGCGTACACGTTCGAACGTCTAGATAAAACCCGAGAGGATAAGGATCCTAAAATTCTGTCAGAACTGTCAGGTCTCTTGGTTTTGTTTCAGTTTCTACGTTTCTAATTGACAATCGTAGAACGTTGTATGATACCCTGGTTATCGTTATACACATCTTGGGTGTCCCGGGGTGTTCTTCGAATGGCTTGTGCATAAATATTTACGTGACGCTTCACAACTTATTCTATTTTATCCTACTTTTCACTTCGACATGTTTTTCGTTTATACCGGATAGGCTTGCGAACAAATTTTATTTGAAATAAAGATAAAGAATAACAAATTGAAAGGAAGAATCGTTTTCATTCTAAGAATAGCACAAGGACAGTTTATCTTGTGCTGAGATCAAATAAATAATTTTTAAAGAATTCTGTACCATAATTAGGTGCCTCGAATGATATAACAAATAATTTGGATTCTAGTACTAATCTGAATTTTAAATATTTTGCATTCATTTTATTTCAGAGTTTGTTTGCAAATAAACTACGTTTTATCATGCTATGATAGGTCTTCTTTGATATTTAGAATATTATTAGATCAAAATTGAAAATATCTTAGAAACTATGCTATATTATAGCCAATATTGTCGCATATTATAGTCCAACGCTTGATAACAAACTGGTTTTTCACACAGATAGGAATAGAAAGATGCTTTATTATGTCCGAAGAAATTTAATCTAGGATCTACATTTTCACTTTACGAATAGTATTAATTTATTGCCTCTTATTGTAACTTTTATATACACTATAGCTGAGATTCTCTTTGTGCAGAGAAATTGTCCGACGCGATCGATCTTCAAACAGCGACAGCCGTTTAATTTAAAGCCAACACCCACGAGTGAAGTTATTGCTTTCTCGACTTAGCAGCGACTATTCTATGATATCAGATGAGAGAGAGCGAATTTTTGCGGTTGCTGGTTAATGATTCTGCCGGGTGTAAATTATGCAGCGCGCACTGCGCGCGCCGTGTATCGACCCGATCGAACGACGAGAAGGAATCGGAGAGTGAAACGAGTCGCTTTGAAATGCAAATGTGCCGTTTCACGTGTTACCCGCTGCAGAATATACGAATCACGCGCGAAAGCTCCACGCATCTTTTGTGATTTGCGAATTGCGGAAGGTACGTGCGATGTAGAAAATGAAAAATACCGAAGATTCGTATCTTTGCGAAAGGAAGTCACGGATATGTAATTATTAGATTGCTGATATTCATCTGTTTATGGAAAATTTAAATGTTTCTATTTCAAGATGCTAAGATACTTTCTCTTCATAAACAAAAAATATTAGAAAATCAAGGAAGAACTATTATGTTTTTTCCTTACAGTCTTCATATAAGACGTGCAAAGTCAACCCGCCAATCTGCGACATCTACAATTGTCGAATTACCGATAAATACGTCCTTTTAAATTGCCCTAAATCCAATTAGTCTCCCAACAAATAGCAGATCAAAGGAACTTCATGTGAAAGTCTCTGCGATAGAAATTAAGTCTGAAACGTTTTCTCCTCTCTGATAGACGTCTCGTTATTTAGCAAAATCTAACGAGTAAATCTCTTTCTGCTCGCATTATCGCCGCCGATAACTACATAGGACGCAATTGATGCGATTTTAAAATTTATACACAAAGAAAGAGAGATATCCAAAGTAAAGTGCCATACTCACATACTCTTTATAATACTTAAGCGGTTGAAAGAAATTTTGATTGTTATTTAGGTTTCATTTTCTCATTAATGCGAGCTATTCAGCAATACGTGATTACAACGTAACTTACAATTTCTTTTAACATCTACCTCTTCCCTCCATACAATATTTACCCTCTCTTCGAACGAACAATGACCTAAATTATACTGAAATAAAAACTTAATCCAATACTTTAAAGTTCCACTACATTTAAAACAGACTACTTGCAATGAAAAAAGAGAGTATGTTTTAAAGCCACTTCAGCATATCCTCCCTTCTAGCTGCGCTCTTCTCGAGCAAATGTCACGTATCTCGATCAATAAAATTTCCTAATCGTTGCTCCGCGGACGCATTTTCTCACTAACAAGCAAGCGTAGTGCTGATTCACCGAGAACGACCACGCGAATCAACGATTTCGATCGAAGCCACGCTCGATTTCCTGGTCCCGTTGCCTCTTTTCCCGTGTCAACGGGAGTCACGCCTACGTTCGACGCTTCCCGCTTTCGTTCGATCTTATCTGAAAAGAACAGTCAGGTCAGTTTCTCCCTTCTCCCATAGAATTCTCAACCGCCGTCGTTACCACAAAGAAACAGGCCTATCGGGATGAAATCGTAGCTGGAGAACGCAACCGCGATTCACGATAATCGATGAATGCCTCCGAGACAACGATGATCTCGCTCACGATCGCAGCGGTAGTTAGGCGTATGTTGCTTGATTCGCAACCGTTATCGAAATCTCGTGCTCGCTTCCGACGCGTCATTTATCGAACGTCCGGTATTAATCACGCTCATTGAATGAATCTTTTTGCTTTCGACTACACCGATAAATTGTAACAGGATAGAGTTACGATGACTTTGCCGCACCAATGCGAAATTCGTACTAGAGCGTACTGGAATATTCGATATTTGTAATTTTTGATATTTATCCTTATTGAATAAAGTGTGTTATTTTTGAACGAATCTTATTTTTCTGTTAGAAAATTTCCTAAATTTCTGCAGGATACGAAGGAGCCGTTATTGATATGATTTTTCGTTTCACTTGTATGTTAGGATTTCGTATATCTCGATCGTAAAGTTCGTATGAAAGGAACGAGAGATGTCGCTTTGATTGAATTATTGGTTTTCCGATATTCTTGAAGAAAATTATTTCTATAAAATACATTATAATATTTGATACATAGCAATGTGCCGTAATAACACAATAAGAAACGTATTTCCCATTCTACTTTTGGAACTACCGTTGGAACGCTGTTCGTTGCGTGACGTCCGTTGTAGAAATATATTGTCGTATATTGGAGCTCAGCCCACACGCTAAGAACGTGCGTTGACAATATACATATTTCTACAACGGACGTCACGCAACGGACAGTGTTTCAAATCTCGTGTGGCCCCAGCCTGAATTAGACGGAATTTTCCGCTAAACCTAATAGCTTTGTCGAATTGAGACTCGCTTCTGCACGAACGACTCGCGAGCGGACCGTGCGCGTGTACAAAAGCTCTGGAAAAGAAACAAATCCGTAGTAGCGGCATTGTGTTGTGTCTTGCCGGTGAACAGGCCTGTTTTACTCCCTTTCTCCTGGTGAGCCCGTGCGCCAGGGACTTAAGCCCGCCACGAGTGACTGATGACGACAGAAATAACCCTGTTCCATCTTTCCGGCGGCGCACGTGTCCACGTTCGTGAGCAAACCTACGCAACCACGGCGACCAACACGATGGAAACAGAAGGAGACGAGCATCCATTGGCCAGACCGCGTGATTTGCATGCGAGTACGGAAGACGCGGAGAGGAAGATGCCGATGGACAGCCGAAACACTTGGTGAAGATATGGATCATGGGAGATTCTGTTCAAGGGTAAGTTCAACGAATCGTTAGAGACGAGTAGATTTTAGTTGCTCGTACGGCGAAACTTCATTTATCCGACATCGGGTTACTCTCCATCAATTTGGTAATGAAAAACGGAATTTACGAGCGGAGATTTTTATAATGTAACGAAGATTATACTTATTAAGGTGAAAAATGGTGAGAATAAGATGTAGATAATATCGTACGCTATATAACCGTAGCAAGTATCATAAACTGCCAAGTATATTGGATTTTCTCTGATTCATTACGTAGTTACGCATACGAAAGCTATAATCGGATTTGTTCGACGTGAACATAATTCATAATAGAAACTGATGTGGATGCAGTGTGAAAACAAGTTTTACGTTTGAAACCGGCTGAACAATCTTTTACAAGGTACATGGCGCTCATGAAACACCGATTGAATCCAAATTTTGTTGATGATCTTATTAATCAAACAATATATTGCAAATAACTTTTGTACGTTTTATGATTCTTTCATAATTTTTTATGAATTATGACGTAAAATATTGTATTCGACCCACGTCTATCGTACAGATTTTTTTTCTATTAGTATATATATTTGGTTTTATACAACTATAATATATACTTAATTATATTTTTAATTTCTTTACAATTATGAACTAAAGAACTGTGTCCCTCGTGGACACTCTGTATATGTCTGCAGCGTTGTGGGTCGTATGATGAGTAGATTAAGGAGCGATTGAACTTGTTCAACAGGTTGCTACAAACTACGAACTTACATGCTATCGAATAACATTAATATACGCTTCATTAAATAATAGAGAACATCAATAAGAAACATAACTAAATCTTGTATACTTTATCGTATTTTCTAGCTTCGGAACAATTTGTTTGAAACTCGATTATTTTTAATTATTTTTAATGGTGAAGGTGAAAAAGATCGTAATATATTAAACGCAAAATTTCACGCATCATTTAACGGAAAAAGCAAAGATGAAGTAACACATGTAGTCGAAAAACGATGCCACTAAATTATGCCACGGGAGACTGTAAATTTATGTAGACCAGAAAACTAGCTTATTTTCATCGAAAACAGCAACCTGATGACATCGAACCTCGCGTTCCCTGTACCATGAATTACCGCGGAACACGGTGAACTGAATCATCAAAAATACTAATGGCACTAAAATATACCGGCGCACGGGCGTGGAGTAGGAGATCGAGGATACTATGACTCACGTTTACGGTTCGTTTAGCTGGTTACGAGCTCATTGTCCTATGCTAAATTGTTCTATTCACGATCAAACCGATCGCGTATAGCCAACAAGAAGAAGAAAAATCCCAGGGGTAGTTGTATGTGCTACGGCTGTATTACGTTTGAAATCGAGCGAGGTTGAAATTCAGGAAATCATATCCCAGTAGCAAAGAAGAAAGTGCATAATAAAAATAGTTTAATAATAAAAAATTAATAAAATAAAATGCATCTTTTTTATGCAATCGTAATTTCCCATTCTGTTGTTTTTTTAAAAATATATCTAATCTTTATTAAACATAATTGTTTAAACAAAATCTAAAGATTCCAATACTCTGTAATATAACTATTTGCAATATACGTGTACCTAATTCTCCAGATATGAGAAAGTTCAACAAAGAAAAGAGGATACTATCGGACGGCGAAGGTCGCAGTACGGTTAAAAATATCAAGAGGATGCTTCACTATTTTTCGAGAATACTCGGCTGTCACACGACTCTGTCGCGCGATTTATGACCCGCTAAACGAGCAAAGCCGAAAGCGAAAAGGAATCTTCCCAAACCTCACCGATCTCTCGTTTTCACAATCCTCTTGAACGAAAAAAGGGGAAAGCTCGAGAGATGGGTCATCTTCGAAGGGTCTATCAAAGGGGAAGCCAGATTTTCGTGTTCACGATAACGCGTTTACAAAATATCCTGCAGAGGTTTGGCCCATATGACGATGGGCCTCGAATGGTCTCGCACGGTGGTCCTTATGACTAATGGTCCCGGTGCCCGTGGCTTGTTTCATTCGTGTTCTACCGTTCGGTCTCCTCCACGGAAGGGGAACCATGGAGAATCGAAAGAAAAATAAGATCTCGAGCCACTGACCGACACACGTTCCAAGCTCCTGCATCTCTGACGTAATCTCTCTCACCGACCAAACCTTAGGATCTAAACCCTGGGTCGTTCTAATAAGTTAGCTTAGAGATGTGGATCAGGAAACGAGGATGCTGAGAGACTCGGTGTTTGTATATTAACTTATCGTACCTAGAGCCAGGGGCTACGACCGTTATCGCGTCATGTGCGTTGGGACAACGGTCTAGGCCCGGTTACCAGGAATGATGAATGTATGGATGTTATCGCGTTTCCGTTCTTTCACTTTCTTCTTTTGGCTGTCGCGATAAGGGAAAACTTTGCAACGTGGAACTGTTTCCTTGCCAGGTAGGAGAAATTTCGTTCTCTTGCAAACTCTCATAAGACAATTTATCGACACTTTTTGGCGTTACTTGTAGTCTCTTGTAAGAAGAGAGTCGTAAACGAGCAGGCGAACAGAATAGTGGCATATTGTAGTGTCCCGTGTCGCATTATATTTCCGAACCTTATTATTATCATTGTTATTATTATTATCGCTTATATGTAAATATATCAGTGTAGCAAATTATTATTTGCTTCTTACACCTCTTTAAGATTAAAGTACCTAACTAACTTATGAGAGAGTAGGTATTTTTTGGACGAGTTTAAAAATTGTATCGATTGAAGTTAGAATACAATCAACTGCTCAAAGGAAACGTAAACATTTCGTAACTTCTCTTCAACCGGATCGCGGATCAATGAACGAATAAATCAATAGAGAGAGTTCTATTATCCGATGATAGAGCCGGTCAACGAAAGAAAGGAGAACGATATGAAAGACAATGTTGCAATCGTAATCGTTGGTAAATATTGCAATAAATCACAGGTAATAAAACACCATCGTCTGGAATAACATGCTGCCACATAAGGATATGCACAGTGAGCCGAGGCAGAGCGATACTTTATTGTTTCGCTATGCCACACGTCATCCTCTCTAGCTACTGTAAAACCCACTCGCTTTTAGCTATCGCCGCTCCCTTGCATTTATATGAATGAAAGTCACGAAAGTACGACCGGGGATGTGCGTAAGTCAGCACGTGAACCCGTTTCGTCGGCTCGCGATAATATCGCAACGTATGTACGTATAATACATACATAACCAAATCAATCGGCGCTTACGCGGCAAAAGAAGTAGTGAATAGAACGATAAACCTATTTCTAGCATGTTGTACATCTAAAATGCGCGTGTACATTCTGCATATACGTTATAGCAAGTTCCTTTGATTTTAGAGACTTCTACATAACATTCTTAACTAAAAATTCGATTCTGATAGTTATTTCTTTTTTCTTCTATTTATGAGTTTACTTTAAGATTAACGCTAAAGTCCACAATAAAGCTATTATTTACGGTTTCGTATATTATTGCGGTTCCACAAATAGTTTCGGAATGAATTTCTGAGTCCATGGTGGAATGGAGAATGGATTGGGTTCCTCTTTATTAGGAAGAAGAATGTTGAGTTCTTGAAGGTACTTGTTGATCCTAATGGAGATCGGTTTCGAGACTTTCTTCCTGTTAGCAAGGTTGGAGAAAGTGTTTAAACGCGAATCCTTCATCATGGGATTTAATACATTTAGCTATTCACGATCAGTTGAATCGTAAGTCACAGATTCGACAGTCTTCCTTCTTGCACACAGGTGGTAATCGTCGTTGTAAAAGATAGAGCTATGAAATCTTGAGAAATTTCAAATTAACGTCCCTTTTAAACGGCATAAAACAATACAACCAATCTCTGCAAGACAATCGCTGAATCCACCTCTAATTATCGAATCTGATTGCTAATTTGGCATCCATCCTACTCGCAGAGATATCATCCATGATTTAATTTTCACATCTTCAATACCACGTGTCAACTACGCGTAACATCATTTATCGTTCCAACCTCCGTATTTCCTCGCCTCAAATAGACGTAAACCGAAACGCAGCTATTAAAAAATACCATTAATCTATTCTCTCTCTCTCGGTGGAACCTACGTACCGCCTCCGGTCGTTCATGCCAAAATACATAAATAATTCGCCATACGTTATTGCGATGTCGAGCTGGGTCTACCGCCTGTTGCGACACGTTTCATTCAGCAGTTAGAGCGACGTTCCAGTTCGTGCAGGCGTGTTCGCCCCGTGAATGAGCGGCGTCAATGAAAACGCAATCTCGTAAACGCGATTCCGCGACGCGACTATCACGCGTTCGTAAATTCCAAACGAGGCGTAGTTCGCGCGTAGTCGATCCGCACGGATGCAAAATCTCGCGTATGCCTACCCACAGTTGTCTGCTATGTTAATTATCAGACAATGGCGCCGCCGCCAGCGACATACCAACTATCTCGAACGCCTGAATCGCGGACTTGCCCCCAACGAAGACATCCTACTATCGAATATCTATGTAATCGATCTTGAAAGATTGAACGTGAATATCGCTGAAGATTTTCGACTATCGTATCATTTTGACGTGTTTACGGTGAAAGGAATGGAATCTTTAAGCTCATTTTTGAGGGACTCAATTTTTATTCTCCAGTGACAACTGTTTGATAACAAGACCCATAGAAATTATTTTCGGGGTATCGTCCCACCTTTCTTTTCGCCTTAAAAAAGATACGTAACGGTGTAAATATAAAATTCGCAAAATTAAGTGAAAGTTACATAAATTGTTTGAATTCTACATACACTGCGATAAAAAATTGGTACACTTGTTTCGATCATTTTTGCTAACGGTGACAAATTTCACCTTAGCAAACAGTTTGATTGACAAAGTTTTTCTCACTGATTCTTAAGTATTGGCTGTGAGATCCTGGCCGCGACTGGCTCGTTTTTACAGGCACTCTATTGACACTGAAAAGAAGCGGTCGCGACCACTCGAGACTGACAAAGTCAATTTCCTGCATTCAAACTGCTGGGAGCTGCACACTGTCATCGGGCAGCTTCAAACGCTTTTGTACGCGGTGTCGCGTTAATGTATCCCCGTGTTTATTAAAGGTAATTTGTCGGGGTAAGTGCACGCATATGTCGCTTATCCAGCTTCGCAGATTTCGTTTGATATCGATGTTACATGGTACGTCGTTACGATGGCGATTTAAGGTAATAGCATCTTGCACTTGTCATGGAAATGGCGCGTAAGTTACTTTTTAAAATGCGTTTTCTTTATGAGAGAAAGTTGCACGTTTTATTTTCTTAAGATTATTCTACAAGTAGTATAAGGGGAAAAATTTAATTTAAAAATTACTAGCTTTATTTTAGAATCAGTAGTTATTTCTCGGTCGACATTAAAGATTTTATTTCCGTGGAGATAAATATTATACAGCAATTACATTTTCTGTGTAACTATTCATCAAATTTTCTATCATATGTATGATGAAATTATCTGCTTATTGACGAGATCTTTAAGAAAGAAACCAATAACGTAAACGTGTGAAATAATTATCATAATTACCAAAAGCACATTAAAATACTCCGTCAATTATGTAAGAAATTTTTTGCAATTTTAAACTAACGCCAATGAATTCTCGAAAACCTGTGTTGCCTCGAGCAACAATCCACGACTTTATCTTCTCATTCTCGAGCAACTTGTAACACGTCTGTTTCATAAACGACACCCGCATTTCTCCGCACGCAGCTCGGAATTTCACCTAATTAAATCATTAAAGTATCACGCAACTTTTACCAGCCGCGAGTGGATGATCATCGCCATCAATATTGTCGTCAAAGGTTGCTGCCGCGATTACGGTTATTTATATACGGATTCAGACGCCGCGGCGCTGATTTACGCGGCCGGCCGAGAGTTACAGGTGCGTCCCTGTGCCGCGAGAAATCGATTATCGTAGCCGGGAAGTCGTATAAGTGGCGTCCCGCGGCGAATATCGGGCCGAAAATGAAAAGCTGTCCGTGAAGGATAATTAATGCCGGCCAGTCGGCGAACCGTTCTTTCGATTAATCAGCCTCGCTCTCCGCAAGATTAACGAGGCGCAATATTAATGGTCGCGCCGTTCTTAGCAGCCGTTCGGGGATCCACGGCCGCTATAAGAACGAAAACCGATGGAACCATCGATGCTGGCCAGCGTCGACAAAGATTGCTTTCTATTCGTCGAGAAGGACGAAACTGTGGTTCCTGCGAACGATCCGTTGGAGTCGTTTCTAGTTGCACAATCGATTAGGGTGTTTCTTTGGTTGAAAGCTGAGAGGAAAGAACAACGAATCTTACAACAATAGGTTTGTCGAGAAAATCAACGATTTCGAAGTACTTTAGTCCGCTGGCATGAAATCGAGTTTTAATGAATTTAACTATATTGTTCGTAGCTAACTGGTAACAAAGATAAACGCTTCGTAAAAATAATGAGCGAAGACTAGGATAACTTCTGACAGAAGCACAACATCTTCTTACATAAATCCAGGAGAAACATATACAAAGTAAAGCCAATAGTGGCTTTCACTAGAAAAGAGTTGCAAATAACTAGACTCAGGATAGGTCACTCCAACGTTGTACATTCGCATCTTATGGAAAAACACATTGCTGAACAAGGTGAATATTACAACACCAACATCATCGTATATCTACCTTGCTACTACACCAAATTCGAAGATACAAGAGGCAATTTGGAAATATCCAACAATATGCAATCGCTTCTAACTACTAAAAAAGCAATGTAAAAAATGCTCAAGTTTCCTAAAAGGAATAGATCTTCTGTACCGACTGTAGAATTATACAAAACTGTATTAATTCGCTAACAAATAGTTAACCGGTTATCTATTAATTAGCAGCGCTAACTAATGTAACTATAGGAAATTAAGCATGTAAATACTATTTAAATATTTGTAGATTTATAGAATACATGTTAATTGCAGTCACTAATACATTTTCAAGTTAAACACCGTTTAAGTTAAGGACTCTTTTTCTTTCTTCTTTATGGTTGACGAAGATCGTATGAAATCTATAGCTCAGTTTAAGTACCGCAACGCAGACGTATCCACGTGTTTCCACGCCCAATCGCAATAAATTGCGAAGAGGATTACGACCACGTATAAATTACATTTCCAGTGGACTGATAATAAAAGTAATAGCGACTATAAAACTATGAAACAAATTACTCGCAATTATTTCCTACTATGACGATCCGTTTTACATAATTTCTATATAAACATCCACACTCTATTAATTGAAATATGAAAATAAAAGTTTCCAGCAATAGCGACATAAATCTCATTAGGTTCCCATAAAGAATTTCTGAAATTCTACGGAATTCTATATTAATGAAATTCTATAAAATTCCATGTTAATGAAATTCTTCAAGTCCTTTGAAATATTCTAAATTTCTTGCACCGCTAACAGCAGAATATCATAGACAAAAGCTGAACGTACGACATAACTTAGAAACAAGAGAAAAAGATCGCAAAACAAAAGTTCATCCGCTGTAATTGCATTCCACGGGTAATCGACTACGTGCACCGTGTGACAATCACCGTATGCTTGTATTTTTTACAGGTTTGTGCGCCCGTGTGTGTGTGAAATTTTTATAATCAGGCGCGATATGAGAAATGGGGACCTGTTTTTTCCCCCTTCTCGAGTGTTTCCCAGGCTGATAAATCAAACACTCTCGTACATTTTTCTATGAGAATATTGGTTCGTACAGTGATAAGGGTAGTGACCTCTTGAGAGTCTATGGAAGCTTTAATGAGATACATGGAAGTTTTAACGAGATGTTCACACTTCTAATTAGGATGGAACTCTAAAAATCTCATACTAATTAATTGGGTATTTGATAGACATGATATAATGATAGACATGATGATAGAAAGGGATAAAACTAACCGAAATGAACTAATTTTACTGTACTGGAGAAGATACTATTTCTCTAAATAATTTAAATAGCAATTGAAAAAAAATATTTAGATAAATATTGAAAAATTATTATTACAAAAAATTTCTAAGAATTCTTCGACTATCCAACTCTTAACTGTACAATCGATCATTGTGCCCAACAGATCTTCCCATCCAAGTACTGGATCGGTATGTGCCACTTCATTCAAGCTGTAGTGACGCGATCGTTCATACATCGACCCATTATTGATCACTCTGTCGATTCCTTCGACAACTGTTTTAATTCAATTCGTATGCCCGTGACACGTTAATATTTCAGATGGTACGGCAGACAGATTGATCGGCGGATACAGATCTTGATTCGGTGTATCATTTCACTCCGATTATATAACCTGAACCGGACCTCACGCATTGCTCGACATTGCACGTGCATCTTAACAGATTGGAAACTTCAGACACAACTACGTAAGATCAATAGCTGATTTTTCGAATTTTTCTACAATGTTATTGGAAAGGTCTACGTCAAAATTTATTACCAAAGGGAAATAAGTATAAATAGTATCTATTATAAATAACACTAAATAATTCTAGAATTACTAATCTAGTTGTTTTTTGCGAATAAACAACTTGAAAAGGCACGTTTTACAGGGTAGAACAATCTCTGCCAAGTGTATAACGGCAATACCATAAGATTAATATACCGCGGAGTCGGAAAGATGACTAGCAGGATGATAGAGGAACGAGAGAGATACTGTTCTATATATCGTTCACTGTTTTACACATATTGTTACATTGTTTTATTTGTAATATGTGACACTTTCAGCCAACACGTGTGCTTATCTTTATGATTGTGTCTGATCTGTAAGAAATAACCAATCAGACCCGCATTCCTTACGCTACGTCTTCTTTCCAACTCCACGTTATATGCACTTATTCTCTGTGAAGCTATCGATAACATAATGCATTATTCTTTGCCTCGGTAGAAGGAAGTAGCCTCCTGATAGTTTCTTTAAAGTCGTGTCTTCGATAAATGGCGTCACGGCGTGACAGGTTCGATCAGGGTGGAACATCCCTTTCATCGAACCAGCACTTTAATCATGGACCCGACAAAGGATTCGATCCTCCGCCGTGAATCGCGATTTCTTTTCAACCGTCACACACTTATCAAACCGCTGACGCCTTCGCTACAATGTAACGTTCAATGCCGAAGGAGACACGTTGTAAATCGCCAGTTTAAACCTCGTCGTTCCGCGATTTTGCAGCCAGTTTCCGGATATGCTGCAGTCGCGTGTACACAATGTAACGTAATTGACCATCAGCGCGAATAAACATTTTCAATTATGGCATCCTTCCGCGAGAAAGCGACCGCCTACGAAAATTCGCTTGCTTATTTCTATTCTTAAAAGATTCTGGCAATAACTTTGATATTATCATTTTTGATATTATCATAAACTATAATTCGATTGTAATTTAATATATTCTATGGTAGAAGAAAGATTATTGCGCACTGCTCAATTTAACGGAGGAAAAAGAAGTTTTTCTCTTTGACGAGTCCCTAACGTCAATTAATGCTCTCAATTGCGTGCTTAGCGGCAGTTTGTTCACTCTTAATTACCTCATCGACACCACAGCACACAGTTTCCCTTTGGACGAATGAAAGAATTATCCTGACAGATAATATTTATGCCGAACATGGGCAATAATTTTTCGTCGGTATTATTATTTTTACAAAACCAGTCACAGTTCACCAAGTCGAACGGGTAATTAATTATGCAGCGGGTACATTAATATTTCAAGTGTCGACTGCTTTAACTTGCGCGGCTTTTGCACGCGAACCTCTTGTCGAGCCGCGAGAATTGAAAAGCGACCGCGAAATTAACGCGATGCGCTGCTGTAATAAATTATTTTGTGATTGATAACTAATTAAACGATCTTACGAACTTCAAAGAAAATCTCCCGTAATGATTCTATCGGATCAATAAATAACGATTGCCGATCTTTGAATTAATTTTGAAGCCTTTCATTTAGAATCTTATTGAAATTAGATACAGGTTCTTGTTTGAATTTTTGCAAATTTTCGAAATTAAAATTTAACGACAATGTTATATCAAACCAATAAATACAATTCCTATGAAATTTTAATTATACTTTCCTGTGTCTAATCTAGAAATTTCATTGCTTAAGTTCTGATTTTAATCTACGACTATCTGACAAATTTTAAATACGACGTCAAATTATATTAATCAAAGTAAAGCGAAAAATAAATATTTTCCGATGTAGATTATCGCAAAGACAAATAAAATATATTTGTGGAGAAAATCCTGGGTTTCAGCTATATGTATTCCTAGTTTCACAAATTCTGTATTAGAAATATCGAAACGATGAACGTATCGTCAGAACGCTTATCTCGGGGACATAATTCACAGCAAAAAGCCAGCTTATCGTATTTATGGGCCATTTGTACGTCAAAGTTGCAAGAGGAGTTTTAAATTTTTTTAGATAGAAATATGTCCCAACTTGACAGCTACCATGTGAAAGCAATACGTATTTTGAAAAGTAGTATTTCGGTGAAAAGACTGTGTGACTTTCTTGTTTTATCTTTCTAGCTGAACAACGTACAGGAGATATTGGAACTAGGCGTAGCATTTACGTTATCCTTTATGTACTTCCTTTCTAAAACTTACTACGATTCCTTATTTATTTTTAAATTTTATTTCTTACCCTCGCCCTATGTGAAATTCGGTCGTCATGGGAATTGCAACATTTCTTACGAGTTGCGCCCGTTACACATGCACATGACGAATTGGAAAAGAAAAAAGAAAATATATTGTACGATTCAATTTTCATCCTCAATGTGACCTTATGCGAATAGAATAAGAATAATTCTCGAACAATGTAGAATATTATATTCCTCAAAGTTTCTACATTACATTCTTCTATCGATATGTTTTATTTTTAATATTATATTTAGTTACATTGTTACATATTTGTAATGTCTGCTATTATATTTGACAAAATTATCTTCATAATTGTATATTTAAGATTTTACGTTGATTTTACGTAAGATTTTACGCTATCAGAGTTGTTCCGGAATTGATACTCCGTACACCTAACATTGAATCTCGACAAACTTGTAAATAAAGCGATTAAAACTAGTTACAGCTGGAACGTAACAACTTATTAAAGTTCCTGAGAACGTGGAAAGAGCAGATAAAAGGTTCTCGCGCACTTAAAAACTTACTCGACGACTTAACCGCAGTTGTCTTATAGTTTTCTGATTTTATGTATCTCGTCGTTTTTATGAAAGACACGAGTTACGTAAAAAATTCATTTCACGACAGTTATTAACCTCGTTCGAATGTTTTCCAACGTTTCAGATTTGCTGTGTAATGTATCGGTCAGGAATGCGATATGATTGCCGCTCATCGAACTTCTGCATCATTTTTGTGTGAAAGTACTCGCTTAAACCAGATTTACAAGTTCTCAACCACTTTGCATCAATCGTAAAATATTCCAAACATGAATTTTTCACATTACCAGCAATCGGATATTATGGATAAAAATCAGACACGTATTGAGATTTAAGTAGGTACTTTCTGCTCTTGCACGCTCATTTACCTTTGCATTTTATATTATGTTACGTATTAAACGAATTTTAACGAATTTTCTTGAAAATAGAAATTATTTTTCGATGTAATTAATCATTTCTTAACACTGTATTTTATAATAAATTCTACTATTGAAAAGGTAAGAAATTTAAATCATCTTCCTATATGTAAAAATTTCTCGTTTGTATTAGAAACAGTAAGTAATTTAAGAAAGTAACTATACTAAAAAAATAAGTTCTTTTTTTAATATAATTAAGAAACTAATTTTTTAACTCTACATAAAAATTATATTTTATTTCATATCCTTCGTATCCATTGATATCTATATTCGTCATTAAGTTCTTATTTCTTTTACACGAGCAAATTGGACGCGCTTTACAAACGTTCACAATGCTTTAATACTGCATTAAACACATGTCGATCCTTTTACGCTTGCAATAGGAGCAACGTAAGCAAAGTTGTAACTAGCCTGTACAGCGAGATCTTATCGTAGCGATCACTTCGATCTTATTTACATTCGCTGACACGGCAGACTCTATTAATTAACACCGCTACCAGGAAATTACGAACAACTATTTTCATAAAAGAACATCGTATCTTTATGGATTGCTGGAATTTTTACACCGGTGAACATCCGGTTTCAAGTTTATGAAATTAAATAAAGTCTGATAACTTTTCGAGGAGAGAAATTTGTACTTTTCAAATTGAAACAAATAGTTCATTTCCAGAAGCAGCAAATATTAATCAGATCGTAAGATATTTGTGGAAAAAAGCAAATAAGTTGTGCCAATGCTTTGTATTTTCTCGGTAGTTTCTTAATGACATCGTTCAAAGTATAATAAAACAATCTTATTTCCTCTCTTCTTAATTCAATTATCAAAAATAATATTTAAAAGAACCTACTCAATAATAAATTACAATCTTTCCAATTCGATTTTCAACACAGATCAATTACCTTTCTTTTCTTCCCATCTAAATCGTACCAGTTTCGTGCAAAACTAATAAAATTCATCGAGCAACGATGGAGACTAATTGCAGCCGAATTTCGTTTCATCTCTGCTTGTTTAAGCACGAACTACGGGCCTTTAAATAGATCATCGACACTGGAGTTACCAGTTCAAAAGACCCCAGCAGCGAACAAACAAACCTTCTCATTCCCTTAATCTTTCTGGCCACTCGATCAGTTACACAAACCTCCGTGTATTACAATCCAAACTTATAATTCATCGAAACGCGAGGCACATCGCCGCGACAAGGTTTTCGCGCGCTGTCATCAAGAAACCGAGCGTTCGTCATCAATCCTTCCAAACAATTTCATTAAATCGAGGAAGGAAACGCTGAAAAATTAAGTAGCCATAAATTAGTATCCACTTGGTGTAGGTTTACCGGTTCCGAGGCCAGTGTTAATTAATAATTGCCTGTCGTTTCCCAAAGCGGCAGAAGGAAGATCGACCGCTTTTTGTTTTCGCGTCGTCGACGATCCAGTCGGGGGAAGAAAAGAAGGGAATATCTTCGGTTCTCTGACCGTAGTTGGCATGTGGAAGAGACGAACATGTTGCCTTAAAGAGCCTTGGCCTTAGCCTCGACTTTAGTTATCGTAGCCCTCGATGCGTTTCTGACCCAATACAAAAACCGACTATATGTTTTATCCGACTCAGAACCGGCGAACCATACGAAGTAAAGAGCGCGTGCCGGCGCTAATAAGTGTACGCTATTAATTGCATTGCAGAAAGAAGAGGATAAACTGACGAAATTGCTATAAAGGGGAGAATGAGTCGGACGACTAACGTTGATCGAGCACTGAGGATACGATGTTACATGAACAGCTACAATTACGCGTGCAATTATTTGTTGATTGATGCGCTAGTACGAGGCATCGCGTGGGAAGATGCATTACGCGTTTCTGAACGAAATGCTTTGTATGCGGGGTGATAACGAGTTAACATTTGGTTTGCATTTGTAATTTATACGTTTGGAGGATTTTCAGCAGATTCCTGGAATTATATGAAGACTCGTAGGGGAGTCATGAAACGACTAAAGTTGAAAGAACGAGGATAAGTAGTAAGCTGATTATAACGCTTGAGATATAAAAAGAATTTATAAGATCAAGGTAATTATTCATTTTGTTTATTCATTAAGTATTTTAAAAGTATATACTTTAAAGAAAGTTAAAACACAGGTATGTTTATAAAAACTGATCTAATCCACGCTAATTGAATAGTTTCCATTCCATCTGTTCTGTTCTCTATGTTTTCATAAATCAAGCGTTCGGTTCGTGAAAAGAATTTCGAACGTTATTGAACTTGATAAAGAATTTTGAAAGAAACCTCGTGGCCATTTGTTCAGGGTACGCAGCTTTCAAACCCGGTACTTTCATGCAAATCACAGACACTCAGATGCCCTGAAAAACGCTTAAGAAGCGCAACGTTTAGCAGCAAGCACGCGAAAGACAGAAACGTTTCGTGAAAGAACAATTGTACCGCGTGGATCGCATTATTTATGAAGCAAGAAGAGAGTCGTCACCAAGCAACTAATAACGGCGCTTTGAACGAGCAACAGGCCGTATGATTTCTACGTGTGCTGTGAAATTAGGACCAGTTATCTTTCGCCGACGTTTCCGGTTCTCTCGCGAGTGACGCCTCAGGGAAGCGAAACGTCAAAAGAAGAAACTATGGGAGAAAAAAGAAACAAAAGGAGGGGGAAAAGGAGAGCGAGTAGGCGCCCGTGATCTTCAAGGTGCAATTTCGGATGAGTGGGCGTCAGTGAGGGCGACGAAGAAGAATAGGAATGAAGAAAGAAGTTGAACGACCGGGCAATCGAACGTCCGAATGGACATTTTTATTCTGCTGCTCGCGTACCATCACCTCGATACCTTCCAGTCACGCGAGAAGGTGTTACATTCCGAACTGACAGCCTTCACTTTCAGAGCTGCTCCTCCCTACCGACGTTCGACGATTCTTTAACTCGTTTAGGGTCGTGATCTTTGGTAGAACTCCAATTACCTAGAAATTCTGTTTCAGTTTCTATAAATATTAAAATATCTGTTCGTTGGAAATACTGTTTTATATTCGAAGCAGCTTTTTCTAAAGGGACTATAGTTGCGTTTCTTTAATATTTCGTTTTCCCTGTATAAGGAAAACCTGCAAGTAATACGTAAGTACATGCTTCTTAAAGAGTTGGAGGACGAAAGTCCTTGGCTTTCAATCTTCAGAAAATAAGTTGTAATGTACATGTTGATATCATATATCGAAGATCGCATCTAATTCGATCAAAATCATCGAGCATCGATCTTTTTAACTTTTCGCTCTTTTCCCTTAGTTTAATAGAAAATGGTTCTTTATTTGAATTGTCTATTAGTTATTTTTAGGCTATTCCTAATACGGCAAGAACGATATGATAATGACAAAGACGAATAGTTGGTACTACCATTAGGAAAAATAGTTCATGACTCTCTGGTTCAAATGTTATTAGTAACAGTTACTCCGAATATTTTAGGAGGAAATCTTCGTACATCTTTCAATTTTTTCGCTTGCCTTTCGAAATTCAGTCGCTAAGGCTACGTGACCTTTAACAACGTCGTACGATGATTTACCATATCGAAAGCATTCGTTAATGTCGTTTGAATTGCCACTAAACTAGTGGAAAAGAAGACGATAAGCCTCGTTAACAACATCAATTTTACACGTTTCTTCAAGGGAGAATCGTGTTACTCGCTATTCAGCGACGTGTCTATATCCTGTCGAGTCTATCGTGACTGATGAATGTTAAAGTAGATTTATAGCAGACTATCTGCGTGACATTACACGTATACACCGTTTTACGAATGCTTGCTGACACGATGATGTTGTAATGTTTCCTTTGTGGCTTACCTTTACAGCAGAGACATGCTGCTGATTTTCGTGCACGATTAGGTTTAGATGTCAACATGCGATTTTAAAGTTGTACATACGGTTATGCAAGAGTTCAATTATTTCTGATAACCTACACAACATCCCTTGTCGTCTCGTTATAACGTTTAAGCGGAGAATGTAATGGTGATCGGTGTAATTGAAGAATAAATACTCAAATTTAAATCTTGCCAGTTCGTTAAGAGGATGGTTGTGTGTAGAAACGATTATATACATAAAATGAGTTAAAACTGAGAGCGAGTTTTAGAATGGGCAATGATTCTAGGATATGTAGATATAGGGGAAGAATATATAGAAAGAAAATGTAGGTTACGTAATGAGGATGATGAATCTTCGATAAAAAGATACAGAATGACGGGAGATAAAGATTTAAATTGGGTAGAAATAGTAAACGGAAGTGGACAAGTAAGCTTGGCATACAAATAATGTAAATATCGTACTATCACATATGGAACTTGTGAGAAATTAAAAAATCATGATTTCCAAAAAAAAAAAAGCAACGAAGACATTAATCATAAGAAGCCGGATGTATTTGAATTTAAAGTACCTTCTTCTCGATATTAATATTCTTCGCTCGGAAAATCTACAAAATATTTATGAACTACATGCCACACCTAATAAAATTCTACAAAGAGCTACCGAATCTCTCTACCGATTTCCATAATTCTTCCGAGAGGAACAATCTCCTCGAGAGAGAATCTACCCCGTATTTTACATTCTAAACAATTTCGTCGTCGATATACCAAGGACGATAAGAGAGGAACGACGGCAAGGATGAGCTACTATCGTTAGGAGATCTTATCGTTAACAAAACGCCGTCCAGCTTTGTCGGAACGTACAAATTGTGCCACGGACGCGTAGCGGCATTCCGATGAAGCCCGATAACGATCGACAACACGCAGGTAACAGGGCTGGTAATCTTCCTGGAGAATCGCGCGAGCGATATCCCTAAAAAGGATGCGCGCGAGGACGCGAGAACGCGTGCAGACCGCACGCATCTCGCATAAATCCAGACAGAAATTACCGACAATTGAGGTACTCGTCACTTCGTATCAGATGCTGCGTCGTGCGTTTATAGTCATTTCGAGAATAAAGCGATAGATAGATTTCCCTTATACGCAAATTTATTGCTTTGCGCTGCTTTCGCTTGCGCTTCATTCACAGCGCTACTTTCCTACCTTCTTTTACCATTTCCTTTCTAATAAGCTTTATAATTGGAGAATTTCATGCTCGGATTAAACGTAGAATTCGAATATTCTCTATGTTATAACAATAAACTTCATCAACGGGTAAAAATCTCTCTTTCAGAATAAAATATTAGAAGCATAGCGAAATAAACGTTCCGTAACGATAAAAACGATAAAAGTTCCATAACGTTTCACGTAAACGAGAGTACGATATGACAAACAATAAATGTAATATATAATAGTGTCATCCAAAGGTAGACAAATTTTTGTCTCAGTTCACGAGTACAACTTTCGTACTGTTTGAATTCGGATCATCAAAGAAGACGAATTGGTCGGTGTATTTGTTAGCGGTTTTGCATATTCGGTCCAAGATGTTACTATTACCGAATCTCGATTTACGAATAGGCACATGGAATAAGGATGATGGGTCTGGACAGCTAATTCTTGTTATGGCAAATAAAGTTCATTTATAGAAATCGCAATAAGCGAATTTATTTGAGTAAAATTATTAAATAACCTTTTATAAACTATTAGAATAATTTTTTAGCAATTAACATTTTATAAATTAAAATTCGATATTCGATTAATATACCGCGATATTCGAATATTCTTCAGGCAATGAACGTGATTGCAATGGCATCGTGCGAGAAAGACGATCAGCATCTGGCAAGACTTCCTGTCTCGGTAAGATGCCTATTTACGAAGCGCGCCTCTACAAGTTTTACGGGCAAGGATTCCCCTTCATTGCTCGCCCACCTTCTACTTCCGGTAGATTGAAATAAAAAGCTGAGCGTGATTTCATCTTAAACGAACGGTCGCCCTATCTACTCGCAAGCCAAAACCAAGGAGAGAAAAAAACGAACGTTTTAGAATTTGCTCCCACACATAATTTTTGTATAATAAATTTATTTTCCTGTATGCGTGTGTGTTTTTGTTCGCAAATCTACTATTACTACGTAAATTCATATCTACGAATTCCTTCTTACATTTATTAGTTAGTATGTAGTTGGAAAACGTAAATCTTTAAAAATATGTGATTTTATTATTCTTTATTAACTTTTACTTTTGGTCTCGCGGTATATAAATCGAATGAAACTTCGTCGTACTTTAGAAGGTCGGTATATAAGCATGTAAATACAATAAATTCCATTAAGAAATACATCTGCTACGATTACGTGTTCTGATACGGCTAATTACGAGTTAAGATAAAATGAACGATACAGTTGTTTGAAAGCAGCAATCAGTGACATCCTTGTTTCAGCCTGATTAAAAAATGTTTCCACGCAGTGCTTATTTTCTATAATTTCAAATAATTTCTAAGCAATTTTTCTCTGAACTTGAGCAGAATTATTTGATAACGGTGTATCGAGAAGTGGAACGCTGGAAAACCAGAGAGGCTCGCAACACTTTATACGACGATATAAGCTAGCGACTCTGATATAACACTACTCGGCACGAGGATACACGTTGGAGGCATATCTCGTGTTAATTGCGCGGTACTCTCATGGTACTCCTTGATGACACTCACAGGTAGTTGTCAGAAACGTGTTTCACTTCCGGGTTGCAGCGTCGTCTTTTTGTCCACCCTTTGAGACACTATCGTCTTGTATTGCAGCGTCATAAAGGAAATTCAAGCAGAAAAATGAACAGGATACGTTATCCTATTACACTCGACTTGCAATAAAATATGCGTCGTAAAGAAACACGATTTACACTGTTAAACTAAATTTCAAAGTATCGGAGTTCTTAGTGAAAAAAGGAAAAAATTAAGGAAAAGAAAAGGGAGGAATCTACAAAACGCTTTTCCAGAAGCACTTAAATACTATCTCGAGTTACCTGTTTGCTATTGGACCCATCCGATTCACCATGAACCGTTTTCAAGCTAGACAGATAAAGAGGAAGCGTGGAGAGAGCACTCGCGCTTTTGAAAACACAACGACAACGGAACGAAGAGAAGCAAAGATAAGAGGAAGGTAGCTAAGAAATAAGTGTATACGGCACTGGGCTCATCGTGGATCGGTATAAATAGCTTCTACTTACGGGCCCGGATTTTGCCCGCTTAATGCGACATTGCAATCGGTGACAGTCGCCGGACGAAGCTGTCGGCTTCAAGCGCTATGAATCACGGCTATTACTATTCCGACTTTAAACCATAAATAATAACAGGCGAGCCACGGTTCTACCGCGTTTCGAGATGTCTCGATCACGGACTCCCTACCGGGAAACTAACTGCTTCTAATTTTCCACGAACGCATGCTGGCAAACGCGTTGGGTGTTTCTGCGTTAGGGAAGCTATTGCGGGACTTGAGGAAATTGCCTGCTTTTCAATGCGTTTCCACGGTAGATCGTGGGAGGAAATTGGCGTTGGCAAGGAAAAATTGCCAGAAGAGGAAATTGATGTAGTAACTCAGGACGTAGATACTGATTGGAACTTTCAGAGATAGTTTTGATATAAACTGTCGTAATTGCAACTCTAGATGTTTCGCCTGGAGAAATTTTCATACATTGTTGTTAGGGAAATGAATGATTAAATATGTATAGGTGGAATTTGAGAGTATCGGAAGGAAGATTTCAACACAAGAAATATAATATAATATTTATCATCGCGTAATATTTTTTTTTCTTTTGTATTCGAAATTATTCCAACTACAATTAGACTGCGTTTAACAGGGCAAAAAGTCTATGAACGATTGCAGTTATTTTTAGCCTGGAAATCTTAAGGGACAAAATGCAATCATCGCCTGACGGAGAGGTCTACAAAGGCCAGCATGAAAATTAATCTCAATTTCAAAGAAGGCAATCCGGCCGCTCCAGCTCGATCTAACATAAATCTGACGTTTACAAACGACACTTTAATGATATCTCGACCACGATCAGGGTGGCAAGGTGTACAACGAATGTCATCCAGCGAATAAATCTTCATGGCGTAGAGTAGAACAATGAACGCTATCTAGACTCGCCGATCGATTTAGAATGGTAATTAGGCTAATGCCGAGTTATTACGCTCTGCGCAAACGAAAATATCCATATTGTTCGAAAGAGCGAACGATTAATGGTCTGGTGAAACTCGACACGACAGCCTCTGGATACGTGAAACGGGCAGCTAGACCTGGTCACAGAACACACGCGTAGGTATCACGATTTAGTAGGAGAGACGAGACAAAAATACCCGGTCTCGCGACGTTCCATATACAAAAGCGGAGGTGTGACGAATAAAGGCGTTAGGGGAAAAGATCGACAACTTGCCGGATGTTAGGGGCTGATCTTTTCTCTCTTCGTCTTGCCCTACGATGCTGCTAACGATGCCGCGTGAAATAGACGGTTTAACAAAGTTTACGAGGCGAGCAGCGTGAAACGACGAGCGAAACGAACCGAGGAATATTCCGATTGATTCGTTCTGTGCCTCGTCTGTGATGATTAGGTTACGATATACCTACGTTTACTATCTTATGAGCGTACAAAATTTAACACGTTTCGAGAGTGTTGCAAATTGGAGAAACGTTAAAGCGTTGAGATACGATTTACGTAAAAACGAGTACATGTACACTTGTATCATTAAAGTGAACAGATGAATTTGAATAATATGAAACGTCAAGAGATTAGGAAACGGTTATGAATAATGAAAAATATTAGAATATTAATATTAATTATTGACGATAAAACGAGTTCTTTCATTCTGTAAGAAACTAGATGATATTTACATTGTTCAAAAATATCAGTGAAGTATTAAATAAAAATGAATAATTAAATTCGTTTAAACGAAACTATTGGTATACATCTCTTTAAAATTATATTTCTGTCTTTTCGAAATGCATTGTAATTTACAAACTATCTACTTTTATATCAAATTCATTTGTTATACCCTTGAAACACCAGTCAGTCAAGAAATAATCAAAATTACACGCGCGTTTTGAGGATTGCTTATCTTTCAACGAACAATGAAAGTGCGGGATGAAATCCATTAGTCAAGTGCATTGTGAATCGAGAAAAATGAAGATGTTATAGCCACAACAGCAAACAGGGATTATAGTGCCATGAACTGTGCCAGAGGGTAGCAAATCTCATAAATCATTTAGACTCGGACGTAACGAAATAGCATGAAGATCGGGTTAAACTTACAGTAATTGATAACGAAGAGAAATCTGTGCTTCAAATTTGATACTCACAAGAGGTGTGAATAATTGTTAGAAAAGATTCCATTTGTAAACGTTACGTCTATCTTTAAAAACAATTATATTAATATTATAGAATATTAAATGAATAATTTTAAAGAAACATTTTAATTCCTCTAATACTAAAGAATTTTAGTAACTTCATTCTTAATAAATATATCAATGGAACACAAATATTTGTTTAAGCGAACATTAAACTTTCTTAAATTTATATAGACAATCTGTTGCTTATTGAAATTAATTTTTCGTTTCACCGAGATTAACAACTATTGAATAATACATTATATATTCAATATTTCGATATGGATAACCTGTTTTCTTCTACGACAATTTTTCCATTTATGAATAACGAGAACAGAAAGGATATAGTTTTCATCGGCTGTCATCTACAATTCTCGCTAACTAAGAAAACCGGTTGATTAATACAGGAATGGGACATTCAATCAAAACAACACGATGGGATATCGATATCACTGTAAGATTCGTTTATAACATTCGTTTCGTGTGAAATTATTAATATTCACGTGTACTTACATATAAAGTACATAATAGATATTTCAATTTTCCTTCTACTTCTGCATTCACGTAAATATAATTAGAATATGCATGTTCCGCCTCGTATCATAAAAATGTTAACATACAACACGGAATTTTGCATGCTGCACAGCTCCTGTAATCGACGAGCCTAAGCATATCTAATCCTATTTAAGCATATCGCGCACTATTATATAATAGTATACTTTCTCTTTTTACCGCATTACCCTAACCATGCATTGTATTTGCACCTTTTTAGATATTTTTATTTGATGATGGTATTTCTAAAATGCTTAATACACTATATTTTACGTAACGTCATTTTTGTATATTTTAAGCAATTATTGTAAAGAATAGAAAAATGTTTAGTCTCGTTACGCAAGAATAGTATCCGAAATTTTTCTTTCACAAATTAGAAACTATCAAAATTGATATAAAATATTCGATACAAAATGTCAAATAATTAAAGAAAAATTGTAATTACGGCACTTCATATTGAAATGTCAGAATCGCCTATCACAATTAATTGAAAAGTAAAAATTTATGTTAATCGATATTACACGTCCAAATAACATAAAATGCGAGTGCAAGAGTCAACAGAGCGACTGATAACCTTTGAACTAGAAAGAACTGTAATATTCTCTTTATTTTAACTATTGCTTTTTTCAAGCTATCGGTTCATACATGATCAAGTATGTCATATTTCTTTTTAATCCTTTATTTTATGGATTGTCTTTTGTAATCAATGTTTCACCCCTCGTAAATAACTCTTAATGAATTTAATTAATGAAACAGATTAAAGGAGTATAGAACGTAGAGAAAAGACACACATTAAACATTAAAATTGAAACGTATATTATTTTGCCACAAAATAACCGATAAAATGGTGGTAAAGATTTATTACGGAAAATTATAATAAGTAGAATGTAATATTTCATCCAAATATAAAAGTCTCATTTACTGAAATATTACTATACGAGTAAAAAAGGTATTTAAATAAATTATTCAGAGAAAAGGTTCATTTTAACGAAAACGATCCTTTCTTCTATTACGGATGTTCAATTATAAATTTGTAATAAAAGATCTTTGTTCAACTAAAAATCAGAAACAAAGCGAATTTAATTACAATCTAAGTAGAATAAAAATCCAAGTTATCCAAGTTATCGAATCTTAAGAAGAATATGTAATTAAAAACTTTTTAATCGTACCTCAGAAGCTTTATAACTTTGTGATAATTGATTCTATAAAAAATCCACAAGAAATTATATTTAACATTCACTGATTATACCAAGCAACAACTCAAATAAGAAATGTAAATGTACGAACATTCATTTCTTGCGAATGCATATCACGTTTCTTGGCTGTACAATAAAGGCTGAGCAAGAACAAAAGGAAATGAAATAATCGAGACAATCACTGTTGCCGACCCTTCTATGCCCTCATATTTTACTAAATTCACACTGCAGGTGCTATTAAATTCTTTCATTCCCTTAATTTTTCTTAATTTCCTTTTTAATTGAGTTTCCTTATTTGCTTAAGATCATGTATCTTATAATATTTCGGAGAATTAAATAAGAATGAGTTCACTGATTAAATATTTTAAATCGAACGAACTGAATTCTTTTCATGTCGAATAATCAAACTGAATCGAAAATCCGCACGCGTTTAATTCAGGAATATTTAAATTGGTAAAAGGGTCACGTTTGAACAAGGAACTATACGATCTTGGTTGAACATTCATTTTATCATAAGCGTGGGCGTACCCTTGCTATGCTCGTAATAAACGTGATTCCATAGTCGACTGCATCGAAAAGCAATTTCATCGAACCTTGTCCGTGAAACTGGTTCTTTTCATCAAACAATTACGTCGGAAATGGGAATTTTATGGTAGAGCTGGAATATAAAACATTTCTCTCTTATTTCACTGCGAGTATGTATTCCTAAAATAACAATAACATTCTTTAAAAAAAAGAAGAAAAAAAGTCGTTTTCAATCGCAAAATGTAATTTCAATTTTCAATTTTTGATAACACTCGAACGTCAGAAAATAAAAATATTCTTAATATTTCGTTTTCTATTTCAAATACACCTTTTATGTAAGTAATCGTAAATTTTTTAAATACGTGGATTTCTTAATTTTTTACTATCAATACATTCATATCATCGTATTATTTATATTATCGATATAAGCTTAGGAACCGTCAGTACATTTTTTACAAAGAATTTAGAGTGATCTTTTACGTACAGTTCTTCAAGTTAATTTTCTTAAAAAAGGAAGTTTACTCTTTGTCAACTGCAATAGGGTGCGTGTAGTTAAATACATTGTATACTTAGGATACAGTGGCATGTTCTGTAAGTTTACAATTCCCAACTTGCGCAGCCGATGGATTTCTGTTTAGAATTATCTCGTGCATGCTGCAGTCCCTTCAAAATTTGACGTCTGCTTAAATATTTAGACGAAGCTATAAACTTGTAGTTGAATTAAAGGAAAAACCCAAAAGTTGTATTTCGTAATATTTGTAAACGTACGAAATTCTTCTATATTCATAGTATTTCTATTTCAACAAGATCATTCGAGATCTTTCACAAGAACAATTGTAAATAGCCCACAAATTTCTATTCATAAAATATTTTCATATTTTCAATAATCAAATATCCATTCATTAATTTCGAATTAAATTTATACGAAATCACACGAATAATAATATTCGAATTAACAAAAATCTGTATTCGTACATGTAGTTTTAAATAACCACCAGATGCATACAATTACAAACGCTCAACAGAATACGATAATAAGTATACTACCTGCAATTATTCTAAAAAATAATTCTCAGCTATCATATTTCACGCTGGAAGAATTTGTTTGAGCAAACTGAAATGCCTTCACAGCATTTTTTCAAATATTTCATCGTTCCGCGTAAAGAACGTAAAATTGCAGGTATAGCGTATCTACCATAGAGGCAACCGCGTGCAAATAATGATCAAAGAACAGTTGCGTGGCAAAGTTGCTGCTGTATAAACAGCATTGCTGCAGGATATGGCAGTTTGCGCAAATACTAAGTTCCAAACTACACGCTTTCTATAGTTTCGAACACAATAAAAAGACACAGCACAGTCATCGAAGTTACATTAAAACTTTGACTCTGGTATAGTATCTGAACCGTAAAATACTCGACTAGAAACACACTTTTTTAGAGGTTTCTGAGCTCGTTGAGCCGAAAGTAAGGATCATTTTTCACGCAAATAAGGTGTACAAAAATTAGGTCACCCTGTTGACGTGTGACGTTTTCTTCGATTTTGACGATACCTTCTTTAATATTTGGTACTCTTAACCTATTAACCTACTATTAACCTACTGTGTACGCATTTCAATTGGTTTGAGTTATTCGCTATTCGTTAGGCCATGATGGTACAGAAAGCGGTAAAATTGGCATTTGTAGCATTGGCAATGACTGTGCCGCCACTTGTTTTACTACATTTTTACCGTTAACATCTTTGTCGGTCAAATGCAAAATCCTTCATTTCCATGGAAAATGGTCTTCATTTTCTACCTTAACCTTCTTTCCAAGCGTTCACGTGCAATTATTTTTAATCGATATAGTTTCCCGTCTTTTTTATGTCTATTGATCTATCTGAAACGCCAACTTCATGATCGATTGGTGACAATAATGTCGCAAGGGAAACAGTGACCGCGATGAGCGATATCGACCACGCTAGACCGTACGTGGCTCGAATCACTGTCTTTAACCTCAGCTGGAAAGTTCTTCCGCACGCGGCGTACTCTCCAGATTTGACACCGACGGATTATCACTTATTCAGATCGATGCAGCACTCTTTAATCGGACGGCACTTTCGAAACATTGGAGAAATCCAAGAATATGCCAGTGTAATTTTTTTTTACAAAATAGAGGAAAATATTTTGTTCAATCATACTATAATGCATATATGTATCACGTGTAAATAAAAGAGAATTGAAAAAAAAGAATTTTTTGCATATCTGATAGTTCCTGTACCGTGTTTTATTCCAAATACGTACACGCTTGCTCGACGACAAATAAATCTTGGGAGAGTGAACACGTTTTGACGAATCTTGCCACAGAAGGTGAATTCGATTTGATCGGGATGTTCGAGGTAAGGTACTAAGAGGGCAAAGTTCAAGGCGATCGCCCTTGTCACGGTCAAGCCTGGCATTCCCTTAAATACACCAAGGAAGGGCACGAGGCAGAGTTTCTCCCTGAACCCTCCAGCACGCCGGACACGTACATACACGTCGGCAGTGTTACTTTGCATGCCCCGCGCGATGGCATTTAAACAGGAACAAAACGAGAGCGATATACGCAAGACGAGAATGAAATTATTTCGAGCGACCAGCGGTGATTTGCTTGCTCGCGACCCGGCAAAAACGCTGGATACGCGAGTGCCGGTGCTTTACGCGGAATATTTTAATCACCGTTAGATATGGCGCTCGTAATTTCTCGCTCCTTTTTCCCACAACCGCACACGATAATACAAGCGAACCGAGACGCTGGTAATCTTCTGAGATATACTTCTAAGCCGTCCGTTTAGCGAACCAGGATCACCAAGATAGATTTCTATGAACATTTTATCTTATTTCTGCCTAGAAGCTGTTTGACCGCAAATAAGAGGCCGACTAGGAATAAGCGAAGACTGAAGTGATAAATTGTGTTCTATGGAGTAGATCTTTCGTTGAAATGATAATAGAGACGAAGATGAATTTAGTAGGACCTGTTTTAAAAATTTTGTATGATAGTTGTAACACTGAGAAAGAAAAAAAAAAGAAACAGGGAAAGAAATGGAAATAGATAAATATGGCCGAGAATCATTTTTATTACGAACTCTTCGATCGTAACAGTTAATGTATAAGAAAAATTCTTCTTTACCAAGTATTCGTGTATTAACTAGAAGCAATGCTCTTTTGACCGAAAGAAAGAAACCTTCCGTAAAAGATTGTGTCACAAGTGGCTAGAACATTAGAATTATCTCTTATTAAAATTGCACCTTATAAAATTTTTGAAAACCATACTATCGACGATCTCATTATGATTGTTACAGCGAATATTCAAGAAAGTCACGATGCTTCTTCATCGAACTTCTTCATCGAGCTTCTTCATCGTTTATGTATCACACGATGAACCTTGCCACAAAATGAATTCTATAGAGAAGAATTTGCGCACACTTTCTGAACTGCTCACTCTCAATGTACTAGATATCATATTCGAAGATTCCTTCGCAATTGCGAGCAGAACATATCTATCGGAATTATTTTTCTTCCCCTTCTAAACGACCAGTTAAACAATCTGACAGCAAAGAGAGTATTTTGCAACAAGTATATGCACACTGAAGCAAGCTTCCATTCGATCTTTATCCCCTTATTAGCTCGTTTATTCGCATCCCACCAATACTTTGGTATTTATCAAACCACCAAGCTTTTCACGAGACGCACGCCTATCAGAGATCATATTCATCGTCAAATGAAATTAAAGCATGGCGATCGAGCAGTCAGTGCAACGAATAACAATTAACTAACGCCGAATGGGCGCGAGAACCAATATCAGGAGATATGAGCGAATTTATAGCACGAGTCAGTAGAATAGCGTCGTTTGTACGGACATAGTTGAAACGAAAAACTCACGGCTCCGGTTCATGTCTCGGTTAGCGATCGGGACGTGTATATACCAAGTGTATTGCACGATATCTAAACGGGCAGTCGGTGTTCTCGCAGAGGGATCATTAATTTAATTAGTTTCAGCGAAAGGGCGAATTTAATCGTTCGCTCCGGCGAATCGACGTAAACGCCCGGTTGTTCGCGAAACAGCGCCGTTTCAGACGAGGAGAGACCGTATCCTGTTGTAAAACTGTTATCGTACCGCGCGTTTAAAGACGAACCAATGATTTCACTCGAGTTTAAAATTCGTTCCAATCCATTCTCTGTTAGCCACGCTTCCAATGGCTTGCATGCCTCATTCACCGTATTTCAACCGTTATTTATGTCAGGGAAAGTGTATTTCGCGTATTTCTGAATACGTATATGCATGATACTATCGTTCATAGGTATCCAGACTGTCGACACATTGATAGATTTATAATAGCGGTATGTGAGTTTTGTCAAAGAGTACAAATTAGCAATTAGAAGGTACACAACCTCATTATGAAACTTATTGTAGTAAATTACCTCGTTAGGAAACATAGCAATAATATACGTTACTGTTTAAATGACGAATGAGTTTCATTTACTATATATTTTATCGTTTCTGTGGTAAACTGAAATTATATGTTAAACAAACTTCAACAAAAGTAATAATCGAGTAATATAGGAAACGATCAACTATAAATTATTTCTTCTTGCCGGTAAGTCGACGAATTAAATAATTAAGAACGTCGTTAAAATGGCTCCAAAGTATCATAAAAATGCGAGTTTAATATTATAGGTGTAATTTACATACTGGTCGTATTAATTCAAGCAAAATACGTATCGAGAAATTTCAATTATCATTTTACGATGTTTGAGTAACGCACGGAAGATAATTAGACTTCGAATCAAAAAGGAGAAAATTACGAGCTTCCTTATAAGCATCGTAATGACAACGTTATACAATGCAAGCGTAATAAAACGACGAAAACCGCAATGATATACGATGCAACGCCGCGCAATTAACCCACATCCATCCATAAGTGCATTAGATACTATGTTCATATTAAACCGCAATTAAGTGTTTAATCGAGAAGAAATTACTGAAAGTCCCAAATTTTCCACGATACATACGTTCATAACTTTTTACATTATTAATGTAGATTTATATACAGTAGAGTCTCTCTTATTCGAATTTCCTAATATTCAAACGTTCTATCATCCGAACATAATACTTGCCAGTAATGGATGCATTTTCTTTTATATTTTATCAACGTTCAAATATAACGTAAACTTTCCTTTATTCGAACGAGCGAATTCCGATTATAAGGATTTAGTACGAAACTAATAGCGTTCTAACTACGGAAACAAAGTACAACAAAATTACAAAACTCGAAAGTGTGTAAGTGTGACAAAACTAGCAAAAATTCACTGTGTTGGGAAAGGATACGATCACAGATATTACAAAGAGAAAAAGTGATATTAAAAATTATCTAAGTCGCGTAGATTGCTCAGATGCTGGCAGCGGTAGAAAAACTTTGAACACACTGACGTAATGGAATGATCTCATTGCGAAAAGGACGATAATAACGATGATTGTGCACAAAAATGGAAACGAAAGCGACGATGAGTAAGTATCTTCTTATGCCGAATGATTCCTGGCATTTGAAGATCTTCGATAGTTCGAAGAACAAAAAGAACGAAGCTCTATACAGTTACTCATGTTGAAAAAATCACGTGGCAGGAAACAGGTTATGGGATGTATAAATATTTAAGGAAACTATCAATTATGCTCAATCTGTACTTGAACAAATAAAATTTCATACCAGAAATGTGATTATTCTATTATTCCAAAAATTCTATCATTCGAACAATTTTGTGTTCCTGTTAGCTCGGATAATGCAAGCTCTAGCTTAATTAATTACGAGAGCTTATAAATCAATAGTCTTATTCTCAATGATAAGGACAGTTTGATAACTTACAAGTTACTGTTACAATTCTAACGACCGAAGTACTGATTCAAATATATCGAATACAATAAACTCGATGGCCATTAAACTATTAACCAAACGTAAAACATGCAAAATTGTATTACACATTGGTGTTTTACAATCACAACAACAATTACCTCGTTTCATTATTTCATTAAACTCATCGCATTTTATGTATATCTCTCAATCATCTTACTTACCATAAAGAATCTCGTTTCCTGGACAGCTTGCACCTCGGCAATCGTCTGTCGCGTGAATAATAATAGTAATAATAGTAATGATAATAATAGCTTGGAAGATCTGCAGTTACGGTTTTACGTCGGCTATTGCATAGACATTAATATCGGGTGTAAAGAGAAACGATCAGCCCGATTAGAGAAACAGGAAGCGATACATGGGCGGGCCGACGAGTGCCAGCTCGATCTTTCGATATCTTGAAGATTCGATCGCGGCGGCGGCGGCGGCAGCGGCTTGCCAGAGCAACCGCTATCTGTGTGTATACGATCGATCGATCCCGCTTGACTAACCCTCCGTGAACGTTAATTATCGCGTGTTACTCTTATTTATCGTTTCACGAGGCAATGATAGTTACGCGATTGCGTCTGATCCACTAAAAGTGCCATTTTAGAGTACATTTTTCGAGACACCACGAGAAAAGAAGATGATTACGAGAACGTAGCGATGCTGATGAACAGTTGGTTTGTTATATCTCGAAGTTTGATATTATCTTCTTTTTTATTTCGTATTTGGTAGTTTTTAGACTTTTCACTATTATTTTAATAATAAGAGGAAATTATTAGGACTGGGTTCTTGGGGGATTGAAATAGTAAATAGCAGAGGATTTTTGTAGTATACATGAACATTTGATGAACGTGTATGATCATCTTTGTAGTATAAGAAGGGCTATATACAGGCTGACAAAAGTAATGATGATTATGCATTCAGTTCGTATTTCACGCATTCGTCGATGGGAGGATTGGAAGTTGATTAGGATCGCTGTATAGGAAACTTTATGAACGTCAAATGGCTAATTATTGAACGTTATTCGTATTTATTGCTTTTCGAAGTAGCGCGATAATTGCCAGTTTGCATCCGAGCTATTAAAACTGCAACTTTCGATCAAGTTTTTCGAGAGATGAAAAGAAAGTAGTTCCAAGAACAGCAAATTTTATTACGGTAGTTTCTTGATAATTGCAACACACGTAGTTTTAATTCTACAACATTTCTATTAAAATTACCTCTTATGTGCTTTTATACGTGTCGAATTAATAATTTCCTAATGCATTACAATGAATATTTAAAATACTACAATATTATCGAAAATAATATTTAAACATATAATGTTTATATAAGGTTTGATATAAATTTCTTACAAATGTTTAATACACGATATTTTTGGAAAGAATTTCCACACTCACAAGAGTATTTAAATAATCGATTATCCGCTATATTAATCAATCTCGATGTGTATTCGCCGAAACGATCTTTATTATTCGTTATACTTATGCTTATCGTTACTATTTTTCTTACTGATAATAGATATATTATAATCTCTATACGAATTTCCACATTTGTCTCGAATTGTACCAATATAAACATTATAGTCATTGGAGTAATTATCAAATTTTACATTTTTTATATTTTTCATATTCTTTACATATTTCGTTATAAGCCGCGCAATATATACACAGAAAGGTTTTATACAGTAACTAAATATTTATCATGACTCAGTGTACGTCCAAGTTCACGATCAAGATGTCCAACATGTCTGTTTTACCAGTCTCGTATCACCGAGCATCGGTGTGAAAAATAATCGATAACCTTCGTCTTCGATCGCGTTAGATATCGCGCAAAGGATGCGCTCGCGTTCCACCCTATACCGATTCGATGTAGTTGCTGCTAAATATAAAGCAAAGAGACGGGAGGCACGGAATGTCCTGACACTTAATATTCTTGGAGCAGACGCGTGTTTTACGAGGTCGCAGTCGTTGTGATTCGTCTAAATTTTCACCCATATTTTAAAAGACCACACCGCGAGCATTCGTCTACAAATTTTTAGAACGAGTTTGAGTTAAGTACACGCGCAGTCTCAGAATTTCTATGAATTGACTATTGATTTTTACATATCTTTTGCTTTATATTAAACTGCGAAATTATCATCACTGAGATGGGAATGGCGTTAAAACTTGGCGACCAATCGACATAATTTCGAAAAGTATGTTTAACGTTCTCGGTATCTTTTCTCGTATCAGATATACTTTTCCAACGAAAGTGTACGCGGACATGAAATATTTTTCATGCTACACAAAAATACCAATCTACATGCTTCGCTGCTGACATAGTTCTTTCAATCTTTGAAGAATTTATGATAATAATCGGCATACCAACTTGCTTGATTTGTAATGCAAAATATAGGTATTCGTATTGGATACTGCAAAATGATTTAATCGATAGTTTTCTTCTTTCTTTATATAACATGGCTGAAATGGTTAAAAATTCTTCATCCAAATCGACTTTCTAATAATTCATCCACTACGAATCTAACAAATTTCTATAAAATTGCCAATGTGCAATTTTCTTCCTTACTCGAGTCCTTAATTGCCTCGTGTTTTTAACCTAAGAGAAGCCTGTACACCTTGAAAACTGGGCCGTTAAAAAGGAGCTACGGGGGAGCTCTAGTTCAAACAAGGCAGATGTTGGTACAGACGAGACGTTGAAGGCTTCAATTAAAGGCGGGAGGTTAGAAGCTGCGGAAGTTATTACGGATATTACGCAGAAACCATTCGGTGGATGTTTAGAAGATTAAAGGTTCAAGGTTTCACGGAATTGATTACCGTAGGATATGGCTATAGTGTGAGATGAAAGAGGAAACGGCCTGTTAGAAAAGCTAGGAATATTGTCTATATACCTTCAAATCGAGCTATTTAAAATCTTTTGTATCTACCTATCCATATATATATATATATAAAGAAATTGCAAAATTACGTAATGTAGCTTCTAAAGCATAAGATCATACCTACTTCAAAATGTAAAACGAACAAAAGTCCATCGTTACGATATTACCTATCCTTTCGCCTACGACATTTGAAAAATACGAAAACGTACGTTTAAAATGGAATTTACGCAGAAATTGCAGCAGGATGAAATAAAAGCCTACACGCGTGCGCGCTTCGGAAAAAAGCCCGTAAAACTGTCACAATAACTGTAAAAAATTATTCGCGTAACGAGGCGCACGCTTGAGCTGGAAGGAACGGGCGCAAATACGTTTCGAAGGAATGATTTTGTACCGCGGCAATAAAAAGCTTCTATCTTGATCTCGTCGAGTGCCGTTGCACTCGCCTGTCTACATAACATCTGAGACATTACGGATAAACGGCGATTCATGTGCATTATACTTAGCGTGTTGTGCAAATCTACGTTATGCAAATAACGCTGTATCACGTCACTGGTCTAAATCGTAATCTGTCAAAAATGTATTAAATCGAATAATGAGTTCGTTCACCTCTTTCGCCTGTTATAAATCGCTACCTGGCAACAACAGTGGCACGACTAAAAAGAAATTTCAAATTTGCTTTTATCGGATAGAAGGTCTAGAACATTATGTTTCTATCTTTATCAGGTAAAACGGTAGGTACATTTATAATTCTATCAATTCCGCGTCAGACAGCAAAATTATTATTTATACCGTTGTCAACCTGGCCTTAGTTTAACAATATTGACTTATCAATTGTTTCGTGATGCTACGAATGGAAGAAGGATTGTACCGTACTGCTTTCGTATACAGTGATTCACGAAGATTTCTTCGTAAATTTTACGAAACATCTCTCAAATTCACATTCTTTCAAACTGCGCCACTATCGATGCCAAAATAGCGACATAGATTTTCTAGGAATGGGAGGAAAATGTTACTTATGTCATTTATAATAGATTGTTCGATAGCCAGATATCGAAAATAATTCGTAGAATTCAATTTTTTTACGTTCGAGCAATATAAGCTCGTAAGAGGGGAGAGACAGGGAGAGAGAGAGAGAGAGAGAGAGAAGAAATGATATATAATGTTTAAAGCCGAATTTGTTCTGTTTCACTTTGGAGCAAAACAGAGGATAAACGTTGCTTTCATCCTTCGTATTCAGTGAAAACAAAGTGAAACAGCATGAAGCTTAAATTTCGCGCGGATTGATCGAGAAGAATTCGCTAAAAAGAATTTCCTAATTCGTAAGAAATTCCTAAAAATGTCTAACGCGAAATAAGAGAAAAAGGACTGTAATCATTCATTGTTAGGCGGAAAAGTTCGTGACACTGGTGATGAATCGTATTAAAAAATAAAGCGGTTATTATGCGGGAATCGGAACAATGTCATCGTTATCGAAAGTAATATGACTAATAAAAAGAAACGGCAATGAAGTATTATCTTTTTATTGCTTATGTATAACGCACGTGACGATGTTGATATAAGATTCGTAAGACAAAATTGCAGAATACTTTGCGATATTTAATGAATGCTTGGTGGCAATTTCTAATGCAACTTCAGACTATTATTGACATTGAATGGGAAGATAATTAGACATAAATGTGCAAGGAGCTATTATAGCGAAATGATATACCCATGTACCCAACATAGTCTATTTGGTGTAGTTATCGATTGCTAATTTTTTAATCAAAATGATAAACTGTGATCAAGTACAACATTTATTTTTGTAAATAAGTAAAATACTTAATAGAGAGTTAAAAAGAAAAACAAGAAGAAATATAAAAAACATAAATTATAATGACAATAATGTTCGATTCGTACGTTATTAAATACGAAAGAAATTATAATACGTAATATGCTCTAAAACTTACCATCCATCGCATAAACAAACGGTATACATATGTATCCTGAGAAAAAACTTTAGCTACGTCGTCAGCGCTCTGTTTACCCAGTTCCAGTAAAGTAAAAAAGGAGAGAAAAAAAATACTGACAAAAATAAACAAAAGGACTCACCATGCCTCGTGTTGTGTCTAAATCCACGAGCAGCATGCGCGGCATTCAGGTTCCACAGGAGCAACAAGAGGAAGAAGAGGCTTCGTAACATTAAAGAAGAGCGGAGCATTCGAAGAGCCATGATTCACGAGAATATTCGCAATTCGCGATATCGTCGAACAAAGGCGACCATTCACGCACACGCGGTTCGTAAATCAAAGGGGAAACAGCAAAATTCTTAACTAGTCTTCGGCACTGAACGAATCGTGGGACGATTTCACGCCGATCACAACGCTCGACATTCGTTGGTGAACCGCCACGGTTCGCTCGTGGTTCGCACTTTTATCCTGGTGTCTTCTGTTTCTATCGACGCCGCGGATATCATTTCGAACCGCGCGTGTCGACCACTCGCGAGCTCCAGTCGTTCGAATCGACGTTCATTTTTCCCGCCGTTTGCCGCGCGAAACGTAACCAAAAAATTCGACCGCGATTACACACCGCGAGGGAAACGTCGTGAACACGCACACCGAATACAGTCGATCGATAGATTCGATTATTCGATTATCGAAACACGCCGGGCGTTCGAACGGAACCAATTCGCGTGTCGGAAAATGAAACGAACGTATCGAAATCGAGAAACACAACCACGTTCACCCTTTATCGAACTGACACATCGTACGCGAGACTTTCAACGACCATCGAAATATCAGATTCGCTTGCGATTTTTCCACGTGTCAACGTTCACTTGTTGCACCGTCGCAGGATAAAGTCCTTTCGCTCTCTCTCTCCCTCTCTCGCTCTCTCTCTCTTTCTATCTCACTCCCGCCAATTTCTATGTTGTACCGGTCGCTCGTAAACAAAGACGCCTCGCTGCGTTAGTATCACTTCCGTCGTTCTCTTCGTACTTGTTCTTTGCGTGGTTGTCCACGTTTTACACGCGCACATTCACCTACGTATGTACGAAAACAGGTCCCTTTCGAGTGACGGTCGTGACGATAAAACCGTTCCAAAAGGAAACCAGGACGCCCGACGAGAAACACGAACGGTGTGAGCGCCGCGAGCGAACTGAACCGAAGTGTCGAGCCACCACCGAGTACGACTCTTTGCCCACCCCCCACCCCTCACCATTCACCCTCCACACTTTTAGCGGTTACGCCACCCTAAGTTTTGACAGATAGAAGGACTATCTGATACGTATTGTCTGTCGTAATTTCCATGAATTTCCTCTACTCGTTATGCCAAGCAAGTCAGAAGTTTCACAGATGTTGGATTTTTATGATGGACGTGAAAACGTTGCGACGTTCGTCTCTGACATTCACACTTCGTATTCGTGTTATCTTCCTCTGTGCGACTTTATAAATGTAATATAATTTTTTTGGTTCTTTACTAGCAGGTTTATGTAGATTATAAAACATTAATTTATATTAATGTATTGGCAAAGTAAATTTTAATTTGCGATGTTAATTACGTATTATACGTATTTTAATCGTTCAGTTTATTATAGTACTTTGTTTATCAACGTATTATCGATACTAGCTTCTCCAAAACAGTGCAGTATTACAAATTACGATAGATAATATCGCGGGGGACATAAATTACTTCTAATTCCATTCTTGCGAATGTATTATTGAAATGAAGGGAAACGTTTGTGCGGATAGTATGATATATCTTCGTGATTTTATCTACTTTGGCAAAAGTATCGATTTCATTAAATATAGCGTTAAATCGACGTTAAAGGATATTCGCAGTGGCCAAATATCGAATTCCATAGTGTTGTAAGATACCAGATTTAGCTTTATCTGGTATAGGTATCTTACCGGCAATCGCCTACAGGCGTTGCCCTTATAATTCGTGATTTCAGAAAGGGACGTGGAATTTATGCATTATTATCTACGATCAATACACGTTTACCTTTTCGCGGCTATATGTCAGATTAAATCGCATATTTATACTACTCAAACATTCCATTCTCTTTAATATATTAGCGATATAATTTTTGATCGACAACATGATCAACAGTCTGGTGGAAAATCAATTTTATGCATGGAAGATATTGAACATTGGAAGTTCGAACATTGGAATTAAACGATTTTGTATTATTCATAAAGGATTAAAGACGTTTTATATAAAACTATTAAGATATCCCAATATACCTTCCGTTCCAAGATAGAATATACCTTACATATATCCTGTTACAATTGTATAGTATTTCAATACTTCTTGCCGCAAAATTGGAAATTGATTTGTTTTCTTTAATATCTATTAAGCACCGTAGTATATTTTGACTCAAATCCCGGGCACACGACCATAGCAAATATTCCTTTGACAAATTCAGTTGACTCGTTTCATATTTGCCTTGTTCATTATTTCACTTTCTACACTTCGAAGGATTAACGTAGGTACAGAGGACATGGAAAGTAGTAAATAGTCAGATTTAGATTTTTAAGCATTTTTTTACTAAAGAAACATATTTCAATAACGAACACACACGGACAAATCAGTGGTCGAACTAAACCATACAAGATTAGGTACTTCTCTATTTCTTCTTTGCCTCTAGAAGGTTACAATGCTTTGGTTATCTTTTTTTTTTTTTGGTTTTAGGTATATAGGATAGTTATGGATATAATTAGTGTTCTTTCTTGTATTTTTTTTGCTTTTTTTTTTGTTTTTTAGCACTGAAATTACCAAGCGGCTCAAAGTTCCCAGTTCGCTCTCAATCGCCTTGGCTGCTCGATCGCGTGATCGATCTGACACATAGTACTACTATCGTTATACAATAATTGCTATGAGCTATCGACTCGCCTCGACAAAATTCCGACCATAATCACGCGTATCAAGGAGCCATCTATTGCTTCGCATTTAAAGTTAAACATACGATGCGTCCACCCCAATTTCCATTATGTCTTTATTACAACGACGTTACATCAAAATTCACACGTTTTGAGAAAGCGACGAACGAACTCTTGCATTCTTTGCCGAGTAAAGAGCCAAGAGACGAAAATTCGATTCTCGACCTCAGGGAGATATGTAATCAATGATTGACAAAATAATATGAAAATGCAAGTTTCGCATCACTCTTATCGCAGTTCGGTGACCTGCAATTAATTACTGTTACACGGTGATACGCGCATACAGGTATTGATATGGCATTTAGATATCGTTGCAACACGCACGTACTTAGAAACTACGTACAATATCTGGTGATCGTGCGCCTCGTTTATGCACTTTATATTTCTTCGGTTCGACTTACCTGTTTATACGTAGGCGCTTTCGTTCGGCAGTTACATCAATCCGTACGATGTCAAATGGAAGGTTCGATACTTTAAAGACTGTCGCGTGCCGGTTTTGGCAGTTCTACAAGGTTTTGCATCTCTTGTACATCACGGGATATATTATTTCCATGTTATTTTATTACGACGTGTTCACGGCGCTACGATGTTATTTCTAATTTGTACGAACGCGATACATTCGATAAATATCGTTTTGATATGTACGCAGTGTTCGGAGAGATATGTGAATCGATTTGAATCAACGACCGAAGATTTCTAGAAGACAATTGAATTCGTCAATGTTCTCTTAACCCGTAAATCTCCTCGGTGCAATTATAATATACAACTTGAGCCTTGCAAACCCGCGCAAATTGCAGCAATGAGAAGTCGTCAGTCCGAGCTCTTTTCGTTTCACGCCAAGAGGAGATATCAAACCTAACCTATAAAACAATTTACACTGAAAGCATGTTACGCGATACATGGTGGCGACCTTTGGTTTTATCGTAGGACGCGACACGAGTCTTATAAGATCCTTTCGCACGGAAGTGACCTTTTATATCGCGTGTGAGCGGAACAGACATTCAAAAATCGCGATCATTATCAACGTTTACATCTTGCATAGAACAAACGTCACGTGAAACACTGCTTCGAGGCAAATTTATCTTTCGCATCCGTTATTTAAGATCGATGATTTTTTTGATTCCATGTCGGTCCGTGGGCCAGGTCAGAAAAGGAAATCGATATCGACTATGATTATCGCCGTTTCTCGTTTAATCGGGAAATAATATGCGTTTTATCGCTTCTCTCAGTCGTTCTACGTTCATCGAGCGAATCGCTTGGAATACTTATACGCGCGCAGGTTACCACGAAAAATTGGTTGTTCGTTTTCGTGTGACTCGTTCATTCCTTTCCCCTTGCTTCAACTTTACACCGGCGGATACACAGCACACGCACATATACTCGTACATACATATGCACAGACGAAATGTCCTATCTCTCACGCATAATAGTTACGTCGTAATGTAGCGAATCCTTTGCAACGGCTATAGATATAAACTATTTAGTACGTAGTAGAGCGTAATATGTACGTCGGTACGCGTGTATTCTCAGATGTTCCTCAGAATGTGCGTATGTGATACGCATGCAGCTCGATATATCGTATAATACATGATAAGAATAACATTATACAGTCGTACGTAATCATAGTAGTAAAAAGTAAAAACAGTATGAAAAATTATTGTATTGTTTCCCGTTACTTATTATTAGGTCATTGCTCCACGTTGTTGCACTGTAAACGCGAATATTGTATCTTTTTCGTACGAACAGCCATCAACGAACAAATAACATACATATTACTATGTGTATAGTTGAGAAACAGTTAAAGTATACGAGCTGGACCGACGATAGGCGTTTTGGTGCCCTCGAAGAGATTGTATTTTGCCGCCTTTACGGCTGTTACGATAGACATCGAATATGATAGATCGAATCAATTACAGAAACTAACGAAGGCGTCAAGATTTAGAGGGCACCACTAGGCGACGCGTAGTTTGCCTAAGCTCCGGATTCCCAACCTGTTTGTCCTTATAAAATATTTTATCCTGAAACTTTTCACATCTATTTGTTTCAATACAACTATATCGCAATATTATATCGTAACACTGATTCTTGGTATATGAAAAGAACAGACTTAATATCTAATTTTGAAATTATGGCAGAACTTAATGTTAGTTTCTTGTTGTATTTAAAAATTCCGTCTCGTGCAGGTCTAACGAGATGGAAGGTTAGACATTGTTTGTACGATTCATTTCTATTATGAAAGATAGTCTCGGACTCGACAAAGGTTGGGAAACATTGACTTGAGTCAAAGATTGGCCCAATGCCTAACCCCAATGGCTCTAATATAAGAAACAACATTCTTTCGATTAACAGTATATGGTGTTTGCTCGTGTTACAATTAAATGGTAAATACACTTTAGTCGAAAAACGTGACAGACGGCCTACAAATTACAAGCAATTCATTGGTTTATAACAAACATTCATGGGACTGTTATAATCTCGAATTTCGCGTTCGGTGATCTTCGAACATGGAATAACCATATAAATACAAATGTTTAAAATATCGCATTATGCGTAGGATGACATTGATGATGGTCAATGCTTTCTCGTGGTGAAGATATGACAATGCTAGGTTAGATAAGAATAAGTTTACGAATGATGTTATCTTTAAGTACAGAACTCCGTAGTTTCCTTCAGAGTCGAAATGATTCGTATTGTCTCCTCCGAATACAGCTGGAAGTCTGTTTGTGTCAATTTTTACGATAAAAGAGTAAACGTTCAACGATGAAATAGTTTTTCTCCGTTATATTTATGGCGAAAATATCGGAAAAATGTGGAATTATACATCGTAAAACGTTCATCTAAGAAGGTATACATTGATCAGGTCTGCCATTGCATTTCACTTTCGCAAATGTAAAATTCTCTTCAAAGGGCATACGATTTTAACAAATGATCATTCGCATTAATTTGTTCTGTTGTGAAATTCATATCATTGGAACAAAGTGCATATGACAATCAATGAATGCGATAATTTTTCTACTGGCGATGTTTTCATGTTACAATAACCATGATGTTTTGAATGAAACGTTTGTAATAGTGGATGATGCTGATTTCTGCATAAGTATAATCGCTCGTAAACGATGGATTATTATTGTCCGCTTATTCTTTTCTTAAAGAAATAAATATTAGACGTTACCCCAACTCGTGAAAATACGCCCTTTACTTCACTAATAGCAGCATTCGTTTAAACACGCACACATGCCTTTCATGAACAACAATTTTCCAATTTATTCGGCAATCCGACGAACGATATTTCTTTACGGCAAAAATAGCGACGAAACATTTTTTTTTAATTAATGATCGTTCTTTCGCCTGTGAGAAACTACGGAAAGGGACACGAAGAATTGTAACACAGAGATATTTAATTGCACCAAGCATTGTTCTACGAAATGGTACTACGAACGATTTTGGTACAATTACACTTATCAAAAGTTTCGCAACACCTTTGTATTGTGCAGCTTTTTGAGAATTGATCGCATTGAAAATATTTTCGCAATGCTTATTTTAAATGCATCACGTTTCTTAAGATGCGTTTTCAATTTATTTGATGCATTCCAGATGTTCATTGTAAGTATTGATAAACAAATTTGAACGTTATTTATTGATAATCGGGTGCAGCGTCTCGATGGCTTCGTTATCGAGTATTTCCATTCTCCTTAAAGACAAGGCTCGATTTTATAGCATACAATATTTTTAAATAAACGAAGAACAGAATACAATATAGCCTACAAATTTCTATGTTATCGACGATAGTTACGTGGATTTCTGGTCAATTCACAAAGCGAAATTTACAGAAACCACCTTTGCCGACTAACTTCGGACACCATCCACTCGATTTCAATCGATCGAAATAATCTGTACATACTTCCTTTTACGTCAACGACTAACAAATTTAAAGTAACGAAATTATTATTTACTATGTTTGGATACGAAGATTGATAAAAAGATTCGAGTTCGAATCAATGTGACATTTGGTCCTATCGATAAGTTCTCGTCTGATTTTCTTCACATGCTATAAGTTTATAGCGCGTATTTCAAATGTGCTAACGTTGTCACTGTTTTCTCACCACGAATTCTTAATATTATCCCATTTTGGTGACGTTTCAATCTTTTCCAATATTACCTAATTAAAATTGTTATTCAATTAAACGAAACGATCTTAGCGTCGCGCATACTCTGGTTTGAAATTTCATTGTTCAGAGCCATAATTTTCTACAACTACATTGATTTGTAGTTTTGAAAGAACGCGTGTATTGTTGCATTTTTACTAGGATTGCTCTCGAAGCAATCAAATGATTCGCTCTAAGAGCTATCGACAGATTTTACAAATCGACGTCGCTCATTTTTACCGTTACCTCGTACCTTCTTGAATATCCTAAGAGAAGTTACGTTACGACAACAAATCATCTACATTCGTAGCAACCAATTTATTCTACAGATTTTTAACGTTTTTCTTGTTTTCGATAGTTAAGAAATTTCACTAATATTCAATATCCATTAAGACGTACAGTCTTTTCTACGATTTTATCCAGGTATCGTTAGGCGAATGAATACAAACCTGATAACACGCCAATCTAAACGATTAAATGCCCATTTGATTCATTTGGCGCATCTAACATATTTTTCATTTCTTTGTTCTCTAATAGCGTCATATAGTGTTAAATAAAATAAAATTAATTATATCTTTGGATCTATTTTGTTCATCTTAAATTTCCTTAATGTCGTAGTCTCTCTGCCAAATTGATTTTTACGACAGTTGTTAAAAGGATTCTTTGATAACATTTGCATTTGAGTAAAAACGGGGAACGATGTTCAAAAGCGGAATTTCGCTTGTATTCGAATGAATTCAAGAAATGTTGCACTGTTTCAACGATGAAATAATATAAAATATAATAGAAAAATATAAAACGAAAAACGTTCCACGTACCATTATAACTGTATATACATTCGCCTAACATGACACCATGATAGATGCATTGGATCATCCCATAAATAATGCGGTCGTTGGTTCTCGTATTACTATTAAATAAAAATCAAATTTATTAGGAAGTAAAAAATGTTGGCAATCGATCAGCATTGAATTTCCTCGTATTTTTTATAATTCTCTATCTTTTTCCATGGAGCTTTCTATTCCGATTCTCATCGTTTCGAACGTAAAAAGCGCGAGAAAAACCGTGTTACTTATAGGACGACTCAATATATTCAACTCAGAATTAAAGCAATCGCATAGCGAATGAAAGCAAGCGCAGAATACGCGAGAAAATTGTTCTAATCTAAAGTGAAAGTTTATTCGGATGGATTTTACAAAAACCTTTAAAACTTGAATTCACAGCATTCATTCAGTGAAACATATTCGAAAGTATATTCACCATGTTCGTTGATATTTGCAATAAAAAAGGTCGTCTAACGCAATTTCAAAATTCAATTAACAGGAAGATACATTGCTTTGACGCGTGTTTTCTTTGTAGAAAGAAGCATTTACCCGTCGCTTATTAGCGGTCGAATTATATTTATGATAACCCTTAGCCCTTCATGTTGCCGATGATATCGCTTTGAAATATACGGATAATAGAGCTTTGGTGCTTTAATAACCCTTTATTTCCTGCGATATTACACGTGGTAAATGTTCTTGCGGTTGTTTGCTTTTAAATTGTGCAAAGCCTGGCGGTGCGTGATCGTCAGGCATAAAGAGGAAATAATGTTGTCGGAACATGTCGACGATCACGATCGTCAAGTAATAATGAGATAATAATGAGTTGTAACGATTCGAGGAATTTTGAACGATAGCTGGAAGATTTGAAATGACAGCAGGGTTTACGACAAATTCAATATTTCATTGATACATCGAGACTGTTATCGAAACATAAAAGTATAAATTTGCTGTGAATTTTTGTTTTAGAAATTTTTGATAAAATACATGTAGCTCGACGACGCGAACATATCCGAACCATTGAAGCTCGATTAGGGAGCTGTTTCAATTGGTTTAAAAATTTCATATACGATAAAACGACAAAGAACGTGATTAACGCGTTAATTGAGCTCGTTTCTTCGAGAAGAGAAATCAAGAAAAGATTTCGAGACATTCTTTTGTTTAGGGCACAGACTCAAAATTAGCCCTTTATACATGCAAACTAAACCACTTCCCTGATACATTTTTAAATTCAATCTAATTAAACGTATTTAGAATAAGAGTTATATATAAAAATATATTTAACATCAATATATTTAAAATCAATATAAAAATGAATGTAGAAAGATTTTCTTTGTACTGTCCGTACGATTATGTTTAAAATAGTACTATAGTGAGAGCAGAAAATTGTTTCCCCCTAAAATTGTGCTATAAATTTCAATCTTTTAGATTCGTTTTCTATAATTCTTTTAGAGATAAAGGTTTGTCAATTAATTTCAGGAAAAATAATCTCTAACTCGTTACATCGTGTTTGCACGAAATACGACACGATAAAAAAGATCAAAGTATATTTACATTTACAAATGACGTTTTCAAAGAAATTCCAATTTAGATCGGAAATTCGATCGAAGATGTACGAGTTCTGGCGAAGTAAGAAATGCATCAAGGCAGTGGTGGATTTTTCACTAAAATTCACTTACGTCCATTTCTCTACATCATTTCCCTCATGGCAGTTTTAGCTAGCTTCCGTGTGTCCGAATCCAACTAATCGGAACGTCTTACCTACTCGCTTAGCCTAATCGCGGCCATCAGCCGCAAAGGACTGCGAATTCATCCACTCACATCTTTCTGCCCGACATTCATTCTCTCATTTCTTTATTCCACGCTCTCCTCATTCTTCGTCGATCTGTTTTTTCCCCTCGTTCTTTGCAATTTTTCATCTCTCACGGCCGCACGCACTTCCTTTTCGTCCTCCGCCACTTTTTTCCCCTTTCGTTTCCTGGAAATCGATATCGTCTCGTGCTGTTGAACCATATCGGCGCATCTCGTTAAGCGTACAAGTGAGAAAGTAGCTAAGATTAGAGCCGGAAGGATCAGTCTGGCTACGAGAAACAGTGGACACTTTTCTTCTTCTCTTTGTTCGTCGATACTATGCGTCAGGATTATGTGGCGCTCTAAATTCTTTCAATTTTACGTAATCTTTTCTCAGCTCGACAGATCGTAGAATAGATCAGATCGGCGACACACGGTAATCAAATGTTCCAAGCAATGTTCGAACTTGAATACAAAAATATCAAGTATTTATTTTATTATCTTTGAATATTCTTGATATTGATATAAGAACGCTTTTTCCAACTAATTTTCGAGCTAATTTCTATTTTACGTGAAACAATAGCCGAGAATCTTTGAATAATCCAAGTAAAAAGATTCGACAATAATTAATTCCACATAATCCTGATCGTGGTTTTTCGTAATTTCCAGTTTAACAGATAGCACCGACGAATCTTACCCTTTCAAGTACTTACAATTCGTTTCTTATCGATCGACGCGTTGTCGATCGCGTCAAACATAAACTGGCAATCCCATTGATCGGTGATTTACTTTAATCCTTGTGATATAGATTTCGTGCTAATGTCGATATTTAAAAACTCTCTTGTATTATTTATATACTCGTTCTTTCGTACACACTCCATATTTCTATTATTCGCACTCCCATTCATTCGACTACCATCTTTCTCTCGCAACTATAACTTCTATAACTATATATGCTTTTTGTATCTGTAATCTATGGAGACGGCACAAAGCTGAACGGCTATTTAATAGATACAAATATGTTACATGTATACGAGTACGATTTCTCACGCTTGCATTTCGCTTCGTATCGCGTTGATTGTAAAATTAAAACAGCCACACGACGAAACGATAGAGAAGGCATCCCTCGCTGGTTCGACACTTTACGACGAATTTTATTTATTGTCCCCGTAAAAGGCAGTGAAAGGATCTCGTTCTGATTTGTATAGTGTAAAAATAGTTCGAAAAGTTGATAGAATGAAATCATAGCATAGAAATTATTTTCTGTTTCAACTACAAGAATGATTTTTCTATGTCGCCTCTGGGTACGCTCGTTACTTTTTTCTTACTCGTTAGTCGTTGCGATTGATATAAAAATTTTGTGCGATTAATTTACATTTGTGCAATAAATTAAGCAATTCAAGAAAATTGTTATCGTTATCGTAGTATAAAATAGGAATTCAGTCGGTATTTGTGGATGGTTCTCGTCGCGATCGTCCAATATTCAATTATTTTTCTATGGTACGGTTGGTCTATTCCGATCTACGAATAACTGGCGTATCGGAAAAGTTTATAACAACGTCGTTGTTCTTGTCATTTAGTATACTCTGAGCGATAGCATTGCTAAATATGCGCTACAGCGATTGTCATTTCAAATGTACGGAGATTTACTCTGCATACTAAAGTAATAGCAATATCAAAGTTCGCGTAGCAAACACGTACGTCGAATTAATATTTCTCTTTGTACAGCGAAGCTACACCGATTCCGAATAAATCTTTAACGCGCGTCACCTCAGTTTCCTGTTAATTAATCCAATAATACGTGCTATAACATAAATCACGTGTAATTACAGGATAATCGATTTTCCAATTATTGGTCTTTGAACTTGTCGGCATATCGAACGCATTGTACGATTTCGGAAGTACGTTTCATTCGTCTCAGCTAGAAAATGAAAATAATTTCAATTTCAATTTCTTAAACACTTCGTTCTTCATTTTTTCTCGCGAATTTTCTCGCAAATCCGTTATTTTCCTTTAAGTAACCATTTAATCGAAGCGTAGTTGATCATTCGTTGATTCGATACGAATTATTTTTCAAATCTCTATATCTTTGGAATCCTAACGAAGAACGTAGACAATTTTGTCAATTGAAACTATTTTGAACATTTTCTATAACAGCGAAGATGTTAAAAAGAGCAAAGCCGAGAAAGATTTACGTCATACTTTTCTGTCAACTTCAAAATAGAGAACATCCAACTGCCAAAATAAGCTCTCAAATCCGAATGTTTCGATGCAGAAGTTCTTTAAATGTTCGGTTTAAAAAAAAATCCTTCACACGTTCCCGCTCTCTACGTCGTTTATCATTTCGTGTCTCGTAAATCTGCTTTTATCGTTTACTATAACTCCTGTGCAATTCACACCGCGCGAGGTGCTACCAGTCTTGTCGCGATCATTCTTCGTAAAGCGTGCCTCGGCTCTTACCCTATCGTTCGTCCACGAGCTAAGAAACATTGTAGGAACTAACGTCGTTCGATCGACAGATGTCGTGAAATCAACGACGCGATTGCGACGGAAAACTGAGAACGATGAAAACTACACGCACGAATAACGAATCTTAAACGATAAACCATACCTGACTAATTAATTTTCACCCATTTAGATTTCTTCCGACTAGCTACAGTTTCTCTCTATTCTCTTCGTTTCTTTCAATTTACCATTTCTCTATCTTTTCTTACATTTTCTCTCCTTTTTTCTTTTCTTTTTTCTTTTTTTCATTTACGCGAAGAGAAATGCCAGCGTGCAGAACGTAATTTTTTATCAATCTTTCCCCTCCGTGTCCGAGGCCCGTTGTGATAATTTCAGCCGCGGCTTGTGCTCGCGATTTTTCGCCCCGCGACACTCACGCATCGACGCAATTTAACCACGCACACGTAACGCGCGACACGCAACACACGTACTGCACCCGCATGCACACATCAGCGTGTCCCACGGTAACGATTTTCCGTGAAACGTTTCCTCTGCCTTTCGGCCCGATCAATATTACCTATGTAATTCACCCTTTGCCGCGTGCACATGGCTGACGTCAATCCGAAGTAACGGCGGCCGATGGAAAACGCGGTTCAGGGGCCATATCGCTTTCCGGCGTCGACGTTGATCAAACGTTGACAGTGGATTTTGTCGCGGAGATTGCAGCGCGGAAACTTTGCGCTTGGGAGCGTGAAAAATTAAAAAAAATCTCCTCGAGCGTGCATTCAATTTTCTCTCATGATACACGTACCATTTTGCAATGACAATTTTTCCACGAATTATTTCTCTTCTGCAAATTTCAATATCCCCGGAGCTAAGTGGTACATAGCGGGCGTGTTTCAATTTTTAATACAAAACATCGAATTTACGTATTAGATCGCGATAATCGTTGGAATTGAAGGATACGTCGCTCCCATCGCAAAATTTCCATCGCTCACGAGAGAACGCACGTGTATCCAGAGTACCGTTTTCATAAAATCGGTACCGAAGAGACAGCCGGCTATTCACGTGACTAGATTACGTAAAACTCAACGATCGGTTAAATAAAACAAACAAACAATTACGCACACGTGTACCGCGAGAACGAATCTGCGGTTGTTCCCTGGCTGTGCATCGATGACTCCTTTCCCCTTTCCTAGTCTCACTCTCAACATACTTACTCTCGACGTACTTGCACTCTCAGCATACTTTCTTCCCTCTCCAATAACTACACGCACACGTACAACGTATATTCGCACTGAAACGAAATTTTTGTCCAATTATCCGTCGGATCACGTGTCCACGCCTCGCATCGTGCCGATACCATTCGCCCCGTTCGTCTCCATCTTCAAGCGAGTTTCCACTCAACTCGGTAGCGACTCAAAGAACGCGCGGCGAAACGCGTAGAATCAGACAGGTCGGAAGGCACGAGTTCCATCGACGAACTCGGTGTCCGTTCAGAACTACGTGCAGCGTTCGACGATCTGCAGCAGCGACTTTCAGCCGCGTACACGCACCGCGTGATCTCTGCTTGCTTCGTAGGGCCCGATCCGGGGCTGATCGAGGCGGGAAGCTCGCCGATCCGTTCGGTGGAGGTGAAAGGGTGGTTGGGGAGTTGCGTGGCACGCCAAGATGTTCGCCGGTAACACGCGACCGATGTGAATAGGAACGATGCGACGCATGGCGTCGTCACGTCCCCGGGGGGAGGGGGCGGTGAGGGCACCACCGCACCGGTTCACCCTGCGGGCTCTGGTCCAGGCCTGCCTCTGTCCGTACCAACAACAATCAACACGTACACGGTCAATTGCGAAAATTGCCTTTAGAGCCCTCTGCACACTATCGACGACTGGTCGCTCGCGAAAGAGACATTTGCCTGTACGGGTATGTGCGCGCATTCGACGACGCGACTGTTGCACGATTGTTTCGTTTTCGAGGTGTGGCAACTGGATAACGAGCGGTCTGTTTTCATTTTGTCACTGGTTTTATGAAATTGAACCTATCCGCGCACTAGCGAATAACAAATAGTCGACAGGACGATATTCTACGCGGAAATAAATCGAGAATGTGGAATAAAATTTACCCACAGAATGCTTCGTCTCTTCGTAACCTTTTGTTTCTTTTAACAATTTATCGTACGCGTTTAGAAGACTAATTATTAACCGAACACCATCTTGGATATTTTATTCCATATTTTTCATTTTTTCACACTGAATCGGTGATTAGCTCGAGTAAAGTTCGAGTAAACGTGGCAAGTTTTCAAGCTCGATCTTCTCGAAAACGAAACGCCGTATGAAAAGGTCTTGTTCTATGTCTTTCTCTTACTTTTTTCATAAGAAATCACACCATAACCCGCCTGTACATGTTATTCGACCGCACCGACGTATGTAAGCGGTTTTGTTGCCAAGTGCGCGCAGGTACAGCGATAAAATTGTTTCGTTGCATTACGCGAACGACAACGACTGAAACTGGCGCGCGACGAATTGTCGCTATTGCGCGAGGGCTCTTAAAGCTCGTGCTGCCTTTTTCGAAGGGAATGTGCCAGCGAACTGTACGTTTTGTAGAAGTCTCTAACGCGGTTTCATGCTTTTCGCTCGGTGTAATCGTGCCGATCGAGATTGTACGAGCGGCTAGGTGGATGTGCTTGTGGAAGACGCGAGAGGGAGGGAAAGGGTGTTATTTTTTTGCGAGCCAGATTGGGAACGGAGTGGGTGAATAAGTGCGTTTGTACGGCGCGATTGTACAAAGTGGATCTGCGATAGGGAAGGGAGGAACGAAGTTGTTTGGCTCGTGTTTTTATCGTTTTATGATAGCTGGTGGTTTCTATACGCTGCCTTTGTTCGTCGGTGCCGCTTGTATTGGAAGGATGAAATCGAACAAGATGTCCGCGGGGATGGACAATGGAAGAAATTTTTTATTGCGGGTGTAAATTGCCAGTTTATTTTTCGCGGTACATGCTTTTTGGTTTTGCGTGAGAAGCCGGAGAGTTGAAAAGGCAGCACTATTTCAGGTTTCTGTACGTTCAGACGTTGAAGTTATTTATAGTACGAAAAGTAGTTTTAATAACAATTTGATCGACTTACCTACACAAACCATTCGTCTTTTTGGCTGGAGGAGATGTCGCTACAAAAACATTTTATTAATTGAATTACATTTCTCCAAGTTAGATTAGATCATATATGTACATTTATAGATTAGGAATGTACACATGTATAATTGTTGAAAATGTAATAAAATATAATAAGATTCTGCTAAGAATATAATTGATGTTGGATTATTTTTGATTTATGAGAAAAAGAATTATTTAATTTAAATAGATATGAAGAAATTTCTAGTTAAGATATCGCAACATTACGTTAGCTATATTTTATAGACTTATATTAGTGTCAGGGTGTTGTTATCGGCTAATAAAATGTCAATATTGTTTTATAAGCAATTTCTTCGTTTTATGTATTGCATCATAACCATTGATGGATCGCTTAAGCAATATCACATAATACTTATGTGATAAGCCGCGAAACGAAATTAAATTTTAAATTTAATTAGACGTCACGAGACTGTGAAGTATGACTGACATTAACGCAAACATTCATTTAAAATGCGAGCAGGATCCAAAAGCTAAAACAATTTTAATTTAGTTACCGTGTTCTGAGAATATTTCAAGTACCATTGTAAAATATATGAATTCATTCATTTATATCGACTTTGAAAATTAATGTACACTATGTTTGTATTCTTCAATAAACCTTGTGTGACAGAATATTAGTTACGACCCTTTTTAATTGTTTTCATAGAAGAAAAAGGATCAAGTAATTTCATTGATAACTTTCTATTCTGAACAGGATAGCTACTATATTGCAGACGTTTATACAAATTCATATTTTTATGAATATAATTGAAAAAATGGAACCTGTGTAGAATATTGTTTTACCCGGCTGAATATCATAGAAAATATTATATTTTGATATTTACATATTTGTACATCACGTGTATATTCTGTATACCATGAAATTTCATCTACAAATGCATACAAATCCGCGGTGTCTCGCAACAGTGCTACTGAAATTTCAGAATATTTCGTATACATAACGTCAATATTTATAATGCATCCATAAAGAGTTTGAGCCAGTAGCTCGTGGACTTTACGCTTAACGTGCTACGTGTACATGTAATTATAAATAGTTTGAAATTGTTAAATCGGCTCGGCGATTTGTTCGGTTGAGAACATATCAGTAACCATGTTGCGAATGTTATGGACGGCTTTTCTCTCCTCTGAAAGTTCTCTTGATAATCAAACCAAGGCTAGCCCTTCTCAATCTTTTAATTAGAATTTTTCTTCGAAAGATCGCGGAGAAAACAGCCGTCTCGACGAACCATCCACGACATTCATTTTTAAGGATCGATATACTCGCGTATTAAATTAAGACTCGAATTAAATGAACGCAGCGAAGAAAAGGACTTCTAAACGTTCGCAGAAACGAGTAGGACGCGCCACACTGGCTGCAGCGCGGAACAGACCGTCTTGAACGAAGGAAAAATGTGTGCGAGGCTGAAGAAAGGTAAAAAATAAAAAGAAAGATAATGAAGAGGCTGTACTGATGCAATGGATATCCATAGACTTTTGTTTAGCGTAAAAGCGATTTTCAAACGTTGTATCCGCGTCCTACGATCTGCGAGTCGACTGCAGTCATTGACTCGCGCTTTGTTCATCCAAGCAATCAACTCGCTCTGACGGTGGCTTAAAGACAGAAACAACAGCACGAAGCAAAAATTATATCGTATCGTATCAAACGATTTCCGAAATATTTTATTACTATATATTGTATTACGTATCGCCGCCCCTGGTGTATTTTTGTTGTGTTTTATTGTTCAAATATTTTCGTCAGCCTGTACATCGCTGTTCGACATTGACAATGTCACAACTCCAAAAATCTCAAATTTGCTTCGTTTATTCGATACAATGGCCACGTTATATTCCTATTTTTATCATGTAAAACAGCATATTCATGGTGCCATCAGTTTTTCATATGCCGCTATCAAGCTGTATCAAGCTAGTTTTAGAACAACGCTTCGTCTCCTCTCCTCCAAAATTTACATTTTTTAAGTCGTACCACTATCAGTACCAAACAGCGATATATCTCGCGCGTTATGGATGATTCTACTGTAATTACCGATTTACGGTTTGATCTAGTTACCTGTCGGAACCGTGGCTCCTCACTTTGCCTGGCAGTAGAGGCGGACCCGGGCCGCGCTGTGCCCGTGCCTGAGGCCCGCAGGGCGCAGCCAGTTTCCCGGCCGCGGCAGGGTCGTGGCACCCGTTACCCCCGATCCGAGGGCCGAGCCGTAGGTCCCCAGCGCTCCCAGCGTGCCCGTGGTGCTCTTCAACGTGGTCATGCCCACCGGTAGGCCTGCGCTCGCTCCGTTCGATCCGTACATCTGTTGCACTGGAATTCCGTAAAACACATCAGTCCCGCCATAGCACCTGCATCTCTTCCGATTTCGGTTCGAAATGCGTTTATTTCTCATTCTGTATTATCTTTCTATTATCAAATATTCCTGTGTTTGTTTGTTTCCTTTTTCTTTTCTCAAAGCAAAGTCTACCTTTTCAACAGCATTCTAGAATTTAATTCGTTAGAAGTAAGTTTTATTATAATTATGATATATTTATTTGTTAAATATAGATATTAAATGTAAGTATTGTTATTGATATATTTAATTTCATCCTTTTATATTATTAAACTTATTACCAGCATATCGTGCGAGGTAAAATAAGAGAAACATGTTATATAAACGTACACTCTCGAATGTTTTATTAAAAAAATTATAACAGAAATACAAGAAGAACAGATCGTCGGATCTCGTTATAATTCTGTTTCACATTGTCCATTACTATGCACGACTGATATCTACGGAAGATAACATTTATTGCGTTGCTAATTCTTGTATTTCAGTAGTTTTTTCCCTTCGATTGCGACAAACACGTTACGGATTCTCGGAATTAATTTCTCACGCGTCTTACGCAACTCGTGTTCGATAAACTTTCTCTTTCACAGTTGTCAACAAGTGAAAATCCATTGATTACTGACGCTCCTAGGAGCGAAGGAATTGATCCTCCTTGAACTGTGCATCGCATAACTATTATCGTACTCGCTGACCAAAGCAACAACCTCGGCGAGTAAACGTTGCAGTTGGTGTAAACATATCAGATCGATATGACGTCATAATAATAATAATCGATATGATATCGAATCGACAATGTGTTTTTATGCTGTATCGATAAAATGTCAGCCCGTTGCCATTTCATATTTTTGTTATAATAAAGCCTATGTTTACAAACAGTTTTGTTTCTTAATTTTGCAAATGGAATATGGTGGCACACCTTTTGCGAAAAAACTGTGACACCCTGTACATATTAAATTGTTATAGAATTAACACGTTAATAAATATATTAACTCGTGTTTGAGTAAGTATGAAGGTAAAGTATTTGACCAATTGCTTCAACGTGACATCTTGAGTTATTTTGTTAGTTGGCATGTTGCGCCAAGTTTGATTTTTTAAATCATTCGCCGGTTTTTTCATATCGTGTTAATGTTAATTCATATTTGAGATGCGTATGTTACATACATTGTTAGCACGTCCGTTAATGAAATGATTATGTTACGCGGAAAATACATATATTTGTCGTGAAATATCTAGGAATAAAGATATCAGTAACGATGGGCTCAAACACATCCGCAAAGAAAGAAGTTTTCGAGTAGATCGAAACCGATCTGTGAGTATCTAACGATATAAAAAAAGATAGATCGCAAGTAGAATCGAATGTTAATCGAACAGATTCGAAACTTATCAGAAACTCTGTGTTCCATTGAAATTATTTTTCACCCCTCTCGTTCTCAAATAATTACAGGCGTAAAAAATTTAATTTGATTTAAAAAATAAAATTTATAAAAATCCCTTTCGTCGTCTATAGCTCTGCGCAATTTTCCTAAATTTCGTAGAAGAAGAAGAAACGATTCACAATATGTTTCTCACTCTCGCGATTCGATACCTCTTCGTAAAAATGTTCGATTCGTTCGAGTATCGGAGTAGTCGAAAATAAATTTTCGAAACTTTGCAAATACCTGTTGCTAGGTTAAAAAACAATTTTTCAGGGTGGAATACTACACAAACACAACGAATTCTATCAACTTCTATGAATTCCATCAGCAAAAAAGTCTATCTTATACTACTCGAATCTTAAGAAATTGGACTTTCCGTATTGGATCTGATTCGAATTTACAAATGCAAAAATTCGAATCTGGTCGAATTTAGTCCCACCGCTAAGCGAAAGCAGGTCGAGCACAATTTTTCGAGGCAAAGCCCTTTCGACAAGAATGCGTTTAACGTGCCATGACTTGCGAACGGTGGAGAAAACGTCTGGCGATCGGATATATGCGTCGAACGTGACGAGGAAGAGGACTGGCGAACTTGCGCGAGTTCATACAAGTTTTAGACGCGTATTTGTCATGTCTCCGGCGTTCATTGCTTTTGTTTAGTCGGCACGGAACGCATCTGCCATTTTTATAGCAGGAGTCGCGCGGTCTGCTCCGTGCAAACCGCCGTTTCAAGATGGCACAGCGACCTGCGAAACGTGATTCAAAGCATTGAACGTACGACCTCCGCATCATAATTCTCGTGAAATCGAATTGTCGAGGAAATTGTCGAATTGGAGAGAACGAAAAGCGTTTTTAGATACTCGAAACAATATGCAGAGAATAATGGAGTTTTAAATAATTGGACAAACATACAGAGAAGAGAATTTAATATTGTTATCGTACAATTAACAATGTTTCCTATTATATTCGAATAATCTTCCAACTTGAAATTACGTTGCATCAAAAAACACGTCATAACAGAGAATTTAATATTATTTCAGTATTTTTCTTCGTGTTTGTTTTAAAAGCAAGTTAGTTTTCAAAAACACTCAGGCGATCGGTATTACAGAATCGAGATGAGTCTTTTTTAATTTTTGAAAATTTCGATATACATAAAGGTGAGAATGAAAGCCATCGAAGGGAAAATAGAATGAAAAAGATCCAGCGATTGATTAAAAAATAACATTTCTCATCTCGTGTCGTGTCTTTTTTCAGACAACGTGGAAATCTGAAAATTCCAGCAGAAGCAATAACGCGAATGACTAGCCGTGTTCGTATGTACAATTATTGAATTTTTAGTCGTGAAATGGGAAAATGATTTGGATCGAAAGAGAAAAATGAGAAACGGCTGATTAAACGGTACTGAATAATTAATTAATAAAAGAGAAAAGAGAGGGACGATTTTGTCAAACCTTCGATTCAAATCGATCGAGAAAAAGAATTTTCTCCTACAGAATTCACGATAAAAGAATATTATCGTTCTGAAATTCTAATCACTGTTAGTGTATCACATTCGTGTACAAACTTTCATCGTATCGCCATCATACAAACTCTCAGCTTTCTTTTGAAAACAAAGACACCGGCTAACTCGATAAGCGTGAAACTATTCTGGATTTATCCCGAACTACACTACGCGAGATTGCTTGCTATTGACATGGGAACCCAAGCCAGAAGTGGAATGTTATCGACAAACTAAGTGCATGTTCTCGTTTAACGGAAGGAAGCTATTAAAAAAGACCAAGTACACGTCAGGATACGCGTGCAATGTGTTGGCGTGAACGTCGTTAAACTAGGTAAACTTCATTTATCGGAAACGTTCATTCTGCGTGACACCAATAATATGAAACACGATAAAAGCTTCTCTTAATTTTCTACGCTTTTGTATACTTTCGTAATTTTCTATTTATAAAATTATTACGATCTTTCCAAAAAAAAAAAAAATTTCTTTCCTCCACCTATCGCAACCACGATAAAAGAACCACGCATTTATTTCTGATTTATCGAAAACCAAAAAAACACCCTACTACTCTTCAGGAGCATGTTTTTCCAATGAAAATCCAAAATAAAATACTAAAAGCCAGCGTGCACGATGGATCGAGCTTTTTCACTAGCATGTTCTCTCGTGTTTCAAACTGACTATTTTTTAAACGCTAGAATCGGTTGCAAAATCGGCAAATCAATTTCACCACCCCCTTTCCTCCTATCAGAAAAAAAGAAAGGAATAAAACAAGTGATCGGCAGGAACGAAGAAGGGGAAAAAGGTGGTGGTAGAAATAGGGAAAATGAGTCGCGACTCGACCGGGTCGCGTTCAAGCCGAATTGACCGAGTAAATTTAGCAGCCGTCCTCGAAATACCGAGTATCGATTTGCACGAGCGCGGTGACACGGAGAACTAATTACTTTCGCGTTTCCGTCAGCCCTCGATTTTTATTTCGATGGGTACGGTCCGTTGTAAATGTTCACTGGGATGGTTCGTATGAATACACCATCGAAAGGTCGATGATCGACGAGCGTTTCATTGCATCGCTTCTTCGTCGGAGTACATTTTTTCTCGTTCCGTTTTCCCTGTTTTTTTCCCCTCTGTTTTTTGTTTTTGGCTTACCCGGAGAAAACGTGTTCGGAAAATGAAAACCGATTTGACGTAAAATACGTTTGAAAGTTCTGGCATGGGTTATTTGCGTTGCAAGTTTTTTGCTCGAATATGCTGTACCCTATTTCAAAGTTATCTGCTCAGAACTTTCGGATTTGTGTATCAGCGTGAAAAAACAGACGATTTTTCATACGATTCTGAAATCGTTGATACGCCGCGGCTCTTTCAAATTCTCCGTTACACATGTGAACAAGAGATATACGCTGTGATGAAATAACGAGCGTGTTTATGCGAAATTTTGAAAGCTTATAATATAAAAGCAAATATATCAATGATTAACAAGAGAATCGATACCTAAGATACAGGATATAAAACATAAAATATAAAAATTCAAATATCAGTTTAGCAATCTCTACAATTGTTCGATTAATCGCAGTTATTTGTTCGCTTTTGCTATAGTTGCAAATTCTTAGGTACGCGTAATCCTCTCTACATTAATTTGTTACACGAAACTAGTGACAATAATTTACTTTTCTACAACATACGTTGACATCTATACTATCATACTATCGCAATGTTTATTTGACGCATCAGAGAACACTGGCGTAATAAAGCAAGATTCTAGAAAGTTGGGCCGCTCGGATTTCGCATATTTCTGCTGCTTCTCAGAGTTATCACGCGATTTCCAGCTTTAAAGCGGCTTTGTGCAGCTGCTGGTAGCGTTAAATTAAAAATGCCACCTAGTAGTTAACCAGAGGGCTGAAAGGAAACCGGCATAGTTGCGTTCGCGGAAGTTATTAGTCGGGATAAACTGTCTGAGACCAGACGTGAAATACAACGCGTTCGCATAGCGCAGAGAGGCGCCGGCTAAGTCCAGCATTCTCTGAACTTTGCAAACATGCAGACGTGTTCGTTTAATTTTCCTTTAGAATTCGACAACTCGCGAGAACGTGTATCTGGAAACCGTGTGAATGCTTGACAGACGCGGAAAGCGGCTCGATGATAAGAGGCCGTGTAAAGAGCGGCTCATTTTGCGGTCGGCGCGCTAAATATTCGACCAAGAAGCACGATACACGTTACTTCCTGCTTTTGGTTGTTGTCCTTCAAGGATACATTATATGAAATTTCTTAAGGCATACGAGGCAATCCATCATCGATCATAGCTCTGTACGAGGCATAAAATAACGTTGCCTTCTTATTGCCGTAACTCTTTAATTTATTTATTAATTTACGAACGTTTCGTAGATTAGAAGATCCGATCCAAAGACCCCATAGACTATATGCATTTGTCACAATCGTTGATAATAATCGTGCAGGAACGGTTTACGCGACATAAATAAATGTTCAGAGAGACAAGATTGGCTCGGAATGAGAGAGCAACAACTATAAAGAACGGCGCCAGATCGGCTACTCGTCGTGCTGATTACCATAATTTCACGGACATGCTTTTTCTCAAGGCCATCGTGTGTTAATTAACCGTGGACGTCTTTGGTGGATAAATAAATTTCAAGCGAAACAATCGCCATCCGAGGCAGTAGCGCGCGATCGATTATCGTTATTGTCCACGCGTGTACGAACAGCGAATAACAATTATTTGAAACGGTGAGAGGGCCGACGCGCAATTACGAGTAAGCTCATTAACGCCGAAGCGCTCATTATCCGATTGCCCGATATCCATCATCAGCTTTGTACTTGCTCCTCGTTACTCTATTAAATTTTCATAACTATCTGCTGGCGGATTACGTTTCCAAACGCGACCGACCAGAAAATAACCACCTTGTGCAAGGTGTCGTTGCTGAGTCGGCAACAAGCCGATTCTGTAGTTAAGAAAATAAATCGATGATCGTTGCCATTTGGCAAGTCACGTAAATAATGATACACTGAATTAATTTAGTCAGCTTACGATTTTGGAAGAAAAATAAATTAGCATTCCTCTGACTAACGTAAGATATTCGTAGCGCAGTGGCGAAGCTTTCACAACCATAAATTCAGTGCTATACTGCATCTCATAATTATGAAACCACATCACAAGTTTTAGTTTGTGTATAGGTAGAAGATGCAAGATTCAAGAAAATTTCAACTTGTACGAAGATATTTTTAAATCCTTGAGATGTGCCACGTTCAACATAATTAGCAATAAAATTCTGCTTCGATAGTAATTAAAAATTTCTGTATGAGTCTGTCTCGCTTTTTTTCGCTCATAAACGTATTATTTTCATTCGTCTAATATTCTACAGCGTATTTATTATTATCTAATAAAAACTATAATAACAGGTTCTTAAGGTTATCAAAAAGAATGCCGATCTTCGCTTTCATCGTGCTATTCTTAGTATTTATATACGATTTGACGATGACCGAACTCGGTAATAATTCAATCATTGAAAAACGCGTTCTTCCGACGTTCTTAGTAGCTGTTCGAATGACAGGAGAAGGTAAGAAGTTTATTTACAAAGACTTGCTTGATGATACGCTTGAACTACTGCTTATCATTGTAACTCAACCCTTACGTTACCTGTCAACGTCGTATCTGGATACGTCTTTTCATACACGAAACATAGAACAATAATTTCAGTTTCATACTGTGGCAAAACTATTCCTCTTCCATTTTTATCATTCATCAGTTACTATTATAAACAAATCATGCGAGGAAATGATATAAAAGTACGATATAGTCTAATAATATCGCAATTGATTCTCATTGACACTAATTATGAATATTAAATACGTTGCAAGCGGATTTCACAACGAGTTTCGTTTTCGCAAGATAACAGAGACTTTGTAACCTTCAAGATAACACGTGTGCAAGGAAATGAGAATTATTTCTTGAAACAGAGCTCATTTGCCGTGAAACTGCAATATTGATCATAAAGTTCTACGTATTTTTGAGGTAAGAAGAAATCCAAAATCTTTTAACGTCGATGGCCTTTTAAATAAAAATACCTTTTACTTAAACGAGTACTTTTATCAATTTTCATTTACACAAAACAATTTTCATCTATTTCATTGCATCCTTTGAAAAGCATAGAAAATTACGTTTTAATTGTAAGAATTTTTATATGTATCTTCGTTTCAATGGTATATCGGCATCTTTATTCTGCTTAGTACTTTTTACGAATTGCGAATTTGTCGAAATTCTTTGATATATTTTAGTCACGTTCCGTTTCGACAGAGAACTACAGTGAAACAAAATGTTCTTCTCCTCTGGGATGGTACAAGGCGGTCAGTTGTACTCCTGTCCGACCGAATCTCAACGACAGATGCGCGCAATCGTACGATTGCTGTCACCTGGACAATTTATCACGAGATAAATGCTATGTGAATGACAACGAGTATAGCATTGAGCAGATGTTAAGTTTGGAAAACAACAAACGTTGCGACAGAAATTGTACGTGTACACAGCACACAGAAACGTAAGTATATAAGCTTTGATGATCGTAACGATTAGTGATGGGTTGACGTTTGATACGATTGATTAAAATCTATTAAACAGCAAACGATGCTTATTTAACGTGAACTAAATACAATAACGTGCTATAAATAAGACAACTAAATAGTTAATTTACAACTCTCGTCACCACGGTCCCAACGCTCTCTTTCACGCGAACCACACTCTCTCGATAACTCTCTGATTTCTGTTAATTCGTCTTTCTTCCTTAGCATCTCTTTGTTTTTTCTCATAGCCCCATCACGCACGTGTTCCGCGTAACTATTCGATTGAAGGACTGACGATACATTGACGGATCTGTCGGCACTTAGGCTTCACTTTTTGGTTCACCCGATATCTCTTCGTCTACGATACTACACGACTGTTAGGTTACGGATATTTATGCGAATTTATATTAGGTTGTCCGAAAAGTTTCTTTCGTTTCATGAGGTGATAATCTGTTTTATATTATTTTATTGGATTAGGTATGATCCATTTTGTTATATTTCTATTATTATGTAGGCGCATAATTCAATAAATGAATATAAAACAAAAAGCATTCTGTGTCTATTATTTGCTCATAAAACGAAAGAAGCTTTTCGGACAGCTTAATACTTTTACAAATGTAATTGAAAAGACGAAACTTGGAAAGTTTCCTGCTTTACATTGTGTTTCTACAGATAGAACCATGTAGCGTCGACGACAAGTTTATGTTGCCGGACAATACTTCAGCCTACGATCTAATCCGAAACTGTTGTGTTTTTGTCTGGATAGATACACAAGTATAATATAAAAGAAAATATGAATTGTTTTGTAATGAAATATTATGTACATTTTCAGATTGGTTTTAATTCAAATTTCAAGTCTATCAAATTGTTGATGACCTATAGAATTTCAAAACGAAGAATCTCTCTCCATATATACATTACTATCATCATCATTGAACCCTATTACAGTTACTTGCCTAATATTCTGCGAAGGATTGTATTTGGATAACTTGTTGATTTCATAACGTAAAATAAAACATGTTGGCAAGTTAGAAAATTAGAATGCTGCAATGCAAAATGATTCGTAAATTTTATAATGTATCATATTTGGTAATAAATTATCGATATACACAGATGCTTGAGATCATTCATTGAAAAATTGTTAGTCCCTCCATTAGTGTTAATGTAAAGTGTATCGATGTTGCCGAAGAACAAAGGTCGACACAATTATTTAGGACATCGACCTTAACAACACATCATTGAAATTCGTGATTTCCAACACATCTTACTTAATTACCAATACAATCTTAACCTGATAGCGATTAACAATTTTTGTACAAGTCTGCCTGACACTTTTCATTGATAAACAATTTTATTTCCATTTCGAATATTCAACGACGTATTTCAGTTGATAAACTATAATAATTAGTTCTTAAGTCCATTGAGAAGAACGCTGACCTAGGTAACCCCACTCCCTTCCAGAGTTCCAGCTATTCCTGCTGATATTCATCAGATCAGAACTTACATATAAAAGACGAGAGACGATCGCATTAGACTTTGTGCAAAGTTCACGATTTGATGATGGCAGGGCTCGGTAACAAACGCTATTCGATCATTCAAACATGTGTTCTTCTGATGTTCTTAATCGCCGTTCAAGTAACAGGACAAGGTAAGAGATTTATCTTGAAAGACTCTTTTATTAAGTACATTTATTAAGCCCTAAACGCTCTTCGCAGAGTAGAGCGCGAGTAGAGTAAGAGTAATACGCTTAAACTATTGATCTCCATTATAACTTAAGTAGTTATCATTAACTCTTCCGCTGTCAAGCAACGAGATACCTGTTCCACGCAACAGGGGATTAAAAGTTTTTTGAAGCGACGGTGGTCGACAGTTTCTTTTATTTAAATAAGAAATTTCCATTAATTTCATCGGATCGATTTATACAACGTAAAAGATAAAAATTGTATTAAATATACAATTCTTTCATATTTATTATTGCTCGGAATGGTATATCGGGATTTTTAGTCTGCTTATTTCACTAGTTTTTACCATAGTGAATCGACGAGTTTCTCGTAATCGTATCGTTCATCTTGGTGAAGTTTAGTTTCCGAAGAGAACTGCGGCGAGATAAAGTGTCCCGGTCCTTTGAGATATTACAAGGCGCTTGGTTGCACTCCTATTTACGTGAATCCCAACGACAATTGCGCGGAAGCGTACGATTGCAGTCACTTGGACGATTGGTCACGGGATAAATGCTATGTGAATGGTCACGAATACAGTGTCGGAGAGACGTTGAGACCTGAGGATAGCAATCCTTGCGACAGGAATTGCACGTGCACACACTCCAACAATGAGTAAATACTTACATTTTAGCTTCGACGATCGTAGCAATTAGTGATGGATTAAAGTTCAATATGTAGCGATAAGTCCGAATCGCATCTAACTTAGCATAGTCGTTCTCACAAGATATAGTGTTCTAATCTTTGTACTGGGTGATTGACAAAACCCGTAATGTTTTTCACATTATCGATATCGGTATATTCTGTTGGAATCTTTCTATGTATTAGTATTTAACGACTATATAGTACTATGTATAAATTATACGTAGTAGCGCGTGAAAGGATTCGAACTTTTACAGAAGTCTTTTATGACTATGTCATGTGCCTTATACGAATCATTCTCTTTATCAACACGCGTTGCTTGAAGCAAGTAAAATTAACAAAAAGCACATTTTTATTATGCGAACAGTGCCAATTTCGCGTGTGCGAAAAGAAAAACTTGCGATCGTGTAGAAGAAGAAAGTTGTTTGTACAGAAGGGTCCATGGTCTTTGTTGTGATGATCCATTTTGTGGTGAGTAAATAAACGATTTGTGAGATTAAACAATTTTGAGAGTATTGGGTATTTTACATTATCTGAAAAGTATAATTCGTTTTCCACAGATTATTGTTTTATGTTAGAAGCAAAGCCCGTTTTCTTTGGATCATTTAATAGCATAACATGTCAGAATACAAATATTTATGCAAATTTATATTATCATGAATGTAATTGAAAAGATGCAAGCTACAGAGTTACGTAGCTTTGATTGTATTTTTTATGATAGATATAGGAAAATCAGATGCGATTTGTAATATTGACAGCAAAGTATATCGGGCCGGACAGTTCTTCAATCCAAACTCTAATCCGAAACTGATGTGTGTCTGCTTGGATGGATACACAGGTATAATGTGAACGAGAAACTAAAATATCTATGATAAAGTAATTGGTATTTGCTGTATAATTCAGAAATCGAATTTATTTATATTCTGTTTTAGGTGAAAATATCGAGCCCTTCTGTCAAGAAATGAAGCATGATCCTTGCTCTCCTATGTTCGCGGACGATGCTGACAAAGTTCATGACAAATATACACCTATCTGGTTTACGCGTGCAAATTTTATTTGTCCAATACCTTTTTACAGATACCGTAAGTTCGTAATAAGAAACACGTGTTTAACTCTTCTATGGTTTTTGAATTTTTTTATCGAATCATAAAGATAGAAGATTTCACAAGTCTGAGGATAACATGGTGAATGTTTGATTGAAATTAGTTGATAACATTAACAATCTTCTCAAATTCATTTTTATCAAATTTTCTTCTGAGATTCAGATAGAAAAATTCGAATATCGCGCCAGAGTTCAATCGTTATTTTCCACAAGAAGTATTAATTTCCTTTAAAAGAAATGTACTTCATAGTATTAACTCTGTTTTCGTAGCGGAATCAAGCGACGCCATTATTCGTAAACACGACAGCACTTCGTTCGTTTCTGAGAAAGGTACGTGACGTTAAGAATAATGTGCTTTAACTTGTAACATAACAATTCCAGAGGTTTTGAATATTGATCAGAATATGTTAAATTTACTTCGAATTCTCAGCGAGACATAATCGAAGATGTTTTTGGGCTTATCGAAATAGAACTATTTGAATTGAACCGTAATAAGTGAAAGGAGAAATTTTTATTATTTATTAAATTATTTATTTAGATTAATTAGTTTCGCAGACAGAAAATACAAAAATATATACCAATAAAAATACTCTTCCATGTGCAATTATAATTTGATAATCTAAGAACTAACGATTGAAAGAGAAAACGTTTAATAATTAAAACAATTCAACAACTAAGATTCTATCGTAAAACCTCCGATAAACAAGATATTTAACGATAGTAATTCTAGCATATTACTCTCACAGAAAAAAGAATGTGCCGGCATGGTAATGTTATGATGCACATAGGCGACGAATTGAGCTTGGACCAACCGTCTAATCACATGGTTAATCATCCCCTCGTAACATGCGTGTGCGAAGTGCCTCCAGTTGTGACGTGTAAGAAAGTTAAAGAGCAAGGGTTTCATTTTGTTAGTGACTTATAGAATTTCCAAACGAAAAATAAATATATATGTATATATGCATATATGTATGTATGTATGTGTTATTATTTTAATCGCTGAATTTTTTTTACTGTCGTTCGTCCAATATTCTGTAACGAATCGCATTTGAATAACGTGAAGTAAGATGCTTTAATTTATTAGACGACTAGAACGTTCCGGTTTATTGGAATGATTCATAAATCGATATATTTTATCAAAGGCTTGTGTATTTGAATAAATCAAGGAAGCTGATATCTTTAAAAATCTTTTTCCTCCAAACTGACTGTATCCTGTTTGGTTTAACTTAATAAATTAAACAAATGCTTGAGATCAATTATTCAAGAATGTTTAATACATTCCGTTATTGGTAGCGTGATAATGTAACGTGTATTAATGTTGCCAAAGAACAACAACGTACGTAACAAGTTCAAGCGTGCGATCGACGTAATTATTTTGGACATCGACCTCGACAACAGATTCCAAAATCATTGAAATTCACGAGGTGTGCTACATTCCATACATGTATTTACCAACACAATTCTTACCTGACTGTGATTACAAATTTCTGTGTAAGACTGCCTTACTACTTTCACTGATAAACATTTTATTTTTATTTATCTAATATTCAATGACGCATTTCAGTTGATTAACTATAACAACTAGTTCTTAAGTTTATGGAAAAGAACGTCGACCGCAGTAATATCCACTCCCTTCCATAGTTCGAGCTATTCCTGGTATACATTCACGGTCAAAGCTACGTATAAAAGACGGAAGACGACGGTGACGGGAGAATACGCGTGCAGAGTTCACGATCTGACGATGGCTGGATTCGATAATAATTCACGTTCAATTATTGGAAAATGCGTTCTTCTGATGTTATTAATAATTGTTCAAGTGACAGGAGAAGGTAAGACGTTTATTTACAAAAAGTAACGCGATACACTTCGTACTACTGATTGTCATGATGATTTAAACCTTACATTGTCTAGCAACTGCATACTTTGAGCGTGTTCTTTCCAGACACGAAATACAGAACGATAATTTTAATTTCATATTTCTCCGAAATTGGTAGTTTTCTATTTTGTAGTAAATCGATGTAGTAGATCGATTTTGAAGTTAATCGCTACTGTTACGAATTTCGTTGCAATCAAATTTGACTACGATTTATGTTGTCATTATGTAGAAAAAAATGTCGATCATTTCACTCGTAGTTTCACATATTCGCAGATAAAACGAACACACTTGTACCTCGTTATAATCGTGTACACATAATACGTAGAAATAACGAATTTACGAGACTTTAGCACATGATCGTTTGCACTTGATCATCATGTTATCTCACATCATTCGATGAAAATATACAAGAGGTTCGTATAAATACTCGATAACTGATATCGCATCGTTAAGAGGACGGTCAAGATGCATGCGTAAATTAAAATAACTTTGATACAGTAGATATATGAACTTGTCGAAGAAGTACGTCCTCGCCACCTACGATTTTTCGTTCAATTAATAACAGTTCATGTTCATACATGAGGATTCCACGAAACATTTACTCCTAAATGCGGAGTACCTCGTTTAAATCTACCCACGCAATTATCTCGCAAACTATTCATTATTCGACAAAATATTTCAAGTAGAATTTACTTCGTTTCAAGGACGTTATCTTTTGATGGTTACAAATTTTATCTCGGTGGACGTACCTTAGATTTCAAGGCGATCTTCGCTCTTTTAATAGAAATTACACATTTTTTTATACATCACCCGATGCAGTTTTTAATTAAAAGTATGTAAGACAAGGAAAAAATAAGGAACGTAGTATATTTTCTTTCCTTGTCCTTCATCTTATCGTACAAATAAGCAAATTTTCATTTACGGCAATTCAGATTATAGGAGCTCAGATAAAGTTCAATTAATCAAGCACTACTAAAATTTCGATTACATAAATAAAGTTCATATAAACGGAGTTCCATTTTATCGCACTGTGCCATAAAACTAACACATGTATACATATATATGTGTACATTTAGAGCAAGATTTTACGCTATTCGGTGTGACAAAGATTTCTATTAATTTAATCTAATTTTATTTTTTATTTTAATTTTACCACTCTATACACCACAGAAATCCAGTAAATTTTTATTCTTAGTATTTTACTTGCATATTATCGTTTAAAAGATATATGTATAAGGATTTTTATTTCGTATGCTCCAACACTTTTTACCCGCGCGAATCAATGAATTCTTGGTAATTCTTTCGCTTATTCTGGTCATGGTTCGTTAATAAAGAAGACTGCAATGAAGCAAATTGTCCTGGTCAATTGATTGTGAGATATTACAAGGGGATTGGCTGTACTCCTATTTACGCGAATCCCAACGACTGTTGCGCTGAAGCATACGATTGTAGTCACCTGGACAATTTGTCACGAGATAAATGTTATGTGAATGGCAACGAATACAGTGTCGGGGAGATGCTGAAACCCGAGGACAGCAATCCTTGCGACAGGAATTGCACGTGTATACAGTTCGAAAATACGTAAGTACATCAGCTTCGACGATCGTAACAATTGTCATTTGGTGCAAATCAAATCTAATCCTCCATACAGACATGCTCATAAGACATAATAGTTCAACTTTTGTATCGATATATTCTGTATATACTGTTGGCATCTGTATATGTATTACTACTTTTAATGGTTACACACCGCAAGCCATGAGAGTATTCGAACTATGACAAAAATCGTTTATGAATATATTATCATTTGAAAATTCATGAACGCGCATTACTGGAACTAAGTAAGATTAACTAAAAGAATATTTTTATTGTATGAGCAGTGCCTTTTTCCAATGCGAGAGATTAAACGATTGTAATAGTACAGAGGAAGAGAGCTGTTCGTACAGAAGAACGCATGGTCTTTGTTGCGAAAATCCATTTTGCGGTGAGTAAACTAAATACGANTAAATTAAGATTGTAATAAGAAAGATCAAATATCTTCAGAAGTATTGGTATTAACATAATTTATAATTCATTTTATGCTGGTCGTTGTTTAAAAGCAAATCCTATTTTCTTTGAATAATACGGTAACCCGTGGTCATGAAGTTCTCGCACGTGCAAATTATTGCTATCTTATCCGAATAAAAGGTATTTGGCTTGTGCATTTACTCGTAATAAAACTTTTCTCCATGAATTTGATAGTTGTTAATGTGCAATTGACAAGTGTTTTAAATACACAAAAGCATTTGCCACGTTACGGATTGAGATTTCGATTACAAAGAATCATTCACAGGGGGTCAATGATAAACAAAAGGTTGCGAACCGTTGCAGCAGTAGAATAGTTACACTGCGGATACTTATGCAAATTCACATTCTTATGAATATCACTGAAAAGATGGAATGTAAAGATCTATGGTTTTGATTGGGTTTTCTAGACGAGGAAGACACAGATAATACAACGTGCGACGTTGACGGTAAAGTTTACAAGGCCGGGGAGTACTTCTATCCAAACGCTAATCCAAAGCTGTTGTGTCTTTGCATGGAGGGATACACAGGTATAATATGAAAGAAAAATTAAAATGTGTGCAACGAAGTAATTGGTATCTAATTTATTACTAAAAGAATGAAATTTAATTAAATGTTCTTTTAGGTCAGAATATCGAGCCTTTCTGTCAGCAATTGAACCGTGATCCGTGCTCTGCTCTGTTCAATGAAGCTGCTCCCCAAGTTCATGACAAGTCGATACCTGTGTTTTTCCTGCTTAATTATTATTGTCCTGTAACCTTTTATAGATATCGTAAGTTCACAATAGTGGTCGTGTGTTTTAAATCTTTGAAAACTTCATAAATTTTAGGCTAGAGTAAATGAACAATTTTTTAAAAGCATTATTTAAAAGTCTCTTTAATAAGCATATTTTTAAAGTCTCCTTTTAATTTCATTTTAGTTAATTTCACTGACCAAGTTGTATCCCTCTATCGTTAGAGAACGTTTTAAATCAAATTGATGTATGAAATGAAAAGTCTTATTATCGATTCATACGAAACGTAAATTAAGATGTAAAAATTCAAGTACCACGACAGAGTTAAATCGTTATTTTCTGAAAGAGGCGTTAATTTTCCCTAAGAGAAATATATTTCTAAGATTAATTTTGTTTTTGCAGCAAATCCAAACGACAGCGTTGTTTCTAAATATAACACTACATCAGTCCCTGTAGAAGGTACGTGACGTCGAAAATAATGTGCTTTAACGTGTAACATTATCTTTCATGCTTTCTTATTCGAAATTCTCAAAATAACATTACATAATAAGATTCACCAATTTCCTAGTTTATCATTATAGAAATTTTAATTTGACTGATCTATCTACCTTTCAGCTTCAACGTGAAGCAAGTTCAATATAGGATCTCGTAGCTAATCTTTTCGCGTAATCTCGCCAATAAAGTCATCATCGTAAAATAATCAGCTGATCATTCAGTACGAACATTTAATATTATCGTCGGCGAAAATCCAGGAAAAGAAGAAAACTCAGTTTATCCTATTCAGTATCCTTCCTTGATCATTTAGATACTCGTCTAATTTACTTTACTAACAAGACAATTAACTATATCAATTCCATCATATTGATCTTACAGGAAACGTAATGTGCCGGCACGGTAATCTGACGCTGCACATAGGCGAGGAATTGAGCAATGAACGACCAACCGAGATTTGGTCTGCTCACGTGAAATGTGTTTGCGAGGTGCCTCCATATTTGACGTGCTACAGGTCAGCGGAATTACTAGAAGAAGACTAATGTCGAGATAATGTTTAAACGTAAACTATCTGTCTAACTGCTTTACTTCTTGAACATGTTATTGTCATCTGGTTAATTTTCGAAATCTATCGCGTTTAAATAATTTGTTGATTTTATGATGTGAAATAAAATGTATTAGTAAGTTACAAAATTAGAACGTTTCAATGATTAGTAGAATAGCTCGTAAATCGATATAATCTACCAAAAGCTGTTGTATTTTACTAAATCGTAGCAGTTGAATTTTTTTTTTAGTAGTTTTTAATAATTTTTTTTGTTAATAAATTACCGATATAGATGCTTGAATTCATTCATTCAGAACTGTTTAATTCATTAATCTGTATCAATGAAAGAACAACAATAATAAGCACGTAAGCACGTAACAAATCCATTACTTCAAAAACCGTAGAAATCCGTGTGGTGCGCCATACTCTGCATAATTACCAACACAATTTCAGCCTGATAGTGATAAAACATTTCTATACAAGCATGCGCTATTTCCTTCACTGATAAACATTTTATCCACTGATAAACATTCATTTAACATAATATTCTATAACATATTTTAGTTGAATAATTATACTAAACAGTCCCTCAGCTCATAAAAATATACTGCTCTAGGTAATATCTCTCTTCCACGGTTCCATCTATCCGTCATATTCATCCACTGTTAAAGCTCCATACAAAAGACGAAAGACGATCGCGATAAGAGAATACGTGTGCAGAGTGCGGGATCTAACGATAGCTGGGCTGGAAAATAATTCACAAAGTAAGAAGTTTATTCAGAAATAGTATCTCGCTGATAAGCTTGATAACATTGATTAGCTTAATGACTTAACCCTTAAGTTGTGCAGCAGCGAGGTACCTAGGTACTTTGAGCGTATTCTTTCCATACATTAAATAATATAATATAATATGATAATTTTAGTTTCATACTTTTCTTGTTTTCCATTTCTGTAAAGCTCGCATACAGTTATCAAAATATTCGTATATTTCGTATCAAATTCGTATCAAAATATTATATGAAAGAACAATATAATGCACGCCGATCCTGAAAGTAATTTTCACTGATACGAATTATGAAAATTGAATTCGTTGCAAATGGATTTTACTACGAAATTTCTGGTTGTCATAAGATAATAAGATATTTTTAACTCCGTCAATTTCTCCTTCCGAGATATTCAAACATTTCCAAATAAAGTGAACAGACTGTTTATGATTATAATTGCGTATACGTAATATACACAAATAAGGAATTTGCTAGGTTTTGCCACACGATGTACATACTTGATTACCATGTTATTTTAATACATCGTTTCATGAAAATAGACAAGAGGTTCGTGTAAATATTTGATAATTGATAAGGCGTTGTTTGATGAATTGGAAAATGTTAATTAAAATCGTTTATGTATTACATTACGCGATAAGTTTCACGTACATATGTGTTCCATTTATTTCACAAGATTTTACAAGTATTTGCAACGTGACGGAAATTTCAAATGACTTTTTACCTGGTACTTTTTTACCTAAACAAGTAATTTTTATGAATTTATTCACAATGCCCTATAAAATATAGAAAACCATGAGATCTTTCTTCTAAGTATCTTTTATATACGCTATTGTTCAACGGATATACAAGGACTTTTATTCTCTTTGTTTCACCTTTTTTCTGAATTTCTCGTCCACTTCGAACACGTTTCGTTCATAAAGAGGACTGCGATGAAACGAAATGTCCCGATCCACTGATTATGAGACATTATAAGTCATCCGATTGTCAGAATTTCTATTTACGCGAATACCAACAAAATTTGATGTAATATGGTTAATATGGTTAAGCCAGATGTTTACCATAACGTTAGCGTTATCAACAAATTGTAATAGTAGAAATTATCAAAGAGTCGCTTCAACATTTTTACATGGAATTGTACATTGGATCTCGTATCCGTCGTACGTTTATTTGTGTTTATAATAAATGTTTAAATAGCACGATACTTCTGGCGCCTTTCAATAAATAAAAAGATTTTGATGTGTAGAAGCAAATAAAATTGCTGGATTTACTTCTCTATATGCACGTATTATTTTATTTCAAAGCTCTTCCGTAAAGTTTGCTATTTTGTCGTAAACAATGACTTGAAAATACATAAAAAAAATATACTAGAGAAAAATCTATACGGAACAACGCATGGTCTATGTTGCGCAATCTATTTACTGACCAATCCGTTTATTGAAGAATCTCTTTACAAATCAATCTGTTTACCGTACAATTATCATATTAGATAGATGTTTGATGTAAAATTTCATAGCGGATCTTTCCGTATAATCTTGCTAATTAAATTCGTAACATGAATGAAATTAATACTCTTTTCGGCAAAAATCCAGATATAGAACGAAATTCGATTGGTTCTTACCAGTTTTTTCCTTGTTTATTAGACACGCGCTTAATGTACTTTATTAAGGACGCATTGAACGATGGTAATTCCATCACAGAGAATACAAAACGTGGCGATACGTTAATCTGACGATGAATATAGACAACGTAGGGAACTTGGAACAACCACGTATGTTGACTTGGTTTGATAACGTAGAAGGCGTGTGCAAGTTACGTCCGTTGTTGCCACACAAGAATATAATACTACTTTTCGACCACTTCTTAAAATTTGGTAAAAAATTATCGATGCATATGTCTGAACACTTCAGGTCATTCGCTGAAGAATTTTTAATATATCCTTTCATCAGTGTTGTGATAATGTACGTAATGTGTATGAATATTAACGAAGAACGACCAAGTCCGTAACAAGTTTAAGCGTGCGATCGACACATTTACTTTGGACTCCAACATTAACAACACACTCGAAAATCATTGACATCCGTGAGGTGCGCAACGCTCTACTTGCATAATTACCAACACTATCCTAGCCTGACTGTGATTAAAAATTTCTGTGTAAGTCTGCAGTACTTTCTTAGATGATAAACAATTTATTTTCATTTATCTAATATTTTGTGACGTAATTCAGTTGATTAACAGTAATAACAAGTTCTTCGACTCATTAAGAAGAATGCTGACTTAGGTAATATCCACTCCCTCCCATAGTACGAGTTATTTCAGCTATTTATTCACGTCGAAGCTGCATATAAAAGGCGGGCGGTGCTGGTGGCAAGAGTATACGCGTGTAGAGTTCACGATCCGAAGATGGCCGGGCTCGGTAATAATTCGCGTTCAATCATTGGAAAATGCGTTCTTCTGATGTTCCTAATAGCTGTTCAAGTGACAGGAGAAGGTAAGAAATTTATTTACGAAATGTATCTTAGTGATATACTTCGTACCGACGGTTATTATAATGTTTTGATCCTTACGTTGGCCAGCAACGGTGTATCTTGGTTTTTCTACTTGGTATTCTCCCCATACGCAAAATATAGAACGATAATTAATTCTTGCGCGCAGGAATATTGTTTGAAAAATGACGGATTTGTGTGATTTCTGCGCAAGATAGTTTTACGCTTTGTTATTGTGTTATATAAATCGTTACTTTACATCGTCCGATAAAAATATACAACAGGTTTGTGTAAATACTTGATAACTGATACGAAAAGCGGATAAGATATATGTGAATTGAAACTTATACATTGCGTAATATATGTGCAAAAAGTTTCACGTAGTACGTCTACATAGATGATACGATTTTGCGTATTTGTGTATTTCCTTCGAGTAAAACGAGAAATTTTCATCGATGTAATTGCATCGTTTTATAAAAAATGTAAGAAGCTATTAAATTCTTATGCTAAGTATATTTTATATGTATTACTGCTTGAAAGACGCATAACGACTTTTATTCCGCTTGTTTTACTCCGCAAATCACTGAATTTCTTCTAATTATTTCGTTCACTTTGTTCATGTTTCATTAATAAAGAGGACTGCAATGAAGTAAATTGTCCCGGTGAACTGATTGTGAGATATTACAAGGGGATTGGCTGTACTCCTATTTACGCGAATCCCAACGACTGTTGCGCGGAAGCATACAATTGTAGTCATCTGAACAATTTGTCACGAGATAAATGCTATGTGAATGGCAACGAATACAGTATCGGAGAGATGCTGAAACCCGAGGACAGCAATCCTTGCGACTGGAATTGCACGTGTATACAGTTCGAAAATACGTAAGTACATCAGCTTCGACGATCGTAACAATTGCCATTTGGTGCAAATCAAATCTAATCCTCCATACAGACATGCTTATAAGACATAATAGTTCAACTTTTGTATCGATATATTCTGTATATTCTGTTGGCATCTGTATATGTATTACTACTTTTAATGGTTACACACCGCAAGCCATGAGAGTATTCGAACTATGACAAAAATCGTTTATGAATATATTACCATTTGAAAATTCATGAACGCGCATTACTGGAACTAAGTAAGATTAACTAAAAGAATATTTTTATTGTATGAGCAGTGCCTTTTTCCAATGCGAGAGATTAAACGATTGTAATAGTACAGAGGAAGAGAGCTGTTCGTACAGAAGAACGCATGGTCTTTGTTGCGAAAATCCATTTTGCGGTGAGTAAACTAAATACGANTAAATTAAGATTGTAATAAGAAAGATCAAATATCTTCAGAAGTATTGGTATTAACATAATTTAAAATTCATTTTATGCTGGTCGTTGTTTAAAAGCAAATCCTACTTTCTTTGAATAATACGGTAACCCGTGGTCATGAAGTTCTCGCACGTGCAAATTATTGCTATCTTATCCGAATAAAAGGTATTTGGCATGTGCATTTACTCGTAATAAAACTTTTCTCCATGAATTTGATAGTTGTTAATGTGCAATTGACAAGTGTTTTAAATACACAAAAGCATTTGCCGCGTTACGGATTGAGATTTCGATAACAAAGAATCATTCACAGGGGGTCAATGGTAAACAAAAGGTTGCGAACCGTTGCAGCAGTAGAATAGTTATACTGCGGATACTTATGCAAATTCACATTCTTATGAATATCACTGAAAAGACGGAATGTAAAGATCTATGGTTTTGATTGGGTTTTCTAGATGAGGATAAAACAGACAATACAACTTGTTACGCTAACGGTGAAGTTTACAAGGCCGGGGACTACTTCTATCCAAATGCTAATCCAAAGCTGTTGTGTCTTTGCATGGAGGGATACACAGGTATAATATGAAAGAAAAGCTGAAATGTGTGCAACGAAGTAATTGGTATCTAATTTATCACTAAAAAAATGAAATTTTATTAAATGTTCTTTTAGGTGAGAATGTCGAGCCTTTCTGTCAGCAATTGAACCGTGATCCGTGCTCTATTCTGTTCTCGGTGGGTGCTCCCCAAGTTCATGACAAGTGGTTACCTCTGTTTATTACGATACCAAGATATCATTGTTATCAAGCTGTATATACAGGCCGTAAGTTCACAATTGGAAACACGTGTTTAATCCTTCCGCGTTCTCTGCATCAGAAGTATTAATTTTGTCTAAAATGTTTCCTATACGACTAATTAGTTGTAAAAAATTAATTTTGGAAGTTAGAATACTAGCTACCGCTTAATAACTGAACTGAGTGCCGTTCACTGGGAAAATTTGATGTCTTTGATTCTATTAATTAAGATTTCTATTAAGTAAGATTTTCCAGATTAGTAGAAAAATTAGAAAAACATTAGCATGCGTAGATGCATAAAATCACATATGGTGAACAAAAATTATCTCACTTATATATACTTAGAAAAAAGTCAAGATGTAAAAATAATTAGAAAAAAATATCATTTGTACCCATTTTTAAAGCTGTTTATGGACAGACTTCGACATATTTTTCTAGAGTTTCCGAACGAATAGTACTTATTTCATTTATTAAGAGGTAAAGTGCTATAACTTCCAACAGTTATCTTTTTCAAGTAATCCTTCATTTCGAAAACTTCCTCGTAAGAGAAATCTATTTTACAGAATAAATTTTGTTTTTGCAGCGAACTTAAAGAACGTCGATATTGAGGAATTTAACAACGTTATGTCGGTTTCTGTGGGAGGTACGTGGTTTTGAGAATGTAATTCAACCTGTAACATCATTTCTAATGTCTCCGAAATGATATTCAAATAGGATTCATCGATTCCATATTTCATCATCATCGTCAAAGAAATTTTAACTTGACCAGTCTGTTTATCATTCAGTTTTCATATCAGATATATCTGATTTAGAATCTCATAGCTAATCATGAGCTGATCATTTAGTACGACTATTTAATGCTGTCGGCAAAAATCAAAGAATTTAACGCAGCTCGTTGGCATTTCCTTGCCATTTCATATCATTGTCTCGCTTATTTTACTGTGAAGTTGTTACGTGAGTGCAATCAATAATATTCATTTTATTATATTGGTTTTTGCAGATACCAGAACGTGCCGATTTTATAATGATACGAAGAATATAGGTGAGGAATATGAACTGGAACCGGTCGACATGTGGTCAATTGACGTTAAATGTAAATGCGAGGTGCCTCCACTTATAACGTGCCAGAGGTCATTCGCAATACCAGAAGAAGAATAAAGTCGAGATAATTTTTAAACGTAAACTATCTATTTAACTGCTTCAGTTCTTGAACATGTTATTGTCATCTGGCTAATTTTTGAAAGCTGTCGCATTTAAATAATTTGTTGATTTTATGATGTGAAATAAAATGCATTAGTAGGTTAAAAAATTAGAACGTTTCAATGATTAGTAGAATAGCCGATAAATCGATATAATTTACCAAAAGCTGTTGTATTTTATCAAGTCGTAGCAGTTGAAATTTTTTAAATACACTTTGTTACTGAAGGAAAGGAATGTGTGGCATTTGGTAATAAATTGTTTTCTTTATTAAATTTGCATTTCTTTATTATCCTAACTAGGTCTATTAATGACATAGTTTATCAACCAATCTTTGATAACGAAAGGATAATAAACGAGACTCGTTTTACGACGCGACGCGCCAGCTTTGATATAAACTTGTAATGTTTGCATAATTAATATGATTAGCCGGTATTTCATTGCTTGAAATTGAAAAACTTTCTGTTCTTTAAAGGAGCCATCTTTTCATCCTGGAGAAACACCTTCTATCAATCTGTGTTGTATCTTGAAAACCATATTTCAGAAAGTTCTTAAGCTTCTTAAGTCTTTGTATCGCGCGTGCATTCGAACGAAGTTTTAAATCGTAGATAAGAGAAAAAGATATATATATATATATATATATATATATATATATATATATATATACCTCTTACAATATAAATAATTCACCCAACTTTTAATCCAAGAACGTTATTCATCGAATACCTTGGGCGACTTTATCGATCAAAGAAAATTTAAGGAATTTCGGGTATCTTAGTGGATATTGGACAACTATGCGTTTCATAAATCTGTCATAATTTACCGAAGATTGCGGTACATCCCACTGAATACCGAGATTTTTCGTGTCTCTGTTTACGATTCTCAATTTATAATCCGCGAAAGCACGGTAGAAACATTATTGCAAAGAAAGAGAAAACGAACTTGCAATTTTACTTTTCTTTTTTCTTTCTTCTTGTTTCATATGTCACTATCGATATTTTATCTATCGTACTCTGATAAAAATGAATTATATGTTCATAAAAATTAACAAGGAAATAAGCAAATAAACAAATCGTAAGAATTAACAAAAACCTTGCATACATAAACCTGATAGTTTGACTACATTGATAAGAACGTTTCAAATATTTTCAGACATACCAGAAACCAGAAACGTATCGTAGTTGACCTAAAAAATTTAATTCACAACTTATGCTGCGGTACATAAAGCGCAACGTTGTATGTCGTTCCCTGACCTACTAATTTCTCATTCGTTTAAATGAACCAGAAGCATGCTTATTTCGAGTCGCACGATCTCGTGTAACATGACGTTACTAGAAAAAATAAAGAGATCCAAAAACGTTGTATTAACGATACGAAATGTGCACATTCCTCGGGACTAAATATCAAAACGTTTGTCGTACTATTTTATTTTCTGCATTTTTATGTATTTTATATGTAACTGAATTAAACAGGGTGTTTCACAAATGTCAAGTGAAATTTGAGAACTTTCCATGATAATCCACAAAATCCTACATATCTGTATGTCGATTTAATAATTTTGTTTCTATCGAAAAATTGTATTTCTCATAAAAAAAAAAAAAAAAATCTGAACCGATCGACTGCCCAAAGATTGAATTAACAATTTACCTTTTCCGATGAAAAGCAAGATCCATATGCATAGATTACACTCCGCTTTGGCGAATAACTATGTTTAAGTATCTGAAATTTCACCTAATACAAGTTCTTTTCATCACGATGTGTGCACTCTTTAAGTAATTATGTTGTTATACCTACTTTTAGTGATATTCACGTTTCAAGCAAAGCCAGCATTTGCATGCATTTGAATACATTACAATACCTTCTACGTACAAACTAACGTTTTTACCAGCTATTTACGTGCGCGCGAACTTTTTTATTACATAATCTATTCTTGCATCGCGTTGTTTTTAGTTTCAATGCTATTCTGATATCTTTCGCGTAAATTTAAACCGCAGAGTGCGTCATTGTGATATAAAATGTTATACTGTAAGTTTTCGATGAAACGATCGCGTATTTTACAGAAGAAAATATTCAGAGAGATTTCAATATGTAGATGGATCTTGCTCTATTTAAAGATATATTGAAAAGAGAAAATAACCTAGATTTCCTAAATAGATGTGTGAGATGTAATACAGATATGTGTCACGATTGTAGAAAATAAAGATAAAATTTGAAAAAATAACTGTAAATGGACGGAGGATACACGATCTAATTCTTGAACTCATTTAATTAATTGAGTAGATTATTCAATAATTCATACTTAAACGACTATTATTATTAAGCTGCGATTAATCGATTAATCCCAGTATACAGTTTACGTATGGAACAAAATTTTGTGAGAAGCTTCCAATGAAAGTTAAACATTCAAGAAGTAGAAGATTACAATGTTAATTTAAGATATAATATTAGAATACTTTATATACTTTATACAATTTTTATCTTATTAAAACTGTATAATTTTAGTTGCTGAAATATTACTGGAAATTAATTAGGATTTTTTTGATTTTCCTTAGAGAAAGAGTTACTAGTTTTACATTATTTTCGTTTTAGAATAAATGAAAATCCTTTACCTGTTGCTTAAACTATGTTATGTAATTTCAATTTGTAACAATCGGATTTTTTAATGAATTAGTCGGTGTCCTGAATTCTTTCTCTTTTTTTTTTTTTCGAGCCGGTTCTTATAGTCTTTGCCATCACGTACCGACTAACGAGAGCCTCGTTAGTTACTAACGAATTGTTTGGATACAATCCAACTTCCAAAACGTGCTTTCCGTTTGTTTAATATTCGAATTGGTGATGATTCAATTTGAATGTTCTAACACTGTACAAATGAAATGGCTTGTGTTACTTTAGAGAAAAAAATTGTGAAGTTTTCAATTAGATTGTTTAAAGGAAAGTCATAATTGGAACTCGACACCATACCCTTTTCGTTTATTACTATAAAATTTGATTTTACTTTATTTGGTAAATATATTAATTCTTGTAATCTACTGTAAGACCACACGTTGTTTACTGCGTTTGCAAATAGTATGATTATTATTAAATTGGAACTTATCCATTCATTTAAATTACTTTAATATGCGATAGCAAATTTCATTAATTTAGATTGATGGACTGATAGGAAGGGTCTTAGCCGTCCTCGATAGAAAGTTGCTAGTGAGAAGCATCGTTCGTGAGAAAAACTAACTTTCCTGTATCTCCCCGTAGTAAACAATAAACTGTTAGAAAACGAATTACTAAAGAGACGTTTGTTCGATCTGAAGGACTTTAAGCATTGCCTTCTTACTCGCGATGAGTAACAACATGCGATATAAAACTTATCAAAGCTAAGATAGTGAAAATTACACTTATCGTTGACTTATATAAGATGGCATTAATAAATATAATATAGCCCCTGTTGCTCAGGAAATGTGAGGCCGATATGTAAGCGACAAAATTAATCGAAGCCTCTCTCGCACAGCCTTTGACTCTTGAAACGTTTCACCTGCGACTTATAGAGCATGACGAACCGTTTTGTCTTAAAGTCGGCTTTAAAGAAACTAACAGGATCATGTAGTAGGGCTTCTGGTCCTTTAGATCTTGTAAGGTCTTTGCACCGGACTTCGTACAAGTAATAAATTCTTTTTAGAATCGTATGAACGTTCGATATTCGCTATATTACAAAAAATTGCAGGAAAAATGATCAATAATTCGTGTTATTGTTAATAATTGTTTAACTATGTAAAGAGGGAAGACGAATTAAATATGCGGATTATTTTTTTGAAAAACAATACTACATTTGGAGATTCCCTATCCTTTTACGTGTCAATTCATTCGCGTTAATGATAAATTATATTATAATTAATATAACTGAAGTTGACTTTTTCGTGTCTTGATTAATTGATATATTTTTATAATTAGTACAAAGTTAGTAGAAATTTCTGGTTAACGGATGATCCAGTTAACAGGTTAATAACTCATTTATCAATTTTTGTTTTATGTTACATTTTTACAATTCTTATTATTAGGAAAATATTTTTGAACCAGTTTGCAGAAAAAACAATGGGACACCCGGTACAACGTTACGTAGATAGGAAATAAATGACTGAGTAGAACGGATTTGTCACACGACTAAGATAACTATTGCCATTTGTTATTAATGGATTTTATATCGTGGGAATTGGACTTCACTAAAGCATTGTCACAATTGGAATATTCCTAATGTAGAAATCTTATCTTGCCTTTTTTATCGTCCATCGATTAGTGTATTTTTGAATATCCAAACAGTTTTCGGAGATAAGAAAATATGTTTACAGTAAAGTAATTTATTAATTCAAGAACATTGCATTATTTTTTAGATATGGATCAATGATTTTATATTTCATTGGCGAAGAATCTTTACTGAAAATGTATCGATTCTAATGAATTTTTAATTTTTTGATAGTGGAGTTGTTGAAAAATCAAACGTGGCTGAATTCTGATTCGTCATTTATTTTCGATGAAATGAATATAATATTATGCTACGCATAATTTAAATAGATATTATATGCTAAACGTTATTACGAATATTATTTATATAAATTATCGAGTAGCTTTGGTAATATCTTTTCATTTCAGGTATATTTCTATTCCTTTTGAGAACTTTCTAATTAATGTAATATTAATACGAAGAATCGCAATCAATATAGAATACCACTAATTAATTAGATTGCAATCTATATTGCTCTAATTCCCAAATCAAATAGATATTTAATCATTAATCTAATCACAGATATATAATTATATCTAGATAGACTCTTTACCGTAGAAAAGATGAAAACAGGTTATTGATAGGATTAACTTTTTAATTGTGTAATCTCTTATCAATTGCCTTCTTTTTATTGAGAAATCAATTTGAAATATTCTAGAAGAATAATAATTGTAATTCTATAATTAATTATATTAATTATAATTTTACGTGTTAATATAAAAGTACTGAAATGTATAAAATCATGCAATCTACACGTATATTTTTTCCTATGATATTATTCAGAACTATAGGAAGACATTGCAAATAATGTAATATATTTACAATACACTTAAGGTATTATTAGAAACGCTTTAAATATTACTAAAGCCTGTAATCGTTTTCCACTTACACATATTTGTCTGTTTTCAAAAATTTCGAGACAATTATAAACAAATTTTCATTAACACGTGTATTTCCATACTTCCATTTTATATCAAAGGTGCGTAGTTCACAGAATTTGAAAAACTGTAACATAAAGGTGACAGCGGAACTACGTTGGAAAACCATAGGAAAATTATGTAAATAGATAAACAAATAAATAATTTTTATGTTTGATGTGAGTTACATTTAATAGATGCGTATTTTTCTGTAGTAACTGCCATATCATTGCTATCGAACGTAATGTTCGGAATTTTCTCGTATCAAAAATAATATCTCCGATGATAACGTGATTTTACGATCTAAGTTAAATGCAACATATAAATAAATATTCGTATTACGATATAAAAGTTAAATCGTATATTATTAATCGCTTTAAATATTTTAGTAAATTGATAGCAATTAATAATACGGGATGAAAATGAAGAATTTTCGGTATGATAAATACAACAGATGACTAAAATATGAGAATTCAAAGTAAATGATATAAGGAATAAATAGCCTCTGTTATTTTATACAAAACAATGATTGTATCATTATTTCAACGGCAATCCATAAATATAGATACAACATCTCGCTAAATAACCACGCCTCTATTGGCAAATTACAGATTACGTGCAACTCGTTTATCAATATTTCAAACGATATTAATAAAACTCAGTTTATTTATAATCCTTTACATATGTAATTTACATATGTTACGCTGAAATTAAATTCTTTTATATTTGCATATATTCAATACATATTTTCTATATATTTTCGAAACCAAGTTTCTTCGATAAATCTCACTAACGTAGCTGTAACCATTACGCGTGTTGCACGTAAGATTTAGATATAAGTTGGATAATATCTTGTAAAGATCCATTCGATGCACATTGTTACGTAAAAAGCTTACATCAGCGTTCACAATTCCTACCAAACCACTGATTTTTATTTGTCAAACCGATGAGACGAACCGATATCCCCTAACCACGATATATAAAGTTCAAATGCACAATTTTAGTCACTTTAGCGAAAGTAAAAAGATGTTTGATATAAATATAATTCACAGAAAAATTTGTCCGAGCAATGTCCAAGTCTAATCTTCCCAGAGAAGATTTCGTTTTATCGAAACTTAGGAGTTTATGTGTTTCGCGCGCGTCATCGATACGAATCAACTCCTAAATGGGCTTATAGTCGGTTAGCCCCATTTCTTTCTCTACGCTGAACACAGTATCGATTAGCGGAGCACCAGGTGCTCGAGATACCCTGACCTTGACACGGAACACGTTTTTCAGTCAACTCTCACGCTCACCGTGACAATTTGCTAGAGGGACACATAGTTGGTGCCCGCTTCCAGCAGCAACCGCTTCGTCTCACGCACGTGTCCTCTTTACGTGCCGCAATCGGAGAGCAGAATCGCATCCAAAAGTCTCACGTCGTACATCCTTCGATTTATCGCACGAGTCGTATCTCGCGACATTAACGCTCGACACTTCGTCGACCTTACGTATACATATCTAACCGGTTCACGCTGAAATTTCCCATGGCGTACGGTTTGTGCCCGTTCGTTCTCACCAGATGAAAGCCTCTGCTCTTCTTATCCACCTTGTCGCCAGCCAAAACGGCCGGGTACCTGGGAGGACACAGGCCAAGCAGATAAAAAGAAAATCCTCCGCATTTCCAGCCCCAGAAACCCACATCCGAATTGATGGACTCGGCGAAATACATCACGGATCTGTGATGATCACACTCGAAAGGCTTCCAATTGTCCCAACAACCCGGCTGGTTGATCCCACCGTTCATATAGAAATCTATGTGTCCGCTCATCTCCACCTTGCCCTGAATGAACGCGTTCGTATGAAAGACATCGACGAAGACCGCGTCCGACGGGTCTAATTTGTAGTCATCCTCCACGGTGACGAACAACGGCATGGCAGGATCTAAACCCGTTATCCTTGATATCTTGTACGGTCTGAGAGCTGTAGCCGCGAACGCGGGCACGTGTGCACCTAGACTGAAGCCGATCACGTGGATATCGTCCGCACCCACGTCCCTCAGTCTTTGCACCAGCTGCGCCAAACAATCGCCCACGTGTGGCACATTTTGCACAACGATGGGATAGCACGGTGCCGTAGCTAGACGATGCCAATCCACGGCTATCACATTGTAGTCATAGGTTTTCAGATATTCGTTTCGCACGTCCACTAGGTAAGACAGTGCCATGTCAGAATCGTAACCGTGTATCAGGATCTTGGTAGGGTTCGAAGGTTCGAAATGGATTCGTTTCAAATTCGAGCGCTTCTCGTCGACCATGATCTGCTGACCCACATCGGGATTTCTTTGCGTGTATAAGAAGAACGTCACCTCTTTATCAGGACAAGTTTGATTCGTGTTCACCAGACACGGTCCTATAAAGTAGTCCTTGGCGACACCTTCGTCCAACGAGTTGCTGACGACGAGCGGCTGCATTTGCGCGCCAGCGGACGAACGAACCATCATAGAGATGGCCAACACACGAACGTAAAACATTTTCCACGTTGTCAGGTCTTCCATGTTGAGTCTGTTGGCTGGTCCAGCGGCCCTCCACCGGCAAGACTGAAGACTGACGGCCGTTAGGGCCGGTTTCACTCGACTGCCGAGACGAAACTAGCAAGCGACTCGTGCGTCAGCCAGTCGCAAGGGAAACTTTCCGCTCGATCAGCACGTACCACTGGTCGTACGAGCTCTGAATCCTTAAAGAGGGGCATGCCGAACCTGACTCGTCTAATTAACTGGCTGTGACGACGTATGCACGTGACGATCGATAGACGCGCCGCCACCGCTCGATCGCGACTGCCTCGCGACAAAGGTCGAGTCGATGACGAATTGAAGCACGATGTCGCCGATATTATTCTACGCTAGTGTTCGCGTTTTTGGAAGCGTCACTGACTGCCGATTCGCGAAATTGATCAGCGGAAAGAACGATAACGGGGAACGACGCCCCAGTGTTCAATAGGACTATTGTCTACGAGCTAGAATCTGTAACGGTGTAGGAACAACGCCGGAAGATTCGACGTGAACAAATCGCGAGTCTGTCGATATGACTGGCGCAGGCGCGCGACTGAAAGCGGAGCGCAGCCGACGGAAATCGATGATGACACTCGCGTGTGATTTCGTAGATAACGTAGTGTTGTTATGGAAACCGTGAATCGATGAGTCATACAGCGCTTTCGACGATCGTTCGTCTAACTTTCTTCGATTTTCATCGAAGTTGTTATAAAATTGTTACATTATAATTAGTTGTGCGAAAATATAACCAATAGGAAGAATTTATTATATTTTTATAAAATTCGTTACTTGTAAGAAGCAATTTTTTAATCCTATTGAGCTACTGTATGTAATTGTTTACTGTATGTAATTTGTACTGTATGTAATGCTTTATTTTATTGTATATTATTTATTATCGTGATTCCGTGTAATCTTATAATTTGCTATTCATTTATCTTCTTTTTTTCTTGATTAGCTTTCTTATTTCAATAATTTTTTGTAATAAATTCGGTAGCGTATACCAAAGAAATAATTGTTAGGAATGCCGCAGGAATGTTGTTTTCAGCGAAAGGAAACAATTTTCGATTCACGTTCATATCTACTTGATAACAAAATCTGGTTAATTATTGTTCACAATACACGAGAGGAAGTTTGAGCGCCATTGAAGGCAATCTTCGGTATCATTGTAGTTAGTCACGTGAACCTAGCATGTTCTCTCGTTCCTAGTACCTACACGATAAATACATACATCAACTTATAATTACCCTAATTGGCATGGTATGTCGCGTTAAATTGTTCTTCTTAGTCAGTTACTCGAACATTGTATCCAATTCATATTTCATTCGAAATATCAAAACAAATATTTTAAGTTTTCGGATATTTAAAAATTTTTGGCTTTTTGTTCTTATATTCTCGTTAAAAAAAAAAAAAAAAGGACACATTTTACCTTCTAATAGAATCTTTGGATCGAGAGATCAGATTAATTATTTACAGATCACAATCGTTATAACATAGAATATTATATAAAAGTTATTTATAAATAATAATTAATTACAAATCAAACGATCGTTAGAATATAAAACAGCCGAAAGTAACGTATGACGATAAAAATGATGCCTGGAATATTAGTTTCGGATGTGGCCGTGAAAGTAGACGCGCGTTTCCGCCGCTAGAAGGTGAAATTCTCGCTTAGTATGCGGTTCGTAGACACGTACTTTCCCGTAGAGTGTAGAACGTACGTTGAATGTCAATTGCCAAAAACACTTTTACGTTCGTTTCGAGAAATGGCTTTGTCTGTTCCAATTACGCGCTATGTGCTCAATTATCGTCATCTAATTGCTGGCCAAGGTAACCGCTGACTTTATATGCCGAAATTTGAAGCACTGAAAACACAGCCAGAAAATGCTTGGTCAAAAATGAAGGGTTGCAACCACGACATGCCAAGAGGGAAACGATAGAGCGATAATTTTTGTGATAAACGTGCCGATGTATAAAAATGAAAATAAACGGGTTTACTAATGGCGTGATGTACATGTATAATAAAGGATAATTGTACGTGATAAACCGTGTCTCGGTGATCTTAATGTGACACCGTGGGAATTTTAATAGAGGAAATGAAGCGAAAGATTGGTTGTAAAGAATTTGTCAAAATCAAAAAAGATAAGTGCGATTATTGTAATTAGTTTTGTTGAGCTTCAGGTTGACTGATTGAAGAACGAGTGAATGAATTTGTAATAGAGAAGTATATTGAAATAATTAAAGGTATAAGTAAGTATAATGTATAAGTTTATGCTGATTCAGATCCTCACTCTCTTTTGTTGCTAAACAATGGAATGATAAGGAGCACGTTCATATATTTATAGCAAAAGGACATTATCAAAAAAAGTTAAGCTTATAGCTTTAGCTAGAGGCTACAGGGAACATAAATAGAAATCTGTTTATTAGTTCCTTTGTTCCTAGACCTTGCAACCCAAAACATAATGTATACTCAAGGATACAATAATATGCACCGCGCCTTATTTAGAATATTCCTGTGTGATAGCAGTCCACAGGTCACGGATGTACATAAATAAAGACGTAGAGTTTTTCTTGCTGTAGTTAATTCAACAAGATTCTTGCAAGTTTGTCAAAAAAAGAGGAATTTCCCTTACAAAATTTTAGTTATAAAGTTTTTAGATCTTGTGATGACTTTGTGCCTTCTAGTGCTACTAGTATAGTAACTAGTATAGTAACGCGTATGAATATTTTGTCGCGATTAAATTGATATCTAAAAACTAATATGTACGTTCGTTATGACAAAACTGGTGTGTACAATCGTTACATCTTGCAGAAGTATTTGCAAAGACGATAAATCCTTATCTTTTGGTTCTTTAATTTCTGAATTATAAGTTACATTAAGACGAATTCTAAACTGATAAAAGGATTATCGACGTCAATGCAACCAATGATATTGAGACAGTACAAATTTTTCGAAAAGTCAGAAATGTATTATAATAAAACACGATCGTCGTTCGTAAATGTGTATGTGCATTATATAGTTGAAATATACGTAACAGTTTCTGCGATTTAAATCCGTTCAAAGGAGAAATAATAAATACAGTTTCTATCGGTTGTTTGAATTTTCCAGAAGAAACCGCTTATATAACATGGAAACAGGGGGGATAATGCTTTGCCCAATATCGAAGCGGCGCAAAAAGAATTACATAGCTTGTTAAAAATATGCGGAGAAAGATACTGAACGCTGGAAAAATACCCTTGTTACCGCATTTTAAAAAATACCAATTCTATCGAAATGAATATAATGAAATCTGGAATTTTCACTTTCTTCCCTTTAAATATGAAATTTTATTTTATGCTAATTTGTTTTACTTTGTTTATTATACAAAATAGTATTTCTAATATTTCTGATCTTTTATTACAATAGGATACGTTGTTTCGCGTAATATACATTTTGTTTATGTATCCTATTAATTTTTTTGTTTCTGTTAATAAACATTTGATTTTATTTACTAGAACATTCTCTACGTTTTAAATAAATAAAATTATCCGTTCAATAAATATTATTACGTTTCTTGAATAGAATTATACCTTTTGTTATCTTATAAGTATAGTTAAGTATAGTTAAGGATAAAAGTCGTGGAAAATATCGCGTGAAGATTGATGTAACATTAATCGTTCTCACCCGTTTCAACTGTTTCAAAATTCACAACAGGAAAGGAAAGCATAATCTCGTTCTCTCCGCCAAACATCACAAATAGGAAATTGCAGATTTCCCCAGAATATCCCGGAATTCTATTTCGCAATTCTCTCTGTGCAAATCGTCCCGACGTAACACGCCTAACTGGTACCAGGATCAACGAATTTCGGTTGAAAATTTCTCCGTTGTTAGGCTCCATCGTTATAAGTAAATAAAACATTAAATTGCCAATTAACCGACCAGACTCCACCACCTCGTTATTTTCGACAATATCACCATAGATAGAAGGGTCTTCGAATTAATCTATATCGCGTTACTTTTCCAATTAAACGTCGATAGTGGGGCAGCTTTTTCATTTGGCGCATCGTTACGATACAAAAAGTGTCGCGAATCAGTGTTTAATCTTTCCGAACGCTTCGTCTTTTTAATCTCATCGAACCAATCATTTTCCCCTCTAAAAAATTATGTTATTTAATTTTCAGCATATATTATCTTTAAAAATTAATCCTTCGATCATCGTATCTCGAACGCTGATTCCTGTTCCTGCGTTTCTATGAGACAAATAAACGAGTTGATAAAATTGGTTTATCTATTACCTATTAGAATATTATTAATTATTAATTAGGACGACTTATATAGCAAGAAAAGAAAAATTCTTTGTTGAAAAAAGTAATTCTTCCCTAAAGAGAAGAACGTAATAAGAGTTGATTGTGAATACGTAATTAACGGCTGAAAATCCTCTAATTTACCAAAGATCACCGGCACTCGTTATTCCTTAAAGGTTAAACGAAGCTTTATCAACAAATCCCTTGACAGAAGTAGGAAAGAAGGGAAACAGATCACAAGGTAATAGAGAGGAAGTTTTTAAAATTAAAATGAGGAAGAAAACAAAGAGATCTCTGGCCTGTCTACCCAGTTCGAACGAACGAAGAAACAGGGTTGCAAACGGTCGATGCTCTGCTGGAACGAGGCCAGAGCTCAGTGTCCGGCATCGCTTGTCAAGCAACGCTTCTTTCATTCCCAGTTTCTTCCGACTTCCTCCGGTCTATTAGCCAGCTTTCTCGCATTTTTCCAACCATGCGGATTGCTGCTGTGGCAACGGTAGGCAATGACAGCGTGGTTGCTAATCATCGCAAGGGAGTTTCGTTCCTGAAGAAACTTTCAGAGGTTGAATTTACTTTTGGTCTGGTTGACGGTCGCATGTTGACACTTCGTGCCTTGGGAATCGTTTGCGTACACTTTCTGACATTCTTTTGATTACAAAAATTACTACCATCCTTGGATGCGTTTTCATAATTTTTTATTGTATTTATTCGCTTCATACACTAGCTGTCGAGTCAGTTAAAATTAAAAGGAGACTCTCGTTACTTTTGCGTTTTACGGCTTGTTTTATATTCATCGGCTCGTACATATATACAGGGTGCGATCGAATAATATGTACGAATAGATGATTCCTTATGGGAAATAAGAAAAAGAAATGTAGAAAATCAAGTTTGAAAATTTGTCAAGCACACTTAAACTTGGCTAACAACCGACTGGAGATGAGCAAACGATCAATAGAAGATTATCCTAGATGCAAGAATAAAGAAAAAATGTGAAGAAGTTTTGTCTGTTTAGTAAATTTTCAAGTTTCTTTTTCTTAAATAAATCATCTTGCAAAGAAATTTTATTCTACGCTTTCGACTTATTTTCACATGTAGAATAACGCCCTGTCGATTATTCACTCATCGGTTGTTCAGTCCAGAATTATCTCAAGTATATTTGATAAAATCGACAAACTGAAAATTTTGGAGAACGAAGCATCACACGAAAAAACTGTATTCTATATTTTCTTCTTATTTTTGTTCGTAACATGTACATAATATTCGACCACACTCTGTGTAGCTTGAAAGCTATGTAATCAGATTTCGCAACTTTGCTGAAAATTACGTGCAATGCATATTAATTGCTTATAATTCTACATTACGAAATTTCAAAAGCAAAGTGTACGAAAGAGAACTTTGTGTACCTAAAATATAACAACTGTTTAATTGACAGAGTGGCGTATATTTCAATGAAATACAGTTACATACTATTTCTAAGGTTCAAATAAAGTAAATTAAGTAAGATCATATTTTTCGTAACATTTTGTTTGAATTTATGTAAATATACTTGTATGCATAGTAATAGTATATATTTATTGTCAATATTTTACATGTCAATATTTTCGAATATAATGCGTAACATAAGTCTAAGTAATACTGCAACTACATATATTTACATAAATATTCTTTTGTTTTTATGTGAAACTTGTATAAATTCTGTGTAGCTTTTTTGACTAGTTTATAGGTTTCATGAGCAAATCGAATTACACGATCGAATTATATGAATTACATGACTACGAAGTGGAATCAGATGTGGTGATCAGGCACGAGCAAGCAGTTCGCGTTAAACACGAAGGGTAATCAAATAACACGTTATTGGGTATGGCGATAAAATTAAATACGAATTGGATTTCACTCTCATGCGTCCACCAATAACGCTATTTCACGAACAAACAGAGAATTTCGCCACTGGTTGTGTCGCAAATAACGAGCGAACTGTTAATCAACTTGAGTGGCAAACAAAAAGTCAACTTCCCTAGGATTTAAGAATTACAAATTATAAACCGATAAAAACAATACAACGTTGCATGAAAAAAGAAAAACAATTATTTGCATAATTATTTTCTTTAAAATCTTTCAACAGATAGAGTCGATAAATTGCTTAATGATAATAAATTACTTAAGTGGCACGAAATAACGCGTACATCGTTGATTAAATAAATGTCACACGACGATCTCAGATGCAGCTTTAAAAAAAATACGAACGAGCTTATTACACGATCCATCTTTCATACGCTAGATTTAGACAAAAATAAACAATTACCTTTTGGCAATCGATCAGTGACATCTTTTCTTACTACAGTTTACGATACAACGAGACATATTATTTTCTCATCTATTTTTTATAATTCGCTATCTTTTTCTATTAAGTTTCCCTATTTAAATCTTTTCAAACTCCGATAGTATGAAACTCAGAAAAACCGTATTTAGTTATGATCTAACTTCTAACCTGAGCAAATACAGTTACATTTAATTTACATCGAACAATACCGCTGAGCGATCAAATTCTCTATTTCTCCTAATTCCACTAAATATTAAGTTTCATTATTTTCCGGATATCAGAAGCCCGACGTCTCCTCTTCGTCCTCCATTACCCGCGCAATAATAATTTCTCCACGAGCAACAACCTCCTTCCTCCTCTCCTCGTATCTCCGTTAGAAAACGAGCATATCCAGCTTGCTTCGTATGACGTTTTACAAACGTTTGCCGGGTAAAACGAGCCGGTGGAATGCGAGATTCGACGAAATGGGACGAAATGGTAGGAAAGTGCGCGTCATCCGGCGAATAAATGCGTTCACGGTTCAGCGATACGGTGGGACGCGACCGCACGTCGCTGTGACGGTAGAAGCGATCGTTCAGCGGAAACAACGTCGGTCGACGGCGAACGCGAAAAAGCGCGAGGTCGTTTCGTTTGGTTGGTCGGCCCCAAACAGCGAGCGTACCCTCACGGACCACCGTACAACCGGTTGCCTGTTATAAATGAAAGCTCGTTGGGCCAACCGGTTATCGTGAAACAACCGCAAACAAATTGCGCTCGCGGTCGCATACTCGTGTCCGATCTCTTGTAATAAGGCATAATGCGACGCGATTATCGGCCGATAATTTGCACGCAATCCGTCTAGACACGGCGGACCGTCGATCGCGTGATTTTACGTACGAAATTCTCATTCGAACGTTCGTTTCCTCTTTGTGGGTCGCGGGCTAATGCCTCATCATTTTGCTTTTCTGCTATGACGCTGGTTTTGAGAAGCTTCAAGCGTTTTTGCTGTGATCTGTCGATGGACGTTGATATTTTCTTATATTCGGAGGAAAAGTAAAAGTTCCTTGTAGTTCGTAAGGATAACAAATATATTATTTATCTATGTACTTCTGTTTATAGACCACAAGTAGCAGTTACTCTTTGGGATTTTAATTTAAAAGATAATTGAGCAAAAGCTACGTTTTATTTAAATGCAAGTCAGCGATGTTAAAAATATGATGTAATTAATTTTTCCAGTGTTCACGTTATGAGTAACCATTATGAACGATGAAAATTGTTTTGGTTACTGGTAAATGTTACGGACGAAGGAAATTAGTTTGATCATTCGTAATGATTAATAGTAATGAAAGTCATTGTTTCACGTATTTTATTATATTATTTTATTATTGTTTATCTTCACACATATATTCTGAAAGATCTGAAATGCATCTACATAAACACTTACATTTCTACGAGAAATAACTTCCTGCGAAAAGATAGTATTAAGGTCAGCCTACTTGGAGCGGATGTCTCGGCTCTTAATTCTTCGTTCCGTTTCCACAAACAATATCATTGATAGTAGCGATAGCAAGCTTTTCCAACAGCGACGAAAAATTTAGGTTAAGCTGAAAGCGGCACAGCAGCCACCAGCGACTCTGTAAATTCTACTGAGCTCGAATCCACGAGATTTCGAGCGGCCAAGAGACGGCTGATAAACAAACAAGAACACGACCCAGTAACCCGGCCATTACCGGGTCGATTTACTTGTACGCTTGAATACTACGAAAGAGAACGCTACAATCGAATGAAATTAACGAACAATGTTCCCGAATGATTTGATCCTTTTAAAATGTAATTAATGTTAGAATTAGACGTAATTGATATTAGTACAATTTAATTAGTACAATAACTAGCCACAATCTAGAAATTAATTATAAAATAATTACTTTTTTAGAAATAACTTACAAAATATACCTTAGTCTTATACGTAACATTATTTGCACGTTTCTTACTGAAATATTGAAGATATAGCAAATCTCAAGTAAATATATCTCCATCGGACAAACTTACTTAATTAGAAAATGAAGTCAGCACGGATAAGTCGAAGATATCGAAGTACCGATTTCTATCAAATCCCGATATCACTGCCATTAAAATTTCGTTCTCGATATCTTACGAATGATAAAAATACAACAAATAAAATATATCGAAAAGGCCCCTTCAATCCGTATCTATCACTCTATCGGACTATCCAATGGAAACAACTTGAACCAAACAATTCCATCCCATCCGTCTCTCCCTATAAACCTCCGTCACAATGATACAAAACGGCCGATTAAGACGTCGCCGAGTACCATCGGTCAAAAATGATCGGGACATCTTACCATTTCTCTGCACTTCTATCCCAGTACAATAATTCGCTGCCATCCCGTGGCCTCGATGGGCGCGGTCCATTTACATTTCATTTCGGCAGGCGGTCGAAGGGCTATTTACATTTTCCTCGCGTTTGCAGGCCGCTGATCGCGCAGATCGAAGCGACGGCGCGATGAAGAGGGAAGAAGAATCGGCGGCGAAAGACAGAGAAATACGAGGAACCGCGGAGAAGGGTTCGCAATGGGCCAGGTTTGGTGGGAAGAGGTTCGTTGCAACGCAACGTTCCGATTTAATGGAGCGCAGCGAGTTGATAACGGGCAACGGGCCATTGCAAGATTTATTAACGTCTCGCGACGCCGGATAATGTCTCACCTATTCGCCGACCGGGCAAGCAGACTATAGTCGGGCTGAATTATTCGCGGGACGGAAATTAAGGCTCGAGGCCGGCTGTCTTTTAATCTCCGACAAACGTTTCCTTCGTTTCGTGCCGCCTTCGCCGCTTTCGCCACGGTCTTCCACGGTCCTTTCGCCGGACCGACAGCCTGTCCGATCGATAGACCGTCAGGAAATTCAATGATACACAGGCTCTATGCACGCACGAATCACGGAAGTTCTTTTTCGAGGGGATACACACACTCGTTGTCCCGAATACGTTTAACGAACAAACAGTACGAACGATGGCGGTTGAAGAGCGTGGGTGTTTTGGTTGGAAGAATATCAAACTTGTTGAACCGGAGCGATATCGAGTGGCAAGTGTGTGTATGCGTGTGTGTATGATTTTGATTGCAAGTATCGAGGATATCGTAGCGAGAGAACTCGAGTGAAGAAGCAAGTAATATGCGGATAGAACTTGTTGATTAGAATCGTAGAAAATGGAGAAAATTGAGTTTTGCTAGAGAGAGATGGAACTAGTAATACACGATGCGTTCCTTTTTCAATCGTTCAACTATCATCGTGTATAGTATTCGAGTAGAGATTTTATAGTGTACATGTAAGTGTTTCAAATTTTATTGATTATACTTAATCTGTATACGTATGAATTTCTCTCGATTCGTAGTATAAATAATTTTCGAAGTTGCTGTTCTAAATGGTTTCGCTTATTTTTTAGATACAAGCACTTTTTTTCAGAATAGAGGCTAAATTAATTAGTCATCTATTATCGATTGATCCGCTTTCTTTCGTTGTTACGAACTTTTATTTACCCAGTTTTTTTCGCTGTTTCTATTATTCCCGACTTTTTTGCGCTGTTTTACAAAAGAAACTTTTAACAAGTTCCACCCGTTTTCCAAGTTCTTCTGCTCAAACCGAACGATAACCAACCGAACTAAAACAATGACAAAGAAACGAAACGTTGATTTTCCACTCCTCCCTTTCCTCGTTCCCCTTTTAATATTTCCGCGGCAGAATGAAAAGTTTGTTTGCTACAAAAGTTCCATCGTGAGTTGCTAAACTTTTTTCAAGAGAAGATGTAAAACTTGATCCTACTCCGTTGTTAAACTTTCTTCGGTTCTAGTGCATGAATATCGTAAACGATCGATAAACAATACAAACTTTCATAATTATTATCGTTATGATATACAATATTATTGTAGTAAATCAATGAAAGAAATTAGAAAGTATTCGCTGCCGACTATCTTTCTTATATAGGGTGTCTCCAGTTTAAATGGCAAAATTTCAGCAGAGCGTAGAGAACCGATAAACTGAGAGAAAGTTCTTTGGAGATCCACTCGTTTTTGCTCTATTTTGCACAAAATCACTATAGAAGAAACAAAGCTTTCTCGTTTTTTTCATTTATTACTCTTATCTATCGTTGCTATCATCGACTTAACGAAGATAACGATTCGGCCTCATCTTCGTTAAACAGATGATAACACGAATAAATAAATACAAACAAACGAGCGAAGGAACGAAAACGTTTTTGTTTCCTTCCTCGCGATTTCCTTCAAAATGCATTTCCTATACGGTCCCGAAGTTTTCACATTTAAATTGCAGCTGCCTTGTACAGGTCCTCTACAATACGCGCTATTGATCAGAAGCTCGAGGAGATTTGCCGAAACAATCGCAACGTATTGCTCATAGAATGTTTCAGTTCTGCTTAGAATTCTCAATTATTCGTCGTGTTCCTGACAAATCCCTGACACACGACCATTGTAATGCGCGGCGACGAAGCAAACGAGTAGATGGAAGGAGAACGTTTCGAAAGGATTGAGAACAACGCGGCTAACGATATCACAAACCGAATGCACTGGCACGGATACATCGCGATCGATCATTTAATGAAAACGCCGCCGTACGTTTTATTTCTCCGGGAACCTTCTGCACGGCCAACCCTTTATTCCGTTCTCCAGGTTCTTTAATTTCGTTGCACGGCTTTCCTGACCCGGTAGTTCGCGGTGCCGACCCAAATAACTGCATTCTCGGTAAATAAAGAGCCGAGGTTAGCACTGAAAATATGGCGATCGAGTTCGTTGATCACGTTCCTCCACGCTCTATCGTTGCGGTGTGGGTCAATGGTTACCTGCGCTGGTTAGTAAAGGTGGAACTTTCATTAAACGAACAAAGCTACTCCATTCGATCCATTGATCAAGGTTGCTGCGTGTGAAAGAAAATCAAAGCGTCGAGGATTAAGCAGGTTTTATTGGCAATTAAGCGTCCGAAGCTGAGTCATTAATTTGGGATCAAAGTTTTATCGAAATTCTTCGTCGCGGTATAAAATGTAATTTCTATCTCTGGAAAAGTTCCTCGTGTTTGGTTCGCAAGTTCCATCGTATTATTTCTTTATAAAGTATACTATAGTATTTATGAAAATACCGAGATATTATTAAATTTGTTATACCTTCATATTCCTTTCTTTCCACTTTATTTCCAAGCCAATATCGCGGATTCCTTCATTTTCGTCACTTGCCTTATTCTTCATTTCAACTTCTCGTCTTGCATTAAGAAGCGTATATACGCACGTACATATCTCTATGTATTAGGTTGTCCGAAAAGTTTCTTTCGTTTTACAAGGAAATAATACACGCACAATGTTTTTTTGTTTTATATCAGTTTATTGAATTATACATGAACATAATAATAGAAATATAACGAAATCATACCTAATTCAATAAAATAATATAAAACAGGAATTGTTGTTCATCTATTATCACCTTATGAAACGAAAGAAACTTTCCGGACAACCTAATATCTCGTTGAACTCTACGTATATCAATTCTACGACTGAATAATAAAATACGAAGAATCTCGTTCTGTTGTAACATTTCTTACAAAGAAACCTCAAAATGTCCCTCGAAATCTTCGCGTACGATTCAATTCAGATTAGCTCGTTGTATATTTTATATACAACGTTATTGCCATCGTTTGCAGACTTGTAATATATCGAATCAGACTCGTCGTTCGAGGCAAAGGATTTAAACAAGTTCAAATTTATGCAACTAACTGCGGAAACTTCTAATCGAAACCCATAATCGCATCTAGCGATAGATCGGGCGCGATGGGTTTTCGCGCAACGAATCGCAAACGTCGCGATACACACGACTTCGTCGTAACTCTTTGCCAACAGGCACCGATCTTCGAATTAATGCCGGTTGCTCGCTCCATACATATAACCGGTTAATATTTACCGTCACGATATTCCCTCCTCCGCGTGTGTACGTATTCGAGCGATCGCATATCACAGTGAAAAATGAATTTGCGGTCGATCATACGTTACGCTTAACTCCGTGCAATATGCATTACAATACACGACAATGCGTTATTAATTGCCGCGAACTTAAAATGCACTGGCCAGTTCGGCCGTTATGTCGCGCCGTTTATGAAATGATGCATGCCGCAGGTTCGCCGTAATAACCGCCGATTATTTACTTCGTGAAACACCGACACTCGCCATTTACAATTTCAATCGATTCCGATTGTAATAAAAAGGAGAAACGAAGATAGAGGAAGAGAAAGAGTATACGGCAATGAGATTTATAAGGCGGTGTAATTTTTTGTAAAATTGCAAACGTACGGTCGATGATATCGTTTCTATGGTTTCAATCGCATATTGCGGAATTTCATGAGAAAATAACGCGTACATGTATTTACGTATATCAAGCGTAATCATGTATTTTGGATTTTATTTTATTGGTCTGTCTTCTAAAATAATGAATACAATATTTATATGTTTGATCTCGATTATATAGATGGAAGATCGTTTACTCTTTTGTTTTATTTTATCTACTATAAGTTTTTGTGACCATGCAAATTTCTTTTCTTACGTTTCGTACCTTTTGCATATAATTATTAGGTTGTCCGAGAAGTTTCGTTCGTTTTATAAGGAAATAATAGACTCATAATGTTTTTTGTTTTATATTAGGTTTATCGAATTATGCGCGAACGTAATAGTAAAAATAGAACGAAATGGATCATACCTAATTCGATAAAATAATATAAAACAGAAATTGTCGTTCATCTATTATCGTCTTACAAAACGAAAGAAACTTTTCGGACAACCTAATATATAAATATCGATATTTCATACTGTACCCGTGTAGATATGACGTTAACACGTTATACATTGTACTGTAATAAAACAACGAAGCAAAGAAAAATATTTATGACAATTTCGAAGTAACTGCGAATTCACGAAACACAGTACGTTTAATATAAATATATGTACAATAGATAATAATGTGTAGAAATATAAGCAGACGGGTCTAAGAACGATGGTGTACGTTCTTGAAACAAAACTCGCGAATCGTAACTTATAATTTCAAAGATTATTAAAAGTCTATGAAAGGTAGTGCGTTTTCAAAGATTTCATGCTCAAAATGTGTTTAAAGACTTTAGAATTAAATTCTTGACTCATAAGTTTAATAACAGATAACGGACAAGAATAAATATTTCCCAAAATGCGATTTGCTTCCAAGAAGCAAAAGTACGATTTTTAGGGATAATTATATAAATATATGAAATATATAAATTTCGTACGAGTAGAATATTATTAAAAACTGTAATAGATCATTTGAAAATGAAATATTTTAGTAACTTTACTATGAAAATAATTTTACGTCATTGACGATAGTATTCAAAGTATCCAAAATTCTTCTTAACGTTATGTCGTATTTGTTAGAAACCATTCAACATTTTGCTGATATTCGAAGCGTAAAGCTAGTTAGCGATACACAATATATCGTTAGTCATTCAATATCGTCAATAATGACATTTTGAGCGCAGTGGGAATAAAATTAGCGAAAGCTTAGCGGATGCAGAAATATTTATAATCCATCAGGCAGTTTCTGTTCGCGTAACAATGGTTTAATGCATATAAATACAGCAATAGGCAATCAAATGTGATTACGATAGCTATGCGTAATATGTTTCCAATGTCATGATAAGATTAGGTACAATCATGTCCGTTATAATCAGTATCAATGAAAACAACATCGATACTGTATTAATAGAATTGTGATAATCGATGCACCAAATTATAGAATATTGGCATTCGATATCCCCATTGAATTAAACAGTCATATTACCACAATACTTTTCACGAAATTTCGTTAATTTAACTGTCGATCTGATTATTTTCTTTCTTTATTTTCTACGCTTTTCGATAGATATTCATTTCGAGTTTATAAAAATAGAATTAAATCTGATACATCAGGTATATTTAAGTTAAGAAAAGAGAATGCAGAGATAATAATAAAGTTTTCAAAGATCAAATCAACTTCTATAAGATTGATCTGCTTCAAACATTTTTTATTTTTAAAAAGTATCCGAAGTATATAAAAGTATAGCAAGTTGTCAGAACTACCACAGCAAGATGTAGAACAATGGGACTTTAATTGCCCCTTTGATTGATGTTCGATGTGATGAATCAGCTTGATACTTTCGTAATTTTTTTAGAACTTTATACTCGAAATATGTTACGAGTTTATGTCATTACTACTTTCTTATCTTACTTCTTTCATTCATACTATCTTATTTCATTGCTATATATTTCTATTACTTATTACAATCGTAAAAACCTAGAGAAAATAAAGTTACAACGATCAATCTATATAAATATTTGACTTTAATAAATTTGCTCACCTGATCGTTTAAAACGATTACTGTCGGATATTGCGTGCAGGGAAAGATTCCTTTTTTTCCAATTGTCCTGACAAAAATTTCCACATACAACACACAATTTCCGTATACAACACACAATTTAAAATTCCGTGCGTTTCATGTTTTATTCCACCATCTGTTGTCTTAACAGTTTTAACAAACATAGCAAATCGATATAAATCGCGTAGCGATAACGACGGCAATAAATTAATACATTTTCCTTTTCGTACTTACGATTCCTCTAATTAAAACGTCTTTCACCGGACACAGAGTGTACGAAAGACAGAATTATCGCAGAATTGTTCTTTATATGCATTAGGTTGTCCGAAAAGTTTCTTTCGCTTCATAAGGTGATAATAGATGAACAACAATTTCTGTTTTATATTATTTTATTGAATTAGATATGATCTATTACGTTCGTATATAATTCAATAAACTAATATGAAAGAAAAAACATTGTGAGTTTGTTATTTCCTTGTAAAACGAAAGAAACTTTTCGGACAACCTAATAGTTCTTTGCAGCTTATTCTTTCATTATCCCTCGGCTACTAATATTTTCCTCTTATTGCGCGTCACGCGGCCACCTTCCGAATAATAATAAAGCCGCGTGGCATCAATTTCACGTGATTCCACTGCTATTATTTGCCAGTCGCCTGGTATTTCACCAGTAGCGAAATAAAGAACGCTTTGTCGCGTTGGGAATCTATTAGACACGTATCGCCAGCCATTTTACACGAACCCATAAAATATGTCCCCGTAATATATTACTCGGCACACGTTGCTTTTCCCACTGCTGTAATTTCCGTTCGAAGGATACGAGAAATAATAAATTTCGCCAAGAAACTCGCGAGGTTAATACAGAGATTACGAGAGGGCGAAAGAAACAGACGAAGAAAAAAGTAAGCAGATAATCAAAATACAAGGTAGAAAGCGCGGAGAGTGAATGTTCAAATTTATGATCGGTTGCAAACATATTTATCGCTCAGACGTTCGTTTGCTTTGTATTTGCACGCAACAGTAAGGATAAATTTTCAAGGAAGCAGCGGCGGTTTCGCGTTCGTCTGTGTTACCAAATGAAATACACGTTCTGGCGAATTCGTAGTCAAAGTAAATGGAGAACTGAAGCTCTGCAACCTCTTAAATTACCGCTTTTACGAAGTCAAGAAAAGATTTATTCCTCACCGAGATGACTTTAACTCTCGCTTCACTTCAATTGCTTTCTCGTGGATCGTCGACTAATTTATCGTTTGGTTATCGAACGTAATATTTAAATTAAATGTGATTAAATTATTATGATTTCGAAGAACGTCGATGGAAATTCTAGCGAAAATTATTGAGAAAGTCTCTGTACAATTACATTTTCCTTCTGAGATATACATTTGTTTTATATGTTTTAGACTACAAATTCAAATCTTTCGAATATAATATTTTCGTAGAATAAAGAGATATAAATCGTACATCAGGCGTTTGCTTCAAAAAGCAAATTGCACGCAAGTATAGACGAATGTGGAAAATAATTTAGAAAAAACGTTAACTGAAAAATAATCCATCGCGATGTTCCTATCAGGGAAAATGAAGCACTTTCTCGAAGTAACAATGAAACACAACACGAGAACCTAATCTAATACGTACGACGGTTCTGTATTCTCAACTCAAGGAAACCTATTATTAAATGCTGTGTAGTGTAGCCTCAGGTGCACCAATTTCTGCACTGCATTACCAACTCCGTTGCACTAAATTCTAAAGCATACTACGACTGCAGAAGCGGAGTCGGGTAATAAACAATTAGGAGAGACAAGGAAATGTAACTGAAACTACCAACCAAACTTATACGGGATCTAAGGGACCATGTAATTCTCAGAAGCGCAAATTGATTAACTTCCTTGATGTAATTAGACCAGTTTAAGACGATTCGACGTTTCAATTAGAAATACATCGCTCGATTTATGTTTGACGTTTCGAAGAGATTTACTTTCTTATCGTTCGTGATTGTGATTTTGAGATCTCAAATGTCACTTTTCAAGTCGCAGAATACCGTAGATAAAATTCATATACGTAAACTATAACACGGTGACAAGGCATAGAAATAAGACAAAAATATAGAAACAAATATCTCATTTGGCTCGTAATGACGACAAGCATTGTGCGTATTCTTCGATGAATATTTGATTTATGGAAAGTAATTTTTAAGTATCGCTTTTCATTTTGTCTCCATTATTATTTATACACTCTCGTTTCTTCGATAATGCTGTGAAAGAAATTCGATTAACGGAACTTGATCGAATAAATAACAGAAGATTAAAATATGTATGTAAAAATGATCAACAGTCTCTTTATTCTTTAATGTTAAATATTATTATTTATTATCGATGTTAAAGCGTATTTTTCATTCACTCAATGCCAAATATACCGAAGGTAATTTAATTTTGGAATCACACCCAAGATAAATTACCGAAACAAAATGTATAATAGGTTCCCTTGATCCTTTCAATTTAGTCCTTTCATCGAAAAAATTAAATATTCCACGTGAATTACGAACAGCTTTCATGCGTGACCTTTCATCGAGTTTAGCTCTCCGTGCCTGATAAATTAATCTTGCGCCAAACTAATTAGTCACCCCTTTGATGAATTAATACGGGATGCACCATTAAAACTGTGCATGCTATTTCTGCATCACGTTCGGCGTGTCGAATTATACACAGTTTACGAGCTACAAACGCGGCCGTGCATCCTTCATTTATTGGCTCGACCCGTCTCAAGGCATGTCTTAGAAGCTAATTAAACGTAATCTCGCTGAACCGGTCAGAGATTAAATTAATACCCTAGAACGTGACTCCATTCTCCCTCTTACTTCCAATTATTATAAAAAAATAAAATTAGAATGGTACGTCGCAATGAAATAAAAATCTAATTCCTTGATTTTTCTTCCGCGGGGAAATTTGATAAAAGAAGAACCGGTGTACTTTTGCAAATATCAAGAAGTCTGTCAAAGTTCAAGTTCCTTCGAGAAAATTCAGCAGATTTTCTCCGAAAAATGTGCACATCCATAAACAAAATTTTCTCGATTTAAGAGAAAAGATTACTTCTCGCAGTTATTAGTTTCTTATTTTGATCTAAAATTTGAGAATTAACAATGGTACTTGGGTGAATCGAGCGGAGCTAGGACGATGGATTAACAAAGTACGAGGCATAATGGAAAGGAAATAAAATTACGTTTAAAAAACATAAAGACATTAGTATGCAATTTGCAAGCTATATGTATAGCGTAATAAATGGTTAAGAAATGTCGTGGTATTTTTGTCGAGGAGTAATGTATGGCTTTTCTTTCACACGACTCCCAACTACCAGGCAATTTATCAAATCTGATTCTTTATAGAGCCTTCAAAACAGCAGCAACAACATGAAAGGTATAAAAATGGTAATTCAGCGTGAACAAAACAAACGTAACCGTTTGCTAAATCATGGAGTAACCACGTAGTTTCATTTCAACGAGAAGAAAACTAAAAACCATCTCAAAACAATTTATTCTCTTAAGCTGTACATTTGCTACTCGACCTCTTTAAAAATCAGTTTGCTCATAACCATATCAAATCTCGTATTCTTTATCTACATTTTCGTTGAGATCACCTTACTCAATTTTCTCCGTGCGATCTCCAATTCCTTAGATAAAAGGCATCTCGATTTACCCACGAGCAACTCGCGATTTTCTTGCTTCTCTAACAAACGCAAACGAACTGGAACGAAAAACCTCGAAAAAAGAAAATACGCGAAAGTCTGGCCTCCGCCACCTGCGTTTTCAATTCTCTTGTAGTTTAGAGGATCGAGGAAAATCGTTTTGGAGCTTGCCCAACCTCTCTTCTCGACGACTTTCCCGCACGACTCGTGAAACGCAGAGAATTTCATTGTCGAAGGGACGAAAAACTGAGAATGAAAGGGGAGAGAGTGAATAATCCAGCGGACTGCCTGATGGTCGAACGGAAGGGCGAATGCACATCGAGCAACGACCAAGCAACGACCAAGCAACGACACAAGAAGGAGAATGGGCCGCGTGGAGACACGAACGAGTGTGCTTTTTGTGACTCACATGGGAAGCTGACTGGAGGATGAGTCTGGGCGTTGTGCGCGTTATGGGGATGCCTCGGGGTTGCGGCGCGTTGTCTGCAGAAGCAGAAGACCGCCGCTGTGACCAGACCTGCCACGCTCAGGATCAGAAAAATGAGTGCGACCGCGAACCAGATCGTCTGCATGCCCAGGATCGTCGATACTTCGGAGTCTGAAATACAGAAAAAAGAAACCGATGTTGTTTACTACGAAATTGCAAGACATAATCTACTGACAGATTTGTTTCTAATTAATTGACCAGCCGTGGCTTCGCCCGCACAGTGTTCCAATTTATGTTTATTGTCCTCTGTTTGAGCATCGTTCAGAAGCTGAATTTTGAAAAATGCTCAAACACGTGTTTGTTTATTTTTAATGAGAAATTTATATGCCGAATCTCGAGTGCGAAATTTTAGTGGATACAAAGACACGGTTGTCGTTTGGGGAAAAAACGAAACATACTTCTTATTCGGTTTCATGAGAGTTGAATTTCGAAAAATGTTGAAATGAATGTTTCTTTATTTCTCCATACACGCACGCATTTCAACACACACACACACTTGGATACGTTTTTTCAGAACGTAACACATATTCCAACAATATCCATAATAATATAATAAAAACTAACGAAATGCCAGGAATTTCTTTTACTTCTTGACAACAGTTTTTGATACGTTGTATCGACTAATTTGACGAAGCAACTGGGTTGTTATACAGCAGGTTTTTAAATGTCTACAGATAAAAGTACAAGGAATTTAAATCGGGTGAACGAGGTTGCCATGTCACAGGCCAAGCACGTCCAATCCACGTTCAGGGAAACCTTGTGTTTAAATATTGTCTTAGAGACTTGAAGCAGGAAACGTAAATCCGAAACAAATGGTTCTTCGAGCTATGTTTGTTAAGACTTTTTTGCTTGTTTCGATGAGTATACGCTCCTAAAGTTTGTCCCCAAGATTTTAGGACGCCCTATATACAATTGTGAATTAAAAATAGATTAGTGTATCGTTTTTATTTCATATGATCAGCCATAGAAATATTATTGCAATTAATTTTATGACAATTCTCTATGTTCCATATAATAATTCTAAATGATCTATAAACATATATATCTAAGCTATTTATAGAAAAATGAATATGTATGAAAAATAATCAGTAACATAATAGATTATGTTTTAAATACATGATTTCTGCAAAAAGTATATAGTATTCACCCAATTGTGTAAAAACAATTTATTTCGTACAATTGCTAACGATATATTTTCTCCTTAGTGTAACTTCATCTTCCATTCAATTGCTGCTCTGTAAGATGATATTAAAAAGAAAATTCTGAATAATAATTTACACATATATCATATCAAATTGTTTTATACTTTCGAAGAACGTAATGCAATTTTTAACTTGACAAAATCTATCTTCGATCTTTCTTATTGTTATTTACTATTATTACAAATAAAAATCCGTAAGCCCAGGTATCTTAACGAACAACCGATAAAAGACAAAACTGTGTACTGTATAGTTTGTAACGTATCTACGGACGAATATTCAAATTTCTCATTCTTTTAATTTTTAAACATCAAGTTCACCATCGAAATAGCCATTTACGCGCGGAGATGTTCCCCTTTCTCGATTAAAACAGCAATGGCAGTTCATCTTGCTGCCAGGTGCCAAGTCAACTGACAACAGAAGAGAATTAATTCCCTTGGGCGTTGTACAATGTGTTCAAGAGAACAGCCGACAGAGAAACCGCCCTCTGACAACCAAAAGTACACGCAGTTTCGTTGAATCGAGAGATCGATAGCGTGTCCTGTATACTTTTTATCATTAGGTATCGGGCGATGTGCTATTACCATCGCGAAAACGATAAAAAAAAAAAAGAAATTTCACGTAAAACCACACTGACGCTTTTACGCTCCGTAACGAAATATTCGAATAAATGGAATTTTTGTAATATAACGAACAAGAAAAAGATTGAATATGTCAAAGAAGAATCGATTTTATTCGGCAAATAAAAATGATTCGTAAGATCAAGCTAATAATAATAATCGAAATTTCCTTTGAAAATAATACGAATTGTACAATATAGAACACTTGCTGTTTTAGTACTTAATCAACATAAAACAATTAACTTGCGTATTCAATTCCTTTAATACTTTATTATTTCCAAGTATAAACTACCACTCGACTGTAGGATTAACACGAGGCTGTTTCAGTCACTCGTTTGAAACGTAAACCATAATCGATAGGGTTCATGTTAAAATAGATTTGCCATACAAAGGGAATGAAATGCCGTCGATTGACGGGAACAGAAATTGATTAAAATGCTTGCCGTGAAAAGGCGAACGCTGACCTGGACTATTCGCTGTTTTATCGTTTTCCTATATTTTGTTTTTCTTTGAAATTCCCGTTGTACGGAACCACAACAAATTATCAGTTTATTGTGCATATTACTACGACGATCGTTCAGACCAAAAATCAATTGCAACGTGATATTCGTAGTTCCATCTAACATGCAAGCTCGTGATCATTAAACTTGTCTACGACGAAACAAATATATTCGTGCTATTATAAATATTATTTACAATATTTTCGCGATAGCCATATGTACTGTGTACAAGCTTTTGCCTGAGAACTACACTGCCATTTACAAAACGCGACTAATCGCTGAAAATCACAAGATGCCGATCGTTACAATCTTAAGAAAGATACCGGTGGAAATTTAATTTGAGCATTTCGGGGAAGAATTCGGCGTTTCCTCGTCGCCGCGTCCGATCGCGGTTCGATTACAAATCAATTTGCCGGTGGCGTATTTCATTTGAAATATGAAAGAGCCGCAGTCTGCCGCTGGGCTGGGGAGGGTCTCTAGAATGAATCGCTGGTAATTAGAACTTACTGGCACAGAGGGTGGAGGAAACCTCATCGGAGCCATCGCCGCAATGATTCACGCCGTCACAAAGGAGGTCCGTCTCGATGCAGAATTCGTTCTGGGTGCATCGGAAGTCCTTGCAGGTGTGCTCTGGGAATGAAGAAAATATTCATCGTTGAAAACATCGTTGACGAGAAAATGAAAATTGAAAAAGTTTCGGATAGAAATAAACGGGCGTTGCGGTGAAATTCTGATGTAAATACAGCGATCCCTGTTAATATCCGGACATTGTCATGTGCCAGAAGCTATTGTTGTACGCGTTTGTTTATAATAATTAACTAGCTGACTGTTTTTTTTTTTTTTTTTTTTTTAATAAATTGAAACAAATATCGTCGTTGAGAAATATACTTAAGAATTAAACATACAAAGGCATATTATACGATAGAAACATATGTTCTATTTACTTAATATACGTATTTTTGCTAACAATTAAAAGAATGAGATAAATCACGTTGAAAATTCTTGAAACATCGGAATATCATTGTATCACTGTAGATAAATTTTCATCGAAGATTTTCGTGTTGGCTTTAAAATTTATTGTATAATTTTTGCCACATTTTTCTCATCCACCGTATACGTTTGGAAAATGAAGTTTCACAACTAAAGGACATTTAGATTCTCTTTCTTTATTTACGTTCATAAAAATATAAAAATGCTAGCGATCAGGAAGAGACAGTTTAGAAAAGTTGCTTCGTCATCTATCGAAGTATGCGATGCGATTACGCGTAAATTGTTACTGTTCTATCCACGTTGACAGTAAATTCGAACTAATTAGCCGAATTGCCACGAATCATTAGTCGAGCGACACACGCGATTGAACAATAAAGAACGAATTCGAGTGAAACGCAAAGCGGAAGCACGCCGCGGATCGACTAATTACACGAACTTGCATTTTGATATTCAACGTCTGTCTTGCGTCTGGTTTCGACTCATTTCGTATAATGTTTCTGCTGATCTAACGCGATTAGGGAAAATGAATTGATCGCCACGACGTGGCCCGCAATAATTAGTTCGACGCGTTAATATTAACGAGAATATTAGGGGCCAACGTTGATATTAACGCGCGATTTGAATAATTGCTTTGATATCCCAATCACCGATGACTGGATTGTTTTAACAAGCAGTCCGATGATACCGTTGATCGATTGCTGCTACTCTACATTTCGTTATTATGAAAATTTCGATTTCCTTCGTTGCTCGAATATTTATACAACGAAATTACAAAATGAAAATTCTAACTAGTTGAAGAAATGTCAGATGGTCGAAGAAGCACGCGCATGATCCAGAAGGAATCCAAGTAAATCATATTTACTCTGATTTATGAACTCTACGATTATTTTTCTATTACTTTTTCGTCTTTTCGTAGCATAATAATTGTAATATAATATCGTAATGATTCAGTTAGAGGTACAGCGTTAGAATGATCGAAAACTCGGATAACAGGAATGGATTGATGGATGTTCAATGTTCAATGTCAAAATTATAAGAAACGGTTTGATAATATAACATCGTATACGTCTTTACGTTTCATCAACTACCAGGTTGTCCGAAAAGTTTCTTTCGTTTCATAAGGTGATAAATAGATGAACAACAACTTCTGTTTTATATTATTTCATTGAATTAGGTATGATTTCGTTATATTTCTATTATTATGTTCGTGTATAATTCAATAAACTGATATAAAACAAAAAAATTGTGCGTGTATTATTTCCTTGTAAAACGAAAGAAACTTTTCGGACAACCTAATATTTAATCGACCGAAGATTTGGTCGACTGTTTCAACAATATCTTGCTACCTGCACTTTTCTCCTCTTAATGTTAAACTTTCGAAAGAGATGAACATTCAGAGAATACGTAACCACGGCTAAACGAGACTTCTCTGTGTGTATTGTGCATGATAATATGACAAAATAGAGAAGATTGGAGAAGGAGCAACGACTGGAAAAATATTGCTTCGTTTTATTATAACAAAAATAACTAATCTCTTTCTGCTATCGTTCAACACCGAATAACACTGTCTAGAGTAACCAGCTAACTTTCATTCAAGTACATCTAACTTTACAAATATCCAGTTTCAATCAGTAGGTCCAATCTGAATCCTTTGACGAATTAAATTCACTTTGCCAAAGAAACGAATCCTGTACGTTCATTAAGAATTCATTAAGAAGCTAATAGCTATATTTGAAAAAAGAGAAAAACTAATTTCCAAGTATAAATCAGAGCAGCACGATAACTGCCACTTAATGGTACCAGTTAAAACCACGATCGAATGGAAGCAACAAGAAAATAAATTTAGCCTCCGACGAGCGTCGGCAGGTGAAGATAAAACGAAAAATACGCGGTGGTCAGTTATTCCCGATCGAGAAACGCGCCGACGAAGGGAACTATAACTTGGACCGATCATAACAAAGCGGTCGTCGAAGGAATGGAGGGCTGGAGGGAGGATACGAAGGGGGTAACGATCGCTTTGGTCCTCGTTCGCAATTATAACCCCCTGCGGAAAGGGGTGGAGTTGGTCCGGAATCAAAGGTAATAAAAGGAGAAACGGAGGGTTAAAGGATTGGCGCGAGAGAAACGACTGGAAGAAAAAGCAGGGTCCGACATCGCGACGTCCAGAGAAGCGTAATTTTCTATAATTTAATAGTTGAAATTCTTTTCGCTTTTATCTTGCTCTTTCGCTCTTCCGTTCGGTCAGATTCGAATCGTTTCATAGGATAAGAAGAAGAAGCGGGGGCAAAGAAGAAAAAGAAAAAGAAGAAGAAGAAGATGGCAGAGCGCGGCGTGTTTCATCGTGATTAAAAAGGGACGAACGTTCGTCTACAAATCTTCCGCGATATACCCTTCGACGGAACGAATTTATTTGTCGCGAAGAGCAATTCCCAGCGAATGATTATTAAAGCTGGAAACTACGTTAGTCGTTCGTTTCCTGAAATTTTCATTTGTCAAATTCTAGAGTTCAGAGATGTTTGTAACATGGAATAAGCATGGCGAATGAGAACCAAATTTTCGTAATTATTGCGACGATTTATATGTTTCTTCTACATCTTATATCTTATATCTATGCGTAATGTTTTCAAATTTACTTCTCCAATAAAAATCGATCGCTCGATGTCGTTCTGAAGAACAGTTTAAATGTCACACTGGCGAATGTGATCAAATAAATTTGTAAATACTGTTTCGTCGATGCACAGTGCGAGAGAAATATTCGAAAGTTAAAAGCCAGTTAACCTAGTCAATTTCGCTTCATCTCTATCAACTGACAATTTTTCAAGGAAATTTCTGGTGCACGTTTCATCGGTTATAACGATATTTCTCTTTTACCAATTATCTGCACTTACGAAAATATTAATTTGACGCTTCACCTCAAGCGATTCACAATTGACGAGTCCTTTCCTGAAATTGTTCGTAATTGTCACATTTTCGTAATTGAAAATTATCTTCAATTTTCTTCTATTAAACTAAATTTCAAAAGTTTAAACTTCAAAAGCAAGAACAGCGCGATTCGCATCCTAAAAGTGAAAGAAAAAAGATCAGTTCAGAATTTTTCTCTTCTTATAGCAAGATAACACGAGTCATGAACTTGTATCGAAATAACCGAATATTTCTTACTTGTATGACAATGCTATTTAAATTTTAAGAAGGAAAAGTTTTTGATGGAACAACTTTACGTTCGAATTTTTATCGCATTTATTCGCGAAGATTACATTAGTTTCCATTGAAGGCTAATTAAATACTTTCGTCACGAACATGAAACAAATGCTCGCGTGCCAGCAATCGTATTTTCGGCGTTTCTAAACCTCCCTCTGTTTAACTTGGCGCGTCAATTATTCGTCGTTCGTGCGAGCAATCGATGCAGCCGACTCTATCGAAGTTTTTACAACGCTTTGCTCGATAATGGCTTTGTGCGAGGCGACGCGACGCAACGCGACGTGCTAAAAGCACTTTGGGAAAAAACGCGAATGTTTGCGTTAAATCGTTCGATTATTAATTAGGCTGTCATTATGATGACGACGTTTCTCAGCTAGTTCGAATTATAGAATCGTAAATGAATCGAAAATATGTCCAATTCGAGTTGGAGAATGTTCTTTCGTATTTCACTTTCAACCGATTTCTCCTGTACCTTTATGAAATAATATTTTAACCGATGATGAAGTACAGCCACTTTCTGCATTAAAAGAACAGACTGTATGAAAATTATTCAGATGTACGATGTCGCATTAGCAGTCCTCGAACATCGGAATAAAGCGAATGTAAAATGAGGTTCGTTATGAACTTTCTTCTTTCGCAAGATTTTTAACATTCAAGCTTTTCCTCAAATGATATTTCTCTTTGAGTATCTCAATTATATCTGCAGCGTCTGACGCGAAAGTATTTAAGTAAAACTAGAAAATTTTTCTTAATATATTACTGTTCTTTGTATGGCATACGACACGATAGGTCGTTTAAAACGAATCGAATGATAGTAGGTCGTCCGAAAAGTTTCTTTCGTTTTATACGGAAATAAAGGATGCACAACATTTTCCGTTTTATATTATTTTATCGAATTACGTATGATCCATTTGTTTCTATCAAAATAAACATCACAATGTTCGACAGATTAGGTTTCATGTTTGTATAAAAATACGTCGTTGTAGAAGACGTGTCCGTAAAAGAAAGATACTTTTTGGACGACCTAATACGTATAAAAATTAAGAGAGACGCAAGACACTATGCAAGATTATTCAAAGTTATTTATCAATTACGTTAATAAACCTCGATATTTAATGAGATCTTGACTTAAGCACCGCTTGAATAAAAGTTTTACAAATTTTTACATACATTTCCAGACTTTAATCGAAAGCGAGTAAAAGAGAATAAATCAAAGAACAAAACAGTTTCTTTGTTAAAGGAAACAAGTAAGTACAAGAGAGAAACTAAATTATTATTAAAATGTACGATTAGCCAATATCATATGTAAAAATATCTATCGATCTAAACGGAAATTGACAAAAATCTGAAATATATTTCCCATCAAATAGAACTCTCAAACTTGGTACGTGAATGGGGTTTTCAGCGAGACTATATATATTTCACTGCGATTGCGATTCGACCAACGAGGATTCGCTTGGGGCTCGTTGACTTTCTATGGGGTATTATGGACTCCGGAACTACCCCACTTAAAAGTCTAGCAGGGTTTAAGTTTCGAACCTCATAAATTGTGTAAATAAATTAGATAGATCGCAGACTCTGATTTTATGTTAGGTTATCGTGAATTGCTGCATCCATCTCTTAAACATTAACCAACTTGTTTCAGAATTACAATTAACGACTGGATCGGCTAATCAAATTCGTAAGCGAATATGTGACACGTTTTCGTTCAAGATGAATAGATTCAGAATTTTTAATATTTAATGTTTGTTATATAGAAAGATAATTCGTTTGTATACTTATAAATACAATAAGATGACTTACTATATTATTATACAATATAAATATTATTATTTATTACGTCATGCATAGAATCCATAAAACGACGAAATGTATGTTACGCATTTAACGACAAATTATTTTAAAAAGTTTATCTTATATTGATCTTACTCGTGTATTCATGATTTGAACGACTATTAAAGTATCCTTTATATGAAAAAGAGTATACTTTCTTTCTAGCAGAGAATATTACAATTTTTCTACCATTTCTAATATGAACATCATAGAAAATTGTGTCGCTACAGTGACATTTACTTTTCACTGAATTCCACTTTGGCTACTTGTTAAAGATTTTTATACGTTTCTTCTACGTTTCAATTTTTTAAAATTTCTTTGAAGATCAAGGGAATCGGTTATGATAAAACCTCCTTCAAAGTATACTCGTGTAATTACATAGACAGGAAAAATACTTGCATATTCTCCAAGATAAACTACATTTTAATTTCGTTCATTCAATTTTGCTCGTATTATCCTGAAGGGGCTGCCAGTTTAAGGACAAAGCAGGCTGACATACGATGTCTGCTTTGATCCAAGCATAAAGGAAAGTCGAAATATAAAGTGCATCCGAGCTAAAGCTGAAAAGACGGTATCACCGTAACGTTGAGAATAGGGCGAAAATACGGCGATTCATCTTCAATGTCAATATCGTAGTTTCCATGACGGGACCAAAGCCATATCACCCTCATGGAATATCGTCAGCTTAAATAACTATAGCTTTGGTACACACCGCGATCTTAACAAATATTACCAAATACTCGTTATATTATCTGCTTTCTTCTGTCCTACGTATTTCCTGTCAAAAAACAGCGCGAATTTATAATAAATAAATTGTTCTATAGATAACGTTAGAATATTATCAATTGTTCAGCAGATGCATTACTCTTAGAAACTATAAGTTAAATTAGTATGATCTTGTATATCGTTGAACGCGCAACTTTCAATTCGATTGGAATGTGTTACACGTAGGTATAGAGGATGGTCCACAAATCAGGCCCTACGATATTTCAATTATTTGGAATTTATTTGCAGTTTACCAAAAAGATACGTGTAACAAATTTGATTGACAAGAAATGGAGATACGCTTGATTCGCTCCAATAAAGAACGCTCGAGGGAAGCTTTTAAAAACCTGCAAACAATCTGAAACCATTCACAGAAAGATTATTTGAAAGTCACACAATGCGATATCTATCACTTTCACCGAAAATCACTTTAACATGCACCTTCACGGCCCAAAGAGAGCAACGATGTTCCATTCAATCGACGAACGATACGTTTACGCGAGCTTCTTCGCGATGAAAAGCGTTAATCGATCGTGGGATTCGATTGTTAACGCTAGCCGCATCGAATCGACTGTTCGTTGCGCGAACAATACACACACGCATACACTCGCGTATAACACAATCGTAGCCAAGTCCGCGTCATTACAGAACGGAACGTTCGTACGCGAGCCGATTTGCTCAACTGCGACTACTGTTAATTTCATTCAGTGTGTCGAGCAAATTGCATCGCATTCGCCCGTTGCCCAGCGTTAAATTATTAGGCAATCGGGAAAGTTAAACAGCGCCGTTTCCACCGCTGCCACGGCCAACCCCCCTGTCGTTCGCGTTGTTTTCATCGATTAGCATCCGATGCCGCGATACTAATGCCTGCTAACGGGCCACCGCGAATGCCGCTCTTACAACGCCAACATTCCAATAGCTTCGCGTCGTTCCGACGCCATTACGCCGTGGAAATGGCTGGAAACGGTATAATCTACCAACGAATTGATCGTCGACTAATATCCTATGTTTTATTCATTTCCTGTTTTCCCCTCCGCGAAACGAGAATCTCATGATCTCCCTACATAAACGACCGATGGGGCGTCATTTTCTTTCGCGGGATTAGCGAGCCTCGTCGATCGTTTCGATGGTTAATTAACGACGATGCACGTAGTGGCTGGATCGTGAGGGAATTTCGGGTCGTTTCATCCAACCGCCGAACGTGTGTCGGGAAAGGCATATGAAATTAGGGATTGATGTCTCGTTTTGGGTAGAGAGTGAGTTGTAGGCTATAACATTCCTCTTTCTCATCTTTTTATCTTTTCTCTTCCACTTTCTTAGTAGATGATTGTGATTTTTCTTTCGATTTCGTGCGATCGAAAGGAAGAATACAGCGATTCTATTGGCTCGTAGGTAAACGTATAAGTCTAAGTTTGTCTTACACGTATACCGTCATACTAAAACGTGCATGGACTTGTAGGATTCGACTGTGAGACGGAGTCAGCATCTCTGACGTTGAGATCCTTCGACGATTTTAGTCTGAGACACTAAGGCTTATTTATTATACACTGAGGAGGTTTGTGCAATTTTATATTTTCACCATCATAGTTGGAGGAATGAAATCTAAATAGAAATTTGTTTCATCTACTAAATGGCATAGTAAGAGCGCTACTTTCGATATTGTATATATTTTTGTATATTATACGCATTCTGTAGATTTTTAGAGTCTTAAATTATCTAAAAATGCACGAACATTCGCAGTCCAGTTAACACAACAGGTGATGTCTGTTGATAAGTAATCATCGAAACCACGCATAGGGATTTAAAAATAACAACAATCAAAGAAGAAACTTCAGTACCAATTCTCTAATCTCCCAGCTTCTTAAGAAATCAAATCATCTTCGAAAACTAGAAACACATTAAAACACATTGGATTTACGCGACAAACTCGATTAACAAAGAATTCTAGATCAAACGAAGATACATTTTAAACTGAAATAAAACATCATAATTGCTAGAAATTCTCTGAGAATTGAATGTTCTGTCTATTTAAAGAAAAAAAAATTACGCGGCTTTAGACGGTTAATTTTAAAGCTTCGTGATGATGTTCATTTATATTAATTTATACGTCGATAAGATGTATTACGTTCAATCGGGGAAATTGTTATAAAAATTGTTATAGAGATGCGGTCTGGAATGTGTTCTATCACTCAGATGTACTTAAATACAAAATGAAATGCGAAGCAATAACAAAACCTTATAAATCACATTGTCATTCGTGTTTATACGTGTAGCCTTCGCATCTTCAATAAAGTGAAAAAGGATAATAGAAATAAATATTGAGATAACATACAGATATATAATAAAATTTGTAAGAACAGTATCGAATTCGCTGTACATGTATATTACATTTCGTATTTCATAAACAATCGTACCTACATAGCTCGTAAAACGATTCAAGCATTCTACCATTAACAATAGTGTAGTGACTTACTACAGCCATTCTGCATTTATTGATATATCGTCTACAAATCCGATTACTGGATTTAATTACAGTCCCATTGGCTATTATCTACTTGTATTGCGGTTAAACCTCTTGGTCGACTAACATCAAAATATATTAACGAGCAGCGGAGACTATCTAAAATATCGACACTACAATAACAATTAATTAAGCGTTAATTAATATAAAATTTTAATCTTTTTGCATTATATCTCTTGTGGAATATATGATACAAAATTTTAATGATTAATTTTATAATGCTTACTTATTATTTTTATACGATATTACGTGTAAATGTAAATGTGAAATGATCGTGAAAAAAATACGGTTTTTTAATAAATTATCAGCTAAAACAATATTATTCAATTAATCTTCCATTTCAGAAATTTTGTTTCAGAAATGAAGTAATTTGATGATAATTCGTCGTGATAACAAGGTAACGTTAGTATTGGGCAAAATTGTATTTATCTATTAAATAATAAATAATATTTTAATCGAGAATGGGAATTAAATTTCTTATTTAAATAAAATCCATTTGCACAATGCCAAATATAATTTATTTCTTATTTCTTACTGGCAAATGAAATTTTATCTCTACTATGAATTTAATTGGAAAACAGATAATACATAAATAAATAGCTTCAAGTTTTGCATTATCTGTTTTATTCTGTATAATAAAAAATTTGTAAATTCAATATGGTAATTTTTCAATAGACAGATCGCAGTTCGCAATTGCTTTTAAATCTATTCGAAAATTACAAATTGCAATTTCTCTGATTGAAATGTTATATTTGTGTAAAAATAAATATGCTCGACGATCGGTAAATAAGAAATAATGAGCACAAAATAAAATTGTATTTATGGATAATAATTAATTTCGTTACTTTAAATAATTGTTCAAATAACGAATAACTTATTTCTAATGTTTTTTATTTAAACCCTCAAATGACAAGTCACTCTCCATTTAAATAACTGTCTGAATGAAAATATACTCAACAATATTTAATACCAGGTAACGTATAAGAAATTTGTAAAGTCATTTTTGTATATCTTCGGCAACGGACCTCTATCTTGACGCTTGTGTCGCGGCTTAAGCTAATTGAATTAATTAATCGCACATCATACCGTTTCTAAATGGAGAAGTGACCTCTGCACGCTACTTCTCACGTCCAATTATATTCTCCGGATTATGAGACAATGTGAAACGTACGAGTCGTCTGCATAATGGTATATCATGTAATTTCAACACTGTACAGAGCAGTTAGGAATTTCGAGTCTTATTACGAATAATTCACGTAACTTTATCTACTGAATATTTTACTTCCGAAGAGTAACTCAATTTGCATTTGCTCTTAAAAATTATTTTTGTACAACCACTTTCTTGCCTACGTTTCACATAAAAACAATAATTCATAATTAAAAAAAAAAAAAAAATGGAAGAGTATTCCTTTTCTAGAAGCATCTCAGAAAATCAGGATTGAAAAAGTTTGAAATTCTTTGGTAAAATTCGGAGAAACACCGGTATATGATATTCGCATTTTAATTTAATTTCTACAAGTTTTAGATATCCAATATAAAGAAGATACATAAAAATTCAAAGTTTCGAATTATCTTCGGTTTTGGTAAAATCTTAATATTATAAAATCTTTCACACTCTACCTTTACTTTATGATCGTATTTTCGTTGTAAACGAAATGGTAGCGAATGTTTTCGACGTATCGACGATCAGATTCGTCCTATTGCAGATTATAAAATATTGCCCTATAGAAGGGTAGAAAATTTCTGCGTGACGATTTAAAATTATGTCCCCAGGAGACGTTATTTCTGGTTTGGTCTCGTATTCACGACAGCTGGACGCGTTAAAGTTAAAACAAATGTGATACCGTCGTTTTTAGTTGTTTCATTTATTTTCGAAAAATATCTTACGTCTGATACGAAAAAAGGTTTGAAAATACGTGTTTGAACGTCAGAGCGCGGCATATATTCTTTATATTAGACGAGTAGAATAGGTACATAAATCTTTCGATATTTCATTCCAACGTAGTCATTTATAATAACAAAATTTACTGTTTGTTACGTACAATCGAAATATGCTTCTTTTTTTTAAATCTTATAATGTCATAGGTGGACTACGAATTTTTATATAAATTCATGCTTTTCAACATATAATTAAAAAAGGTAGAATCTCAGTGAAGAATAATTTCATCTACCAAGCATCGTAGAAAGCACTGTATTTCGGACGTTATATGTGTTTCTTCATATTATGTACATTTCGCGCAATTTTGCACATTCAAATATTCCATAAATACATAAAAATCCGCAGTCTAGTCAGAGACAATTCTACGTTTTAATGTATTGTCACTCTTCTGAAAGAAAGTACCGTTCATTTAAAAGTACAGGAGAATCCATTTGGTTCACCCGAGCATAGTTTTCTATACTTCGAGAATACTTGTTCAAAATTAATTTGCTTTTACTTACCACTTACTTTCGTCAATTTGTGAATGATTTCGAATGCAAACAGTTGACAGTGTTACTTTTATGGCATTAAATAAAGCAATTGTACGACATTTTAACACACTATATATTTGTATACAGTGTACAAGTCATTATTTTCCTATTTACGCGTCGTGGTAAACTGAAACGGCTAATGGATCAATGGAGCTCATAACGACGAAATATTGTTCGCCTAAATGTAGGTACGTGATTTCGTTGATATTATAACGCGTGAATATTACACGCGGATCGATGCTCCCGTTTCTAGTCACGCTTATAGAGAAACACCGTATATTCGACGTGTATTTGTCCGACGGATTGAAAGCGTCATCGACATCGTTGTAAAACACAGTCATTTTAAAGGCTGCTATGACTTCAATTCCTCGTCGTCATTTAACGATCCATACTCCAATCGATGTTTCGGCCAGCAAATGAAATTTTTACATCGCTGCTCTGATTTCATTCACACTGTTTTCACACAGATAGCTTTTTTTTCTTTCTATTGCGATCTGTGGAAGTCGATGTTTCGTTTTGTTTAATAACACGTGATGTAATTGATTGCGAGGTTTATTCAGTCGTACACCGCTATGTTCGTAAAAGTATACTTGATACGTAGTTTCGTGTCAATCGTTGAGACTTTTGCTTCTAATATCAAACGTTGTATATATACAGCATGGACGCGAGCGTAATAATAATAAATAATTTGAAGATAACGTAAAGGATTCAATGGAATTCAATATACCTAATACTGGAACACCATTGCGAAAAATTCGATATTGATTTCAGAATATACGGGTGAAATACTTCACTCCCAACGAGATCTTATTCCTAACATCACACTTTACGTTTATACAACAAATGCAAATACAATGCTGGATTACTCTAACAATCGATCTATTAAACGTCTCCCACCTTGAGCGTTAAATCATTCGAGATACGCGATATCGCTCGATCGGTTTGATCTGATCGGTTGCTCTTTAGTCGATAATTTGCAACGTATTTATCATCCATTTGGCAAAATTCATGAAAATATGGAATTTTTTGGGTTGACGAATAAGTCGTTGCATCGCTCAGGCTGGCAACCAAGTCGGTGCCAGAATATACATTGGTTGAACAATTTTTACTTCTTCGTTCATTAGTACAATACGACATCTCGTGTTATTCAACCGCGTTATTTGTTACGTGTTATTTGTTACAAATAAGTTAAGCTTATTAAGTAACTCTACGAAGCTGTAGAAAATTACGATATTATATTCCATTAGAAATAGCGAAACATCCGCTTTCCAAATACTCTAAACTTTTGAAATTGTAAATCCTCTTCTTTTAGTACTCGGTATGACCAAGGAAAATATAATCCGCTTGTAAATGTAATGTAAATCTGTATTTCCAACGTTGCTGATTTTTAGAAATTAAAAATCACGTTGAGAAAGCGAACAAACTGGAGCTTCGTTCTCGGTGCGCGGCGCGTAATCTGCGAGTCCATACCGCGTCCTGCAGCGTGTCCCAATTTCTCGCCTCACCGATTCGTAGTCGCAAGTTTCCCCGACAACGAACCGTCAGAATCCCTCGTCTGGCTCCGATTGTCCCCGACAAAAGAACAACGCGCCATAATGAAAGAACGCAGCCGCGTTTCCTCGACGAGATCCGAGATACGCTCCCATCGCAGCTACGGCTCTTCCCCCCTTTCTGGTCCACGGTATATTCGAGTAGAATTAAACGCGAAATCGAGGACTACAAGATCTGTTCATCGCCTCGACTAGAAACTTTCTTTCTACGTATACGCGCAACCATCGCTTTCTGGCCTATATTCGTGATTATCAGGGAACAGCTTGCGTGTGAATGGATATAACGAACCGTCAAACGAATCACGATAACGACGTAAATAATGGTGTTAAGGGAATAATCTACTCGATTTGGGTCTTAGGAAAAAATTACGTTGCGTTATATTTTTTCCTTGTAATAAATCGACGAACGATAAAACCGTAAATTTTGGCAAAACGATCTTTCATTTTCATCTGGAAAACTAAGAAAATGAAGATTCTAACTTCTTAAGTTAGAAAATTAGAACGCTCTAGATAACAGATAAACTGGATGGTTCCTGCTAAACTATTTAACTGCAATTTAACTGCCGGCTTCATAACTGTACTTTAAACAGTATTAACAATGAGTACGTGCAGTTGAGTTTCACTTTGTTGAAGTTTAAAACAACTAATTTTATATTTAGCACTTAATTAACTGTCAGATTTTCCAACTGCGCGACTCCTACGCAACTGAATGCTAACTAACTCGACTAAACTGGCTCTTCATTTCCGCGCGATACTCTCATCATGTCACGCATATCCTAGTAGCACAACACTTCACGTATATGCTGCCCAAATCCATCTGAACTCTGGTGAAACTAAAACAAAACTTCGTATCCCATACAGACGCGTTATTTTCTTCCACGTGTTCCTAAATTCCAGCTTCGCAAATGATGAAATAATCCAGGTTGGAATGAAAATTCACTTTTTCTTAAAGTATGATATCTCATTGTTTGTTCTTCGTTTAACGATAAAAATTATTAAAGTATCCCTGAATAATTCCTTAAAAAAAAAGAAAACGCTGATATATCGTATAATTAATCCTATTTCATACCAACGAAAAATAGATTCGCATACTTGCACACTGATGTTTCGTAACTTTTTGAATTTCCGGGTTGTTCAACTTCCCTTGCAAGAACAATTAATTTATTAACAAATTAGTTAGAAGATGGCTTTAAAGCTCGTCGAATACAAGTATTATTTGAAATTCTTGTAATATACTGAACAAGTATACGACGAACGTACTTATTCATTCTGATAGAAAAAATATTTATTCGTATAGAGACATTAATGTAAATAATCACAAAGCGTAAACGATATAATATTGCACGTTGAATAGTGATTTGAAGAGGCACGTAAATTTACGAGGTTCAGTTTCTATAAATCTTTTATGTCCATAAAAAGACTGATCTTCGTCGCGTTAGCTAGGAATGCCTGGCATTGTGGATTCCGCGCATTCTTCGAATTATTTGAGAACACCAACAAACGTAGCTTGTTGTTGTGCGAATTCAACAATTCGCATTTTCCCAGGTATTCCAACTATGCCCTCGTTCCTCCATGCTCTTTGCTTACTGTTCTTTTCACCAAAAACCCTCTCTTTCGTTCATCGACCGCCATTTATAACTTCCGAGTAGAATTTCGTACTGGAAACACACACACACACATACACAACCGTTCATTTCAAGTAACAGTTTTCTCATAAATATCAAAATCTTTCCATTTGCGAATAGGAATATGTTTGTAGAATCTAGTTGCTCGAAAAGTCCGGAGAAAATTCAATTTTTCGCTCCTTGAAAACTTATTTTCGCGAAGGATCAATCTGAATAATATTCGTTTGAAGAGAATGGTTCCTTCATAAGCTTAAAACTAGCAACTAGAAAAGTGTTTACAGAATCCAGTTTCTTGCACGTTCGAAGAAAATTGAATTTTCAAGTTCTAGAATCCGGTGAAATCTTATCTGACGTGTTTCACAATTTTGACGCGTAGAACGAGACAATAGACGATACGATAAGGAATCGATGATCGCAAACGCGTTTGCAATAATTTCGTGGATACGTTTAAATGAAATCAACGAAAGTCATTGAATGAAAAGTAATTATTCAAAGTAAATTATGATACGATGTATTCGATACAATCTTTTTCGCCTTCATTTTCAAATAAATATTTTTCGAAATGAAACAAACAATCGTAATTGGATTTTATTTATTATTAAAAAGCAAGGACTGTTTGAGAAATTTAATGTACCTTTTTCAACAGACATTTGGCGTTTTTAAATTTGTTTTAATAACAATAACAACGATAATGGAAAGAAACATAAAGAATATGAGCATCCAGCGTGAACAAATAAAAAGAGTGGGAACAATCGTGTCAGAGATACGGCTGTTAACTTTCAAACGACGCAACATGCCGCGTTTCGGCACATAAAATCCATTTTCGAGGTGAGTACCAGCCGGAGCGTGGGCCACCGTGTTCACGAATTGCAAAACCGACTAACAATGAACACTATGAACGTTAATGCTCGCGTCATGTTCGTCGCTCCTGCATGATTCGTGCACAGTGCACATTCATAAAGGATGTGCAAACCGATACTGATCTGCAGCGTTGAGCAAGTTTCAATCGGACTGATCGAATAACGAATGCTATCGTTAATTAAAAGCAACCGTCGATAATGGTAACTAACAAAAATCTTCGTCAATACTGGTTATCAATAGCCAAAAAATCTTCTTCATTGCCGTTAATGTTTATTTGTAACGAAAAACGATCTGTGTTATCGACAATGGTTATCAGTAATCAATAAAATTTTAACCATTTATGATTGCTATTTCTCAACCAAAACAATAGACAAATTCTAACAGTATCGTTTCTTTGTTTCGCCATTGAGATATTCCAACGAAAGCCACCGTCATGTTCATACGTACGCTCCTACTTTGTATTCACTGGCATACGTTATATTCTTTGTATTCTGTTTCCGTGTTACAGTTCATTCTTTTATCGAATAAATTCATAATACGAAATAAAAAAAAAGAAAGAGAAGAAAAGCGAAATGACCAAAGAATGGACAATCGTGTCGATGCATCCACCGGAAGTAAGATACGTCGTCTCCTTTCCTGATTTTGCGAAGCGCGTAGTTGACCGGGGCAATTCATCAACGATACATTAGAATCTTGACGTTTACACGAATCGCGAGACGCAGAGACGCGTGTCGAGGCTCGCGCGCGTACACGTCGCTGTTCCATGCTACCGAAGCGTTGGGCAAATGCATAAACACATTAGTTGCTCGTAACGGGGCAACGGTGGCGGAATTCTGACGCGTACAGGCTGCGCCGGAAACCGTGCACGACCACCGAGAACTCTGAAAGCCGGGCACAAAGGTTGTGCCAGAGTGCCGGCTTGATGGATACGTATGGGAGGCATCCCTATGGAAATCATCCCTCCGCTCTTCAGCCTAATTCCGCGTCTAGGTTGGCCCATCATCGCCTTGCAAAGCACGTGCACGGGACCGTGAATCGTTGAACAGCGCGCACTCGCGTGCAAAGGGTGCAACGCGTGCAATGCGACAGAGAAATAGAGAAATCACTTTCCTTTCCTTCAACTACGACTGATCCATTTTCAGTTTTAAGTTTGCCTGAAAATTTAATCGTAGTTTCAGGTGCGCTCCGAGAGGTTGCAATATTTATAAAACGTCAGTGCAGACAAATAACTTGTGGCATGTTTGCTATCGTGAAAGTTTGATATCTAGTAATTTATTATTTATATCCGTTAACGCGATGACGTCGAGAAACGAGATATATCGATCTATAAAATATTCTAGTCGATAGAAAACGAAATATCTTATTTTTAGCACTTCGTTCACTATCTGTTTCATTGTGAATCTTGACACGTCAAAGTGACAAAATAGCTCGGCGCGGCGGATATTGTAATTTAAATGAAATGCCCGACGTCAATGCATTAATAATACAAATATAAACGTTTCTATCTTTCATGTTTATATTCATATTTCACGTACTACCGTTGCGCCAATAGTACACGTAAAAGCTTTATTAGTCTTGTGTATTATATAACAGCATAATACTAATACTATTCAATATTTTCCCCTGCTATATACAATTCTCAAGCGACTAACACTCGCGTTCTTTTACGATTCAAAAATGAAAAGGTATATCTAATTTACGGTAAGAATCAGACGTTTACATTTCTGTCCGACATTTTTCACGGAAAATATCGCAAACATGCTCGAAACACTCGTTTCTTTCCCTCGTTCGGCCATTAGCTACGCTAGTTGACGTGGGGTGACTCTGCGGCCATGATGGAAGGGTTGTGCCCGCTTATCGAATGAGGGTGCATCGCGTCGCCAGGCGATTTAAGACAAACGTTGCGTGCAAAAGCGCGTTTCGGATCGACGACGTGGTAATCGAATCACCGTGCCTTGTTCCACCGGCTTTCTGCTTAACCCTGAATCAGCACGAGTGTGTGCAATGCTCGTGTCGTTTTTCCAACGAACCCCCTGTCGCGCATGTTAAATTACACTGCGGCAGTTTACCGAGAACTGTTCATGTTCTTCCTGTTCTCTATTCTTAAAAATGATTTAATTTTGATACACCTTTTGTCCGAAAATTTTACTCTGTTTCTTGAATATACGTATTTACGCGATCAGTTTTAAATTCAGTTCAATGGGAAGATATTTAGGATCAAACACGCGATAAACGCTTATTAAACACGACACAGTACCACGCTAGAAAAATTTACTTATAATTCTCAATAAGCATCGATTGTAAAATTTATTCAAATAAAAAAAAAAAAGAAAATTGGAAAGATACGCATAAATTTAGATTTATGAGAAAATAAAAGAAGGCGAACAAATACAATGTTACGAAAGTTACGTATCTACGTAAAATCATAAAAATAATAGGTTAAATACAGAACAATCTTGATTATGCGAGTCCCCCTTAGTCAAAGTTTCGTATTGTTCCGAGGTACTTTGAACTTCGCCATATCTTTACCGTAATCTTTTTGCAAAGTTTAGCATAAAGGGTAATCAAACTTTCGATCAATTAAATAGTTAATTAAGCTTAGATACACGTACAATATTATATTATCGAAATGATTTGTACAATTTTATTGCAGGGATTGTTATTAACAGCCATGCACCGCTCCATATTATCGGAGTATTCGATTACCCGAGGCAATATCACGTCGGATAATCGAGATTCTACTGTATTACACTAATATCTTGAAAGTCTTCCCTCCTTCGTAAGCATCGATACTATCCTACTATCTTCTGGGCGTTGGGAAAATTAAATGAAAAATTTCATAATTCACGATGTGATTCTATCTCGATATTTTTGCCAGCTAAATGTTTTGATATTTTAAATTTCTTTTAGAAATCCAGTAATAATAATTGTATTGATACACGTATAAGAACAAATAATTTCATGACAAATATTTTTAATTTTTCGCGATAAAACATTCGCTTCCCTTGGAAATATCGTGACGCGTTAGCGAAACGAAAGTCCCAGACACGTCTACGGTTTGATAGAAGAAGTAAATCGAATTGTTTAAAATCAAGCGAAGGAAGCAACAGTGTCGTTTGTTCTTAGACGTGAAATGACTTCGCCGCGTTCATTCGGTTGACGAAAGTCAAAGGAGAAAAGCTCGACAGAGAAGTCCAATTTACTACAGAGGGGAACGGAACCGAGCTTTGATGCAGCTTGTCATCGCATCGACAGGAATTTGTATCGTGTCGTCTTTCGCCATGATTCGACGTTAAAATGGATGGGCTGTTCCCTTTTCTCGCGAGAGCGCCTACATCAAAAGTTTATCGAAACGACACTCGAACACGCTATCGTGTTGTACAAGTACGTTTCGAATATTCCCCATGCTCTGTCCATCTTTTCAAATTCACGCGATGCACAAGCACGCGACTCGTTTTCATGAATGAACCAGTGATTCGTTTATACCCGGAATCGTCCTTTAAACCAAGGCACGATAATTCCGATCTGCCCGGGACGACAGAATCACGCTCTTTCTTTTTACGACCGCGAATATCGAGCATCTTTCGTATCGATATCGAAAATGGCTTGTCGTTTCTTTCAAAAACTGCTGGCCTTTCGCATCATTTGCCACGTTTCTATGTTCGAATAACGAAACTCATACTCGATCGCGTCGATTTTTGTATTTATCGCGATATCGTGAGTGGAGAATATGAAACGAGTGGAGCGAACGTAGCGTATTCTATCGTTTATTGGTAATGAAGAAAGGAAAGTTGGAAATGAAGACATTGGATTAGAACGCATATAGGAATCGTTACATTTTATAAACGCTATTTTCCAAATCTTTGTCTGCGATTAGGTTGAAGATAAAGAGCAATATCTTTTCATACAACGCAAAGCAAATTTTATCCGACCTCGTTCTGCGTTCTTAGTAATATTGGAAAATAAGACTTCCAGCTATTCTTCTATACTTCGTTCATTTCCACGGTGCTGCAGAAAAGTATCGAACACAGCATTTGATACCTATAGAATCTGATATCTTCTTGAGGAAAAAGAAATATTTTAATATGAATATATGCTGCTTTAATTAAATATCGATTACAAAGTTTCTCCGCTTATACGTTGCCAGTATATTCTATAGGTTAAGATAAGAAACAAAATGTCATATAAATACGCGTCATTGGAAGCATCGTCTCAAAGTTGTAGTAAAAGAAAAATCTACGAAACGAGCGTTATCACGGCACAAAGTATGAATAGATGAGGAATATTTATACCAGGTAGTAATCAAAAGATATCATAGTCTCCTACAACTCCAACCACGGCTTCGTTTCACCAATCCTATCAACGCAAGATCAGCAAAAAAGTTGGATTTATTACTCTTTGAAGTTCTCGTTTATTACTGGTTCAAATCATCATACCTTCTGATTAATATTACGTGTAAATGTTCCTCGTCTATTCGTACGCGTTCGTTATTACATATTTTAATATACCGCCTTTTGCTGTCACAATTACAAACGATGATTCCAACGACATACTTTCGTACAAAATTTGTTTCTTATCTCCACCCATAGAATAACGATAATCGATAACGTATGGACGGATGAAACTGGGCTACCCTGTATAATAAATCCATTATAAAACAAAGACTCGATGCAATCAAAAGAAACATTTCAACGAATTATGGCATGAAATGAAGTATTTCTACTTCATAGCGCACGACCACCTACGTGTACGCTTACGTTACAGGGGATGCAGAGTCAAACACGCGAAACGCTTTGTGGAATTCAAGACGTTTCCGTATACGCAGGTAAACCCGGTGGTATGTAAAGTCCAATTAATCGACCGTGTGTCAGCTGAAGCGCACACATTACGCCGTTTGTCGGCAGTCCCATTACAGGCCACAATAGACAGATAACGGGCAAGTATAAAATTAATTACCGCCGTTATACCGGCGACCGTTCTGACGTCCCTTTTCTGTTAACCACCGGATTCCATTGTAATTATTTCCCAACGGATCCGTATTCGGCCGGTACAGTGCTAGGTCAGATTAATATTGCATTAGCGGTATCGATTTCAAAGAGATCGAAACCTGTATTCGCGCAGGGGGTCTATCTTCCACGATTTTAATTGAATTACTGATCTTGCAATTTGTATAGACACCGTGAAGCGTAACACCGTTAGATAAATAATAAGGCGACGACAACGTCGTATTCTCAAGAAAATGATCTTCGTTACCGCGTATCGAATATCTCACTAAGCTCTCGAGGTATCGACTTGTCTTCAATTATTCTTGTCATCTAACCGATGAACGTGATTTCTACGAGCTTTCCGTTATCGTTGGTCAGATAATATTAGACTGTCCGAAAAGTCGTTTTTTATAGCAATGCACCTTCATACAAACGTGAAACCAAGTCTGTGCTATGTCGCGGTGTTTGTTTCAACAGAACAAAACGGATCGTACGTAATTCGACAAAATAATACAAAACAAACGACGTTGTGCGTCTGTTATTTCCTCATAAAACGACAGAAACTTTTCGGACAACCTATACTACCATTCACAGGTATAATAACCAAAATTAATTTTATTCGTTACTGTTGAAATGGCCACCACTTCTAAGAAAACTCTACATCTGGTCTCTTAGTTTTGTCAAGCACCGAAGCCATTGACTGCGCATAGACAGAAGATTGGGTCGAAGGCAAACCATAAACTGTAGACAGGCGACGATGGCTTCAGGGTTTTCAGTCAGTCATAGGGTAACACTGCTAGCGCGCGGATCTGGACCAGCTCGATTATATTCCGACTTGTATTTACACTTCGGTATTTAAAATATATTTTTTATCTTACGCTTTATCCACGCGTTCCTTTGTATTCACATACATCTAGTAACCTCAACAGTTACGATTACTGCGGCTAATATCTAATTAATATCTAAATAAGAAATATTTCTTGATCGCTGTGCTATCTAAATCTTCGATATGGGAGGATGATACACGCTAGTCATTTTTCATTTGCTGTCTCATTTGCTCTAATACATATAACAACAGGTTATAACAGACATATAGCAAAGATTATGTTCTTCGATAACTGATAGATTGAAATAATAGAATGTTTAACGATGGCTCTACTTTATATAAATTTATATAGAATATAATACATAAACTTTGCACGTAAACTGTGCAAGAGCCTAAGACTAGCTCTATTCGCATCGATTCTTGTACATTTCACAGCGTAATCCTCCACCATCCATCAACATCATTAATTCCTCACGCGTCTTCCGCAACATCCCTTCGAGATTAGCCAGTCTGTGCCTATCCTGTTGGCGATGTGTACAGGAGACCAAGCGAATTGGCTCTAACCAAAGGATTAAGGCTAGGAAGGCGAAACTCATAGATAATCCTCCAGGGGTTTGAGTCAATTAAGTCGAAGCAGGCCACGGTATACGCGAGAGACTCCTCTTCGAATCCTTTGGATCGCTCTTCTCATTATCTACCCTATCGAAATTACAACGAATCGTCTTGTCTCTTCTTCCGTCCCCTTCTCTCCACAATCTTTTCTACTTCTGCTCCTTTGACAAAAAGAGAAGCACGCGACGTCAACGAAGCATTCAAAGATACTCGAAGAAAGTAACCCGTAATTTGATGCCGGGACGAGATATAAGGATCTACGTATCCTTTAATGGATCTCGAAAGAATTCGACGATCCAACGCGGCTGCTTGTAGTTTATACGGTATAAAACAGCGGATGAAGTATAGCCGATGTATCCTCAAGAGATCGTCGAGAATTGCTTTCTCCGATAGTCTCGGGGAAGCGCTAAGAATTTCATTCATCGATAACTCGCATCGTATCCAAGTCTGATACCACGATCGGATACTTCGACTAGTTTCTATTCTCTATTTCCACTCAGGGGTGGACGTATTTTATAGGGTAGTTCGTACCTTTCACTTCTCTATCCATCGGCGAGTTGATTGCATCTGCAATTTTTATTAAAGATCGTCGAATGCGTTTGAAGTAATATCGATACGGAGGTATCAAAAAATCCAAGAAACATCAGGTTTATGGTGTTTGTTCGTATCGTAATACACGTTAGTTTTTGAACGTTCTTCGTTATCCCTTAATGCGTGCGCACAGAAGATCGTAAGGTAAGAATCGTTCGTAAAATATGGCCAGGAAGGTCGTAAAAAGTTCCGTAATAATTTCATGTGCCACTGTGAATTTTCTTGCGGGATATTAACAAAACGTATTTAGTAAATCATAGATTACGTCATATACATAGACCGCGAGATAACGGTGAAAATGGGGAGAGCATGGAACAAGTAATCTCCAAGAGCTTTAAAGCTATCGCGACAATTTTATGGTTCCGTCGACATTTCGTGTATATCGATGTAAACCACCTACCACTTCAGCCATAAAAATTCTGCATATATTTTTCATGTACTACCTCATAAAGTATTTGGGAAATTTCATTAAATTTTGTTACTTTTATTCCATCAGGAATAACAACGTAAGAAACGTGCGAATTATGATTAATAAAATTAAAGATCACGATAGAATTAGTGGCCTGTGGCATTGCATATTTCTAGATTATTAACCGTAATTAATCATAGCAACTTGTCCCTTCGAACAACTGACTCGTACTAGAGATTAGAAAAAAATTAGAAAAATTATCTGCGAAAAGATCTATCACAAAATTTGCAGTAATATAAATCGAATTGGTTCTTTTTACGAGATATATGTACGTTAGATATTCTTTTTCAACGATGCGAAAAGAGATACAGTAGAACGATTATCTGTTTTAACGTAAGAAATTGTAAAAGTAAGACGAATACGAGAGAAAATGTAGAGCTGTTAATGGCTTCAGGCTGGATTTAGCAGTTCATTAACAATTCATTTAACGAATCTTCTATGAGATAATTAATTGGATGTTTCACCGTTTAAGAGAATTTTGAGAAATCTGATTTAATTCTTTAATGAGCCTTTGCTTTCCCTTAAATATTTGTTAAATAATATGTTGTGCTCCTTAGCTGAAAAATATTTAGAAATAACTATTATTACTTCTCCATTATTTTTCCATTTTCTATAAGATATTATTATATTTTAAAGCTTTTTGAATAAGCTACCACTATCTTCCCTGGAAACTTTCTATATTCTGAAGCTCCTATATAACTTGATTTGTTACTATATTATTAATAGATTGCAGAATTACCGCGCTGGAAAGTACATTTCATATCGGATAATTATTTATTTGATCACAATTATGCAATGCTTGATATTATGGAGAGAAAAATACGAATATTTGAAATTTATCATTATACACGTGAAGGTTCATTGAAAAGGGAACATATTCATAAACAGAAATGAAACGTTGGTAAGATTAAAGTCGGACGAAACGAAATATCTTTCGGAAAAATATCGTGAATATGACAATATTCCTTGAAGACCAAAGAGCTTTCGCAAGAAGATAAAATTTTAAAAACGAAATAACTGGCAACAGAGTAATAACAGTAATGAAAACGCTAAGCTTCTTAACTATGAGCTTAATCCCATAGAATATTCAATGTCTCTTCAAAGTTTTATCGCGAAACTCGGAGAAAAATATCGCTTATTCCTTTTCAACAACTGTTCCTTATATAAATGAAAAATGTACGCGAAACTGATATAAAAAATATAATTGAAATTGTGAATTATCAGAAAAAAAAAGGAAAAATGTTTTTGAAGTCGTCGATTAGAAATAAAATTTATCGAACATAAAATTAAATTAATTTGAATTAATCGAACACGTGTAATCGAGAATAGTTTCATAAAAAGAAACGGTATATCGCATTGTTATTATTGTTATTAATGCATTGTTCAGTAACAAGACACGCATATATTCAATTTCATTTCCTTTTGTACTTTTATCAGAAAATTCTATAATGTGATTACGATACTCTGGTCCGTGTGTATGTTGGTTCTTCACTTATCAGTTCATATTTTCTGATCAAACAATTCAATTCACCAGAAATTTAATTTCAAATATTTGCACGAATCTATAATATTCCCGGGAGAAAGTAAAGCGCGAGAGAGAATAATTGAACAGAGCAAGCAATCTCTCTTCGTTACTTCGTAGATTTTTGCCTCAAAGTGATTCGATTTCAGCACACACATACTCAAAACTTTGGAACGCTTTTAATCATCAAGATCATACTCATACTGTCTGTTATCACAGATAAAACATTCAACGTCTTAATATTCTTGAGTTAAAGATTTCCTACAAAGTATTGGATACATGTAACATAGCTTAAATGGCACTAAGATTCTCTTGCGTGTAAAATAATCATATTAATAATACTATTTCGGTCCTGTTTTTCATGAAAAAAAAAACATGTAAGAAACATAGAATACATAGGAGAACAAATCATAGAAAAATCTTTAATTACATCTTTATTCAATTTTTATCCATTGAAACATACTTTTTTATTGTGCGAACTTTTAAGACAATTATATTTAGATCACGTTAGGGATTTCAATTTTGCTCGATCGACAGTAACTCCAAGTACGAAATAAGAAACCAAAACTAATATATGTATTGAAAAGAAAATTGGGAATTTTCAGGTAATTTACTGGAAGTCAATGTTGTCATTTTATAGCGGATGCAGTAGGTTATATGATTTTTCCAATAAAGTGGAAAATAAAATGGTAAAAAATCGCCGCCAGTCGGTGATTGAATTTCAGGAGAAATATAAACTAAAATCAGAGTGTAAACCGAGAAAAAAAAATATATCGAAAAAAGTTTCGAATGTACAGTGTTGAATTCAAATGGACATTTTTGGAGAAGCGCTATTTGAACTGCGTTAGATCGAATTAAATCGTATAAAAAGAGAAATGAATTGTGTTTCTTTTTTTAGAGCGATATTAAGTCAAAATCATATAAAAATAGAACTGGGTGTGATAGTACTAATGAATTGACAAGTAATAAATTTTCAGTTACAAAGTTCAGTTACAAAATAAGGGCGCAGTGAAGTAGAACAATCGGCTTACTTCCTAGCTTTGAAAACTTTACTCGTTGAACTTCATGTATTTTGTTAACAAACTGTCTCTTGTTAGTGTAATGCAAGACAAATTTATGAACAATGATAATAATTAGTAACTTGCAACAACTTGTGACTTATAAAATTCCCTGCTAATAATATCAGTCACTGTGGTAGCATATTTATTAGCATATCATGATATTAAATATATAAAAAGACTAGAATTCGAAATTTTTATTTGTAGGGAAATGATTTTGATACTGTATAAGAATTTGGTTAAAATATTATGGAACAATTTTTCTAATTTATTTGCTCGTATCGTATCATTTTAGGCAAACAAAACGATGAACGAGATCAACGATACGAATATAATTTTTATTGAGAAACTTGATTATTCGAGTACTACTTTCTTACTTATATTTTTTCAAATAAAGGAAATTCGTATATTTATTATATATTTATTCGTATTTATTCGATAAAAGAAAAGATTGATTCAATAACCACGGAATAACACCACAGAGATTGATTGACAGCGAAATAAAAGAATCAGTCAGAGGAGGTCGAGAGATTAATTGGTTTGTGACTATTGATCTTTGTCTTTCCGTACACTCAATATTTGTAAAGCCTGGCTGTCGTATTGTTGTTTCTGGATCCATTCTACTTCGTAGTATTTTGGAGCAAAAAGTAATGTTTTAAATACTCTACTAAATAATTTAACTCCTATCTTACTCCTATCTATTTTCGTCAAAACTACAGTTACTTCAACGATATTTCAGTTTCGAGCTCATTTTAAGTAAAATGACTAAGATTCTTATTAGTATTAAAATCTCCATAAAGGACAATTTCAAGAAAAATCAAACATTTTGTTAGATTTCTGCCACTAAATCGAACGATTTTTCATATTTCGTCATCGACGTTCTTCAGATCAACGTTCTTTCATATCTCTAATTTGAGAAATTTCTTCAGTTGAAAATGACCGAAAGGATGCAGCGTTATCGAGCGTTAATTTTCCGAACATACATCTCCTACGTTCTATATCAGTGCTTTCAAAATTATGGTCTCATGAAAATCTTTGCAACTGCCACGCATCGATGAAACAAAAATGTCAATCATCTGTCATTAAAAGATCATAAAAAATTCACCGAGTTACTCATCGACATCGGTGTAAAACACCAGCTTTTTAAAAGATCGTTTCGACGGGATTTTGCTAGTAATTGAGACAGAATTTGCAGCAATTTCTAAAATGACCATAAACACGCTTATAACATTTTATACTACGTACCTAAATATTACAAAACAACGTCTTCGTCATTCTTTACACAAAGACAAAGAAGCATATTTCTCTCATCGATATACCTTAGGTTTGTCCGAACAAATGATAACGAGTAATCAAATCATAAATACAGCAAAGAATCGTCTAAAATTTAACTTCTTCCAACTATTATCGATCAATCTTTCGATGTATATTGATTTTATGTACCTTTTTGTGTACGTAACTCGAGTCGCGAATGAAAAAGGTTTAACAAGCGCTGTTCCATATAGAAATATAAGGAAATTCATGCAGCAAAAGTTCGACAAATAATTCTATTTTGACCGGGTAACTGTGTACGCGTGAAGAACAGGTAAAAGCAAAGGCAAGAATGTGACGAGCGGGTGATATTGAAAGCAAGGCGACGAAATCGATACGCGACTTGCCGATAGAAGCGGAGAAGATTGAAAGTGTGTCCAAGAATTGAATCCGCCGTGAAGAAAGGAGGAGAAGTGGAAAGAACCGATCGAGGACAGAGGAAGGAAGCGCGAGAGAAACAGAGGAGCGGAAGTGAAACGCGTCGGCACGCGTCGAATCGTCCTCGTCGATTGAAGTCGCGGCAGGGCGCGAGGATTAAGATTCGTCGTTTGTCTTCGGCGCGGATAGAGGCAACTTATCGAACATGTCGCCGCATCTTATCGAGCCAAGTCGTTGGCAGCGGCGCGGCCACCTTCTCGACACGCTAGTTTTCTGATTGATGGTGGCGTTTTAATGGCGCCGTTTCGACGCTTATCCGCGCGATCATCTATTACGAAAATGCATGGCGCTCGACGCCGGCCCCGCTTTTGAATAATAGGACGAGACCGTCTAAACTGGCTGCGATCCATCTTAACAATTTCGAAAGTACAGCGTCGATGGCTTCATGAACCGTTTAACGCGTTCCGATGGCACGAGGAAAAGTTCGTTGCGGACATAGTTAAGAAGGTTTGTACCTGGTAACTTTAAATTCGATCGTGAGAGCGCGTCGTTTTAGATGAGTTATGGCACCCGGGGGAGACCGTAATGAGGTGTTTGAGAAATGTTTCTTTTAAAACTCAGGTGGTTGTTCGTTATCGAGATTGATTTGTTTGCGGATAGAATTTGTTAGACGTATACGATAGAAAATGTATGTGATAAAGCGATAGAAGCTTTGTGCCTGTACGTTGAATATAAAAAGAGAGATAAGATTGTTATCGAGAAACGTCTTATGAGCTATGGAGTCGAGAAAGCTAAGTTTTGGAATTTTTGTCCGACCGTTTGTTTGTCTGTTTGTACTCGCATCACGTGAAATCTATGGAACGGAGTTTGGAGTTAGACAAGAAAATAGGCTACGTTTCATCTCGTTCCATTTCGTAGAAGCCGAGAAATAGCCTGGTATCTGAGCTGGCATCATACGCTCCCATGTTTCATACAGATGAAATAACGATGGTTACTGTTTACACTGTGTTTCTTCTGAAATCGAATCTCTTTATGATTTTTCTCTTTCTCTTTTTACAACGGAGAATAACCTAGTTGTTGGTATAAAAAATATGTAGCTATCTTATTCATAAAAATTCATCTGCTCAAAAATTGTTCCATGTATTGGTATAACGAACAAAATCGCGGACAGAAGCTAGTCTCATGTATAGCAATTTATTTATTTAGTATAGTAAACGGGTGACTTCGTTCTAGAACAATATCGAATGTACAGAACAAAAACGAAACCCTTCGCTCGATGAAAAATGCAAATAAGGGAACATACATTACGCATAGGTTACGCAAGTTGATATTAGCGTGTTGATGGGCAAAAAAAAAAAGAATTAACACGTCATTTTAACATTAAATCTGAGCACTATGGCATTGTAATAGTAATGGCGTTGTAATACCGTGATAGTATCTGTCTGAAATATTTATATTTTACATATATATATTAAAATTTCTATTTATTTAATATTTCTTATTCGTATTTTACAACAATCCTGGAAATTGTCAAATTTTTAAATTAACAAATATTGAAAAATATGCGATCAACCGTAAACATCGTAAAATATTACCTACAATATTATTCATCGCTTACGATCTACACACACGTGTGAAATTATTTTTTCCTCACAGCATTTTCATTTCAACTCTAGCTGGTCGTCTTTGTATCTTTTCATCAAATATCTCCTCGTATCAATTTTGCTAATGTCCGACGAACTCGCGTCCACTGCTTTCATCTTTGATTCCGATATAAACTATCTACGGTTGCGCGCGTGTTTCCATTCTCGACATTAATCATTCTAAAAACGAATATACATATGGAAAAAGATGGATACGCGGATCGAGTCGAAGGGAGCAACAACAAGAGCAAGTGATAAACCAGGAAATAATGCGACGTGTCACGCTTTCTAAAGCTTCAGCCAACCGAGCTTCGAGACGAGCGAAACTCGTGGACGAACGAAGTTCACCGATATTCCTCTCGCTATGGCTCATTTACATGCAAAATGGAATAAAATTAACGACACGCCGTAATTTCAACGACGAAGCTTGTTAATAATTTCACGACACCCGTGGAATTCCGTGAGCGACTTCACCGTTTCGAACCGAATTTCGAAGGGGATACGCGCTCGGAACCTTTCGATCATGAAAGACTAAAAACCCTCGGCTTTCGTCTGGCGTCCGACAAATTACTCCGTTAATGCAGTGTTTTATAGGCATCGTATGAAAAGCTTTACGTGAAAAATAGGTAATCGATGCCGGCCGGCTTAACGGGGTCCGGTTGAGCTCTGGATTGATTTTTCAATTAAAACAGCGCTGAACCGAAAATGCATCCTGCCTCTTAATGATTCACGTGCTTCTTTCTCTCTGTGTGTGTGCGTATTTTGACTGACTAACGATCTATGTGATCCTATTTTCCGTAAAAGTAGTAAGGAAAATAAGAAGATGCGACGACGTAGAAAATTTTCTTGTCTTTGCTGGAATAACTTTAAAGTCGCACGTGTGGCTCCAAATGGATTTGAATTATTATTTTTCTAACACTGTACTATTTAATATCATCGAAAAGTCAGTCGAAGGATGGAAGAAAAGAAAAAGGTATAAACACAAAAATACTATGTTACGTTTCTTTTTGTTTTTTATACGATAAGATCGCCTATCAGTACAGAAAGAGTTGTATATTTCCGTTTAAGAGGATAATGGAAAAACTTATAACGAGTTGCGATAATAGTAACAACATTAATCACGTGAATATTATCGTGTAATTCCGACACGGTCCAAACCGCAAAACGCGACGCGTTGAATCGCGCTAATATTATCAGCAACAATTCCTTGCTCGCGCTGCAACACAGCCATGTCATGTCTGAGCAGGAAGCTTTCGTGATTCCGGACAGTTTGGAATTTCTCGAATTGCACATCGTACGGAGCATCGCGTTATGCCAAACGCGAATCGGACAATGGGCCTGCCGCTTGTCTACATCCGTGAACATCGTTTTGATAGCTATATGGGGCTTTTAAATACTTCACACGGACCTGTTATTGTCTTTTCGACGAAACATTATCTATTTATGTAAACCGTGAGCCTTAATTAGTAGTATAACAATCAAGGTATTTGTTCATTCAGTTATCTACACGTTCTAAAGTATTCATTAATTCGGTTGTCTACATTTACTTCACAGCCAGGAGTATAAAATTATGGGACGTCAATTGCTATTGGGCAGGAAATGCGAGAATATTGAAAATGCGAGTTTTCGATTGTCTTCTTCCGATTGCAAAAATAATACGCGTCAAATCGAAATATTCAAGTTCTGGCAAACGATAGATGTTCGCTTCGTATTGTAAACTTCGGAGTAAATGAGGTATTTAAATTCCACCTTCGCTGGCTTCACTTGTTAAAACATTTGTTTCGCTCGCTGAAACGTTTATTCTTTGACATGGTCTATATCAATGAACGATTTCAACTAAATAACGATCGTTGAATTTTCACTGTGTCATATAATGAATTATTCAACCAACATGTGAATTTTAAAGAGTATGTGTTAAAGCGCGTATCCTGAATTCGTAATATATTGCTATACCTTGTATAAATACAGTATTTTTCGCAGCGTTACCCATAACAAATAGTATCCCATCTTCGTACCGTATTTTCAAAAATTTTGTTGCACGACGCAGATGGTCTTGACGAAATTTCGTTTAATTTTACGGAGATTTCGAAAATTTGTTTAATGTTTAAGAAATGTTATTTTACGCGTCTAATAATTAAAAAAGGAAAAGCTGGTAACTTTGTAAAATACAATAACTCGAATATTCTGATTAATAACTTCGTTTATCTTAACTGTATAATTTATGCAATGTCATTTATCTACGCTATTCAATTATACCTATTTATTAATAGTTTAACGTATAGCTAGCGCACGTCGAAATTTCTCGCGATATGTAAATAATAATTATCTGTTTTCAGAATATTATTCGATATAATGTGCAATATTTGCGCTGAATATTCTGTCATCTAAATGTCGCGTGTTCCCATTAATTTCACTAAATACGCAATTTATTGCATAAGTTATACTAATCCATGTTATAGTTGCTTGTCAGTTGCATATAACATAATGCTATGTTGAATTATATAATTGCTATTAAAATTATCGAATCGAGAGAACGTTCCAGGATTTTTTTTTTGCGGTGACTTATTAAACAAAAGGAACGAAAAGAAAAAAAAAGTGAAAATGAATGGAACTTGTGATACGCTTGTATACTCATTATAAAATTGATAGCTTTAATGTGATTCCTCGCAAATATCCAGGCATTTGGTCCATTTGTAATTACAGTACACAATGTGTATAGATTAATAACGAATTACAAATTGAAAACAATATTATAAAATCAATAAATTATACGTTTATATTATCTATTTAGAGATCTGGCAATAGTAAATACAATAAAATTATATACACGATTTATCCACGTGTCCAACGATTTCAAATATTTCTATTTGAATATCTGCAATAATCTGTCTACGAGATACGGTTAATTCTGATAAAGTTAAGAAAATAAAGCGGTAATGTGGAATGACTACAGTTTGGAATGAAAGTTCGATGTTAACCTTAATTTCGAATGCAAGTACAAGCTGCATTCGTTTCAAGCACTTGATCCTTAATCCATGTCACGAGTGTGACTTGATATTACTTTATAAAGTCGACAATCGGCGAAAATGAGCAAGAACACGAAGATTAGTAGAGGAAGCACGCACAGCAGCTAATCCGTAGAAGAGAACACACGTTGGCCAGACGTAGCGTAGCAAGCAGTTTTCTTTTCTCTATCATTTCGGCTGGCACTTTTCAAGCGCGTATATAGAGGAAAATTCGCGGATTGCCAGCCTTGCGACCTTAATTTATCGCGGTGCTACAGAGCATCAGAATTTCCGAGGCATTTTCAGGAGATCTTAGCGTTTCCATGGTGGGCAGGGAGGGAAAAGGGGGAATTTTACACAGCTGGATGACGGTATTATCTTTCGCCATGGCGTTGCTGTTAATTTAAAATTACCGAGAGCAGCATTGAGACCACGGCACGAAATAACGAGTGGCCGGTAATTCGAGGACCGTTAATAGGAAGCGTCGTTAATTTACTGTTTCATTTATTCTCATCCCGTTGAATTATAATTGTGCGCCGCTTTATTTATTCACCGAACTTTGTCTCTGCTTGTGTAATTGGCTCTTTCGTTCCAGCGATACGTCTATGGAAAATGTATCGGAAAAAACAGGTAGGACAAAGATTTGTTTTATCGCTGGAAGACTCTAACGGTGTACACGGGTCTGTCCCGAAGATAGTCGAACTTTCTAAAAATAACAGAGGTACCGTTTTGAGGAAAATATTTTATTTTGTTCAAAACGTTCTCCCCCTGAGGCGATACAACCATCTGCACTGCCATCTGACGCGTCGAGTAATTCTTTTTGTGGATTTACTTTGAGAATACTCGTCACGGTCTTCTTGATGTCTTAAATACTGTCATAACGTTTGCCCTTCGTTGTTACTTGAAGCCGCGGAGACAGAGAGTAATTGCACGGTGCTAAATCTGGCGAACAGAGTGGCTGGTGCAACACTTTAATTCGTTTGTTTTCGAGGAAAGTAGTTACAGTCGCCAATGCATTATCATAAAACGGAACCAGATTAATAATAATAATGCAACGCACAATGCAAACTCATACACGAAATACTGTTTTTTAATTGAATTGTACGACCAAGGGTAACGATATTAGTGTAACGATATTAAATTTAAAGAAACGTCTCGGAGACTGTAACGCGAAGTAGTTTTCAACTTTGAGAAAGAGTGCAGGGCATTTTATATCTTGCTTACTATTTCTCACATTTCTTACATTTCCCATTCAGTTTAATAGTCAAACGTGAAAATTATCGCCATATCGCTACTAATAAAAGCCATTATATAGATTACGATTTTCAAGAACATCTCTTTAGCAAACGACACGGCAAACGAAGTCGACAATATCCCGTTATTATCGAAGGAATGGAGAGTATTTTATAACGTGTTTCTCCTTTCTTCATTCGTACTTCGCTCTTTCGCTTAATCACGGTGCATTAAGCACTTCATTAAGTCGAACCAACTGAAGTAGAACACACTCGAAAAAAGCTGTCACGGAGTGAAGAAAGAGAGAAACGGTCGTTTAATTTCCTTTCAGAAAGTCATTCGAAACGAAAGCTTCGTGGTTCATTTCGTTCTTTAATCAGACATCTTTCCCTCGGTTCGGCTTGAATTCGCAAGACATTATTATTTCTTCTCTGCGTAATTTCTTTTGTTCGCTGTAAATGACAAAAATTGAGACGTAATACTTGTAACTACAGATAAATAGACTTTAATAAGGAGCCCAGGAATTTTTAACGAACAGAACTCGTCATGAAGGGTTTGTTCCATAATTTCTCATTTCGTCTCTCTTCCTATAGGATTTTAATACGAATTTGGCGTGGAATAAACGTGGTAAAATTAAATAGTCAAAATGGACACCATGGATTCAAACTGATATTTTTATTCAACAGATAATTTTATAGCGATAACTTCAAGCGTGAAATAATGTAAACCATTATTTATAAATGACGGAAGGAAACGTCCATTAACGCAACATTTTATTTCTGATTCTTCCTGGTCCATTTACATCGCTAAATTCCATTAAATTCACACTGCAATCGTGAACAAAAGTTTCAAGAATTTACTTCATATCTTTTTCGTTTTTATTTCTTCCTCGATGTAGAACCCTGCTTTCTCTTGTACTTTCTTGTACGGTTTTACGAAATTCGAAAGATAGAAGTATCTCATGCTATTTTAATAAACTACTTTCCCTTCTAGAACTTCTTCTTATGCCTCCAATTTATTATCCTAATACATTTCTTGTACTTTGGAAAGACGATAACTTGCTCCATTTACGTTTCCTTGATAATGTTGCGTCAGTGCAATTTTGCACGTCGTTGTTTGCCAACGATAATGGCACAACTTTAGAGAAGAGGCTTCCGAAATTTTACAAAGAAATCTTCGCGAGTCATTTCAACGATATTGTACGGCTGACCTAGTACGAGACACACCACTCGCCAAAGCGCTACGAACTTCCGCTTGTAGCGTCACGAAACAACCGAAGGTAAGCCGGTGTTGTTATAAAACACTGATTGACGGGGGGAAAAGTAACAACTCTGTATTCTCACGTAAAACTGATTTAAAAATACGCCCAACGACCGAAATTACTGAAATAGAAAAATAAGCTGGTCGTCTAAATTAATAAAAGCAAATTTGAAATCTTTTGAATCGCGACGTTCAATGCCAAACAGCGACGTGACTTTCATTACTTGGCTCTGTTAAGTAAAACAATTCCGTGACGTTAAAACGTAACTAACGCGTCGTCGCGCGTCTGCCATTTCCACGATAACGCGTGAAAACTACGAGCGAAGAAAAGTTTGGCGCGCGTATCAGATAACGCGGAGGCAAGACAGGCGCTCGAGACACAAAAGAACGAAGGAATTATCACATGGAGAAATGTACTCACTTGGATCCTTGACGGCGGTGATAACGAGACGGAAGCCGTTCGAGATGGTGCCCCACGAGTCGGTGACGTATTTCAGTGTCACGAAGTTCGTGCGCGTATAAATCGCGCCCACGGACTGCTTCGTGTTCTGGCAGGACAGGTCTGCCTGGAAAACAAAAGAAACAGCCAGCCGTTGAATGCGACAGTCTTCGCACACTTGCATACACAGAAATACGTTCAAAGAAGAACAACGTTCTCGTTTCACGCTTGTTAGAACGCTATTGGACGTGTCGCGACGACCAACGTGACAAACCGGCTCGAAGCTGTCGCATCTGAGCGATTCGTGTAAACTGTCGACAATCATCAGGTTGCCACGAGTCAAGAGAGCAATTGTGTTCGTTTGTTGAAACACGGACGAAAGTATTTGAATACAGTGGCTGTAAAAATGGCGCACACCTTTATTATCCAATGACGCGTTTTTCTTTTATCAGCTTTTGTATCTCATATTCATAGAATATCAAAGTAAATGAACGTACGAAATTTTAATTTCGAAATTACGAAAGCCAAACTGACTGACTCCGCTTTCTCTAAATTTCTTCATTTCATTGTCTACGTATATACAGTAGACTGCTGTGTAACGCGGTTAGTACGTTACGCGCTATATAAATTCGCGTTATAGGAAATCGTACTGTATAGGAATTTTTCTACTATAACGCGCATAATTTAAGGTAACACGTTTAGGATGATTGCTGCCATGCAAATTTTCATTTTCTATGTTTTATCAAGTAGGACGTGTTTTAAAAATAAACGGCATATATACGAAGTTGATTAGAAAAAGGATATTATTAATGTATGTAAAACATCTTTTATTTTCTTGGGATTTAATAAGAATATAATTATACAAATTTATGTATTGTGCTTTTTGAGATTTTTTAAATAGAAAGATACTTTTTACAATCCGATTATTAGTCACTGTCCGAATCGTCCAAGATCACATCCCAACGTCTTCGTTTTGGCGGAAGTAAATATTCACTTTCAATTATTGGATCAGTTTCGACCAGTTTACGGACTCAATCTTTCCAATGAATCTATTATTTGCTTTATTGCGTGTGTTTCACGCGTTGCGCGAAGAATCGCGTTTTGTGAAAACAGCAGTTGCAATATCTTCGGCGCGTTATACGGAAGTCTTCCTGTAATACACTTGACGTTTGATTTTCAAGAAACAGACGATTTAACTTCGAGATGAGTTTACTCGCCACAAGGAAACTGCAGAAATAACAGTACGTTCTAAGCTAAATTTAAACAAAACAGCGTTTGTGTGAAATGAATTTTAAAATCGCTCTCCTGAAAGAAGCAGAAAATACGACTTACAATGTTCTTCCCCCGTAGTGAGTTTCCATGTACGTTTTTCACCCTCGCCAACAAGACACAAAAGATTAAATAAAAAAAAAGCACACAGTCGTAAACGAATTTAACGCAAACATGTTTAAAAATGATTTATATATCCGCGACTTCGCTAAAAACCAGTTTAAACCCGCGCCATTCGACGAGTCGGAAAAAAGGATCTCGCGGCGAAATAAAGCCGCAATTAATCCGTCGAACAATCTCGCGAGCGTTCAACGCACTCGATCCGATACGAGAAAGCAAACCCCATGGGATGACGAGACCGCGCAACGCACCGCTTGCACGAACCAATTCCCGAGTTAATTAATTAACTCGGACGAAGAATTATCCTGGCACGGTGATCTCGTTTGTTTGCCTCAAGACATAATCCGTCCAACACTTGTTGCGTCTTACGACTTAACGAGGAAACGCGGAAACAGCCGGTGCGGAACCCAGGATAGTAGAAAAAGAAAAGACCTTACACAGCGGAATATTCGGTATCCGAATCGATGGAGAGAGACACGACAGTTCTGGAGTGAGAATTTTCGGATGGCAGAACGCGATAGTAGGTCGCGATTTTTTATGCGTATTCGTATTTTTGAGAGCGCAATTAACAACGTAGAAGCTCGCTGAAAAATTGTTTTACTCGCTGAGTATCGCAAAGAGTACTATACTTCGAATATCGTACTATATTTCTTCGCTTTATGTGCATTCCGTGCAATTTCGCACTTTCAAACTTCGTATAAATGTATAGAATTCCGCGATCTACTTGCAGCGTATTATTATTTGTATATAAAAAATAAATAAAAGAACATAGGAACGTTTTTATTTCATCATAGACACGACGAACGCGTATTTTTAATAATCGCACAGGAAAAGATGTATGTAGAGCGATCGTAATATTAAATAACATTTTTCTGCGCGTAGAGTCCTTTTTTATTTTACAATCCTTTGCCCCAAAGAGTTGTTCCTTGGAGACTATTTTAAGGGAAATAAAAGTTTTCATTTCCTTCTTTTTATTGTACGACGATATATTTTTACTAATCTCGCTAGTTTCATGCCTCACCGTCCGTACAATGGAAAATTCTTAATGCAAATTCTAAAATTAATTTTGGGAATTAATATCTATTTAATATTCCACAAGTTATAATAATACCTATTTGATATTCAATGAAGCCACCGTTCTAACAATAAAATTAGAGATCACCGTGCTAACAATTCTCTTCTGATACGGTATTTCCATGGCTTCGTTATCGTGAAATATCGTTTTGTCCATCGTACGATAACTGTCTTCTTTCTGGTCCAATTAGCGCGACGAACGAGTGCTCGAACGTGCGTCAGATAATCCATATTTAATTATCTCTGATGCTAGCTCGTTTCGAGACACGGGAATAAACACTTCCTCGCGTCCGCCAAACCAAAATAATTAAAATTCACGCGCATACGCGCATATATGTATGCGTTGAAATTCTCACGATGTTCCCGCACTGTTCCTACACTGTTGTTGCATCGGCTTAAACGTAACGAATTTTCACGGCTAAAGTGACTTTAATTGGAAATATTATTACGCGATCGAATTATGAAGATCGCGCGTGCATCACGTTCCGTTCATTCAAATTTCGCACAGTGAATTTTGCTTTCGTTTTATTCGGATTATCAAGAGTAGAAGTAAGTTGAAATACAGAGTAATTTCGAAATATATATTTGTTCCTGGCGTATTCCTACTGGGTAATAATCTAAAAGCAATAGTCGCAAACGATGACAGCATTGTTGTTTACAAGACGCTGTAATTGTCATTGTTTACAGTTTCCTGTATAACAAATTTTTTAGATTCTCATATTTTGTTCCTTTCGCCACGACTCTACTCGATGCAACGTATATTACTATCATATCATCGTGTTTATTGTCAAATGAAAGATCCCTTTAGAAAGAGTGAAGTTTCAAATTTAAAATTAATTACTGCGCTTCTTATTCAATAGGAACACCGCAGCTAAATTAGCCGACAAATCTCCGCTAATTCTGACGAATGGATTCATCAGCAAAAATCGGACCACGTACCACGCTCCACACAGTGCCCTGTACATCGCGTAGGCGCGTCAAGAGCGAAAAATCACGTGTTATACAGACGCGTCAATGGTGCCAAATTTCCGGACACGAGGAAAAATTAACCGTACTTCGTACAGTGGAAAATTGCGACTCTGCTCTCTCGCAGTCGATCGTCAATAATGATCCTTTTATTATTGGCAATGGCAATGGCGTCATGCATGCATTCTATACTTCGGCCGTTGCTGGCTACCATCGTTCGCTGTTAACGTGGAAAGCAATAAAAATATTGCCGCGAGTATTCCAGCGCGAAATTGCCGCGAAAAACGGGCTTGTTGTACCACGCGTTGCATCGAGACTTTTACGAGTTGCACTGTAACCCAGACAGCCGGGATTTTCTATGGGATTGCTGCTATGGATGGCTCGTACGTTCGGAATATTCTCTTTTTCGTTTCGTTTTTCCTTTTGCTCTTTTCTTTTCTTTTTTTTTTACTCCCCTTTTTTAACCTTTCAAATACGACGTTAAAATACAGTTGTTGAGATAACTGAAAGATCTGCGTAAATACTGCGAAGTGTGGTGGAATTTCCTATTAAAGTTTCTAATTTGACAGCCTTTTACGATTAGATTGATCCGATAGTTCTAACAAATGGAAATTTTAAATATATACAAAGCTATTTGGTATGAGCAACAAATCACGCCCAAAAAAATTGCATCATTTTGCCAAATTGATACAATTATTTATTATCATATTACATATTACTATTTAGACATAGAAAGATTACGATAACTATTGACAATAATGACTTATATATGTTCGTACCAGAGCGTCTTATTAAAAAATCTGTATGCGTTTAGCAGCGTTAAAATCATCATTTTCGTAAATCTAATATGTCAACTTTTTGGCAATAAAGGAATTTTAGTAAAAGGAATATACCGACAAACAAATCACCGAGAGCTTATCCCACGTATCTTTGCATGGTAAAATATCCGTTTAAAACGACAGCTCTCCAAATACTGAATTAGTAATAGCAAATGATAATATACGTCGTATATTTTACTTAGGTTTTTTAAATTCTACCACACTTACAAACGTAAATATGCAAATATAAATTCCCTAACAACATACAAAAGTAGAAATTTGCAGGGAGAAAGTTGGAAGGCGATGTCGGAGTGTTGCGATTCGAAAAAGATTAGCAGCGGCTACTTTATATTGCGTTCACTATAGGAATGACCGTAAAACGAAAATCACGGATATACGGAAACAAGCGTAAGCTTATCGGTTCGCTCTCCTGCAACACATTCTTCTACCACATCCGCACGCTTTATAAGAGTACAGAGTTATTGTCGTTGGCCAGTAAGCTCGTATTTTCCTCCGGTTAGTACAGCCATTCGTATGTATAAACCATCCTTAAAGACATTATGCAGCTATTTCCGCGTCGGTATTTAATATTGAATCTATGAGCGATTACTTTGCGCGCGAGTTTCTCAGCGAAGCGTGGCAGCGAGGCATAAATTTAATCTTAAAACGAAAGTTACGGTATCATTCATGAATAATTCCAGCGGCTACGATGAATGTTCGCGAAGCGGCAAGCCGAGAATCGTGCAAACCGGCTAAATGTTCCACGCGGCATCGTAAAACTTTTAGCAAATCGTCCACGACTGATTTTTTCGTTTTTCTTTCTTCCACCCTTTCTCCCATTCAGCTGTTCTTTTTTTTCTTTTTTTTTTTTATTGCGCTGTAAACAGCAGAAAGCGTTTACAACGTACACTACCGGCAACTTTGGAACTGACCGCGCGAAACATAAATCGGAAGTGGTAATTGGAGGAAAGGAAAAATGTTTGTGTAACGAATGTTTGTCTCTTTATTTACGATACCGTTGTTTACTCGAGTGGCTTTCCCGCGTGAAATTTTTACGACCACTCGCTTGCAGAGTGAAATTTTCCTTTTTTATTCGAAGCAGCAAGAATTTGGAAACTTCAGACGTGCAACACGATAAATCACGTTTACCATTCTTCGCAACCAAAGACAATTAATATTGTCAGAGTTGGAGTTAAACGTTTATTGAAAAATACGATACGTATACTTGTATTATCTCATAGGATGTTAATTTTATGAAAATGAATTATCTACAAATTTTTATCAAATCCTTTAAGAAATTACTATAAAAAAGTTGAATATTTCGGTTAGAATATTGAAAAGTTTGGGAAAGAATGTTTCAACGAAGAATACTTTGCACGATAATGTGAACGATAGATATATTAAATAAAGAAACTAAATTTCCCCTAGCAAAGTAGAGAAATCAATTACAAACCTTCTTTTATTCGGACGACAAAATGTAATTCAAAAGAATAGAAAATAGCCCTTTACCACTTCATTTCATGCGATATTTCTTGGTATAGAAACGTTACTTAAAAACAAGTACGCTACGTTTCTGTAAGAGACAAGTGTTTTAAAATTAGCCTTCTCTTTGTGAATGCTTCTTCCACGTCGAAATAATTTACATTTAGATTAAGAATCAAAGAAGAATTTAAATTAGATAGAATTCCACTTCTTCAAAGCGAAGATACGAGTCTGATAAAAAGAAAATACCTTCAACTCCTTTCTTTTTTACTCCTATTTCACTTTAGAATGTGTTTCGTATGCTGAACACTTTCCACTAAAATTAACATACTCCTCCGCTTAAAATAGTCCCATGCAATACGCGTGTACTCACATTCCTGTAATCTACTTCATTTTCAAGATATTAATTTCTACTTCTTTTTCTTAAGCTATTAAAATAAACGCAATACAGAATATCTAATCCAAAAAAAAAAAAAAAACTGTGTAGAAGTTTTAATTTCACTTTATCGCAAATAACACGAGTTCCACCGAGAGATTCAATTTTCTTTTTTTCTCAAGGTTTTAATCTAAGATTGCTGCGTAAATCATGAAAAAAGAAAAGAAAAGAAATGCAAATATGTCAACGTTTAACGAGGCATATACAATATATGTTCGAGATAAACGAATAACGAAAGGATGTGATGAACAATATCTCTTTAAGCCTGGCAATGTCGTAACAAAATTTCTCCGATTAGGATCAATTCGCTAACGTGAAACGAAAAGGTGGCTGGCGAGAGAGTTCCTAATATTATTAGATTTATTCGTTCTTTCGCGAGGTAGCTTCGTCACCATCCCCGGCAGCAGTTACTAATTACTAAAGTAATTAACGCTCGCTATCTCTGATTCAGAGTGGCTGAGACCTACAATATTACCAGAACTATCGTGAGCTTCCAACGAAACGGATTTTGCTAGAGATTTCGCGCTGATCTTATAAAATTTTCTCGCAGAAGAACTGACTCAGGCAAATATCAAGCCGTACTATAAATAATACGATGATACGTGGATATATGAAATGGAAATAAATAATCATCTGTCGTTAATTTAGCGACGTACGTATTGTTTTTACAATTCTCTACGATCTTTCATCATCTTTCTGTTTTTCTTTTGCTATCATGCTGACAGACTTGCATCATTTTAACCTACTAAGGATCAGTTTTTATTTCTTTCTCATCGTGTTTTATTTATATCTCGTGATATAATTATCGTCGAGCCATGAAATTGATACAAAATAGAATCACAACAGCCACGTGATACAGTCGTCGCCCTCTTTTCTGTTGCAATAAATTTTGTCGCGGTCTGTCCCATCGTCTCGGAGACAACCGTTTGAAGCGACAGTCCGAGAGATACGGTCGCGTCTTTGGTTGGCAACGGCCGAATTTTCACTCGATGCTCGTATCATCGCCACGAAAGTGTCCATATTTCCTTCGCTGCAAAGCGCGGTAGAAGCTCGAGTCGAATTTCAGGTTTATATATTCTCGCCTCAAGTGCGCCAACTTAGGCGCCGAATCGAGAGGTTGAATCGTGGATACCAGAACGCGGCTTTTTCACGCGAAACACCGGAAACTGATACGCCGATACCGCTTCACAAGTCGCTAACTGCGAAATTCAGCTACTAAATCTTGACCGACGATTAGTAAAAAAGTGGTTGGAAGAGTAATTCTCTGTTATCGCTTGCGATTAGTCACGAACAATTGCTCGCAGAATTCTCGTATATTTCAAACGAGACTCACCCACGAACGTATTTCGTTACGTAATCAAAATTGATTCTCACCAAATTTCATTTGATTCATTAAATTAGTAGAATAAAGAAAAAAAAGATATGTAGGTAGGTAGGGGTTTTACTTCAGATAATATACGTAAATACCATTTGTACACCTGTACATTTATACTTCGTATATCTCGGTTTAACGATGTATATGACGATTGGAAAATAATCTGTACGTTTCGTTCACGCTTATCAATATCCATCGCGACGAAAATTAACCAAGTAGCAGAAACATCTACTGGCGAATTAGTATGCTAACGCTTTCTTCTGGCTATTTCGATAATGCTTATCGACGCGATTCTATAAATTGTACGCACTAAATGCTGCCAAAATCGATAAGCTTAATTTGATCGTCGTAACCACGTTATTATCGTTATGGAGGAAGAGGAGGAGAACGAAGATTCATATCGTCCATCTCGTTCATTAAATCTCACGAAACGACGCGAAAACAACGTGTAATGACGCCTCCGTTACGTTACAACCCGTTACAAATTGCTTGGTTCGTACGGTTGACTGTAACAAATGCGGTCGCGACAAAACTTAAAATTATTGCCGGCCGTTTTCCACGGGAAATATGCAGCTAGCGACTGCACGTATCTCGAATTTATCGCTTTCAATCCTGAAGGTTTTATTCTGTTTCGAACATTGCGGAATCCTGTTGTTGGTGGTCGACCGCGCGCGTGCCGATCCTCTCGGAAGCGATTTAACACCGATTCCCCGGCAAACGTTCCACGAATGAACAGAAAATATGTTTCAATTTTTCGCGAAGTCTGGCGAAGAGTCGATTTTAATTGCCATAAGGTTTTACGTGCGATTAGTTTCAGAATTTCATGTTGCGTACGTACGTTGAAAAGAGAAAGAAGTTTTATTCGTCAGTGGCGTGCGATGAAAACGAACATGAAGGGGATCTGTAAATCTTTCATTTTCGTGCAAAGGTCTATAGTTGTTGCTAACTCGAAGTTGGTCTCCTGTGTATGTGTATGTATGCAATTAACTGGAAATGATATACAACCCCTAGCATACCGACAATCAACTTTACAAAGTAAGTTCTTTAAAAAATGTTTCTTGGAATCCTTCGCGTTTTTCATCGCGAAGTTCTTGTGAAAAGTGTTTATTCGCCGTATAAATTTTACCATTACCCTATCTTCTTTCTTTTCTGACTTCTGATCGACCAAAATATCTGGCTACTTATGAACAGCACTGTTTTTAATTATGTTTATTCGACATAAATTACATCCTTCTTATTGAATATCTACATTTTCCTACCTAAACTTGACGAAGATTGAATTTTTCGCAGCTGTGCACGAAATTTTATCTGGAATTTTCAGTTTGTAAATCTATGCGTAATACGTTTTATACATTTGTCATTCATAACATTATAACGATTTCGTATATGCGCTTGTATTTTAAACAAATTTGTACGTCTTCGTTTCGACGCAGAAACGAGAGAACCGAGAAAAAGAAAAAAGTGAATTAAACGAGCTTGCATACTAAGAATATCAAGCAATCTCAAACTGTGACTACGTTCAAGGAGCATGAGCAAACTTCATATGGCTTGTAACTTAAGTTACAAAGTAATGGCATCATGGTTCTGATCTGTTTAAGTAACTTTTGCGCCTCTACGAGCCTCGCTTGTTTGCAGATCACTACACGCGAACTCGTTTAACTTTTTTTCCTCTCCTACCTTCGAGATAAAACGTAGAACTTAATTAACTTGAAAGCATCAAAACTTCGTTGTGGCAACGACAAGATTTGTCACTTCAATTTCGTAGTTTAAATAAAGATATCGAAGAAGTCTAAAACGTTTCGTCCTCTGATTATTTTAAATGATCCGATGATAATTGTCTTTCATTTAAACTAAGATTAATCGTTTCTCCGTAAACAGGCAAACAAAATAAAATATTCTTTCAACGAAATAAATTATTTATTTATCGATACAACGGACGGATATCTTTTTCAAATTTACAATCGATAGGCTGCGAATTTTTATGGAGAATCTCGAGATGCAAAAACGTACAGAATAGACATAAAATATTCAAAGTGCGGTATTCCATTCGACGTTTAACGAACTATTCTTTCAATTAGCTCTTATAAAAATACGAATTTTCATAAACATCCACAGATTGATAATTACCGATCGCGATAGTTGCGAACATTCAGCAATTTTTTAAATTACCCGTATCACGTCGTACGGACATTCGTCCGTGGTCTCTGCTATTTTCCATGTCGTTTCGTAAAATTTCTATTCGCCAAAAAATTCCTTGCCCGTCCTCGATGATCTTTCTCCTAGAAGTTTCTGAAACAATTGTCACGTTTGCATACAATACTTAACACGGTAGGATTTCAAGGATCTAACGATTCTCTATGTAAGGATAATCGACGGAAGTTACATGGATTCGCTGTGCAAGCAGTTTCAATCAGGTGCGGAACAACCGTGACGATTAAACGCGGCTTGCAGCTGTTGCTGGTGTTGCGAGTGGAGGGGGGTACTCGACTCAATTTGCAATTACGTTATTGCAAAGGGATCGTCGTACGTCGCGAATTCCCGCCAAAGCCACGCTGCATCCGATCTAAACGGTCTATTTGCAGGGCACAAACTGTACATTCCGGCGTATTAAGGCTACGTGCATTGATGGCCGGTGGTTTAATAATGTGGCCGCAATTGGACCGCATGTCACTGCGCCGCCACCTGCCAACTTCGATGACAAGCGTCATCGATCATGCGACGCGAAGCGGTAAGCACCGCGCACTCGCGCTCTTACGAACACATTCCTCTCGAAAAGCCAGGGAAACTTTGGAAATCGACGGCTGACGAGTGCCCTTCATCGCCAATGTTCGTTCTTGCAAGTTGTTCGAATTGCCGATGCAAGGACTTATTATCGTTCGTTCGAGAGCTGATTTTGTAGAATAATAATTTGTGGATCGTTAGGAAGCGAAAGTTGCGAGCAACGGTGGGTTTATTGGGATTTTAAACCTTTGCAGTTCTATGTCGAGTGTGACTCGATATCAGTTTTTATCTTAGGAGCTTCTTTGTCGAGTCCTACTCGACATCTTTTCAGTCCCACCTTTTTTTTTTTTTTTGTGAAACGTGCGAAAGAAAACGGGGATTGTATCTTGGAAATTGTTTCAAGATACATCATACGCTTGAAAATTACAAAATACAACAACAGTGTGAATAAAACTGGTATTTAAGTGAATTTGTTTCTTTCTTTATTTAAATTCTCTTATTTTTTATTTAAAGTAAATTTCAAATAAAACGCTTAAAATCGTTGGGAGCTGCTGGAAACGAAATTGAAATAAAATTCAGAGTGCAAAGGGTTAAGGTGGTTATTGATAATTCGCAATTTGAATGTCTAATGAAAGAAAGTTTCGTACATTTTGAAAAGCAATCAGTAAAAAATCTGAAGGCAGTGAACTTTTGAAACGATCAAATGTACCTATCGTTGGTTAGAATTATTGACGCGAGTGTCGGTTTTGAAATTCACGGATGACCGGAAGTATAAAAAGAAGATTGCAAGATCGTAATTTGCATTATCATGGGAAATAAAATATTGCTACGATGATGAATTGTTTTAACGATAAATTTTCGTACGATCGTAAAATCGCGATTGAGAAGAAGTTGAACTTTCGTACAATTGTATTCCCTACGAGCGTAGAATTTCCGTGGAATCGTAAATTTCTGGATTGATAAATTGGAATATCCACTGAAGCAAAATTTCGGGAGAACGTATTCAATTTTTAAACTGACACTCTGTACATGGCGCGACTACAGAATTTTGTAGAATACGATGAATTTCCAGAGTAACGAAAAGTACATATATCTCTGTGAAAGTTCCAGTTTTCATGGAATAACAAATTTATGAAAGATGAAAAAGTTGTAGGAGAATGACAAATTTTACTCTAATGAAATTCTTGCGAATACCAAAACAAAGTAAATACGTTTTTAGATCGACGAGTTATACGCGTTTGGTAAAATACAATTTTATGCGAATAACAAATTTATCAAATGATAATTGCTACCTTGTTTCGCGTAATTACAATTATTAATTAACTAAGTGAAATAAATTCTTAAGAAATACGAAGGTTGCATGAGAATATTTACTATTAGTGATAATAGCATTTATCAGAATAATACGAACAATAGAATTGTATAATAAGAAATATAGGAATAATTTCCCATCAAGATTTATATACGTTTTAACAACCTCCGGCTAATTGCGTTTATTTTCTTTTTGAAATATATCATTCCAGCACAATATTCTTCATCATAAAATGTTTTGTGTATCGTTTCGATCGATATTTCTTTATAAAATATCATTATCTCCTACGCGTACTGTGATTGCGATCCTCCTACGCACGCGTTTCGCATTCAATCATGTTTTTATACATCGTAATTAATTTCTATTTCTTCATACGTGCAATATACGTTATACATCGTCATACGTTTTTATTACGAGAGTTAAACGTTTTTATTACGAGTTGGTAAACTTTACCAACGATAAATGAAAATCGAGTACTGGATATGGTGAACGACATAGAAGAGAATTACACGATTAAAGCAAACATAAGACTATTAAAATCTGTTCGATTTCCAATATCCCTATATCGTTTAAAATGTTATATCAAATTTTATACCACGAATGAAGTAACATTGAAAACTCAAGATAGCAGCTAAAATATAAAGAGATGACCAGATCGAGATAGAAGAAAACGACGAGAACTACCTTATTTCTAATATTTTCATATCCTTTTGTTTGAAAATCATTGAGAACTCAATATAGCGAGCGAAGTAACAGGAGAATTACTAGATTAAAATAAACATGAGACGGTAAAAATCTACTCGATTTCCAATATCCAGTAAGCCGATTAAACTGCTCGTTCTAGATTCTCCGATCGATTGCACGTTCAAACATAGACGGCGCCCGCATGCCGAAATTTTTTCAATATTCCCACCATCTGTAGTTCTAACGCGGTTCGTCACTTAACGACGAACTTCGAGGATATATTCATGGCGATGAAACAATTTATGCTGTGCACGAAACACAGCGGAATATAGGCCATTTCCTAGACGTGCCTTAGATAAGAGTTTTAGCAGAGAAAAGTTGAAGTCACGCCAACTCGACGGACTCGCTTAAAATTGGACATCTACCACGATGTTTGCCGCTTTATAGCCACGTTGAAACAGTTTGAGATCGGCCTGTTATCTTCTGACGCTTCCACCGCTATTAACGTTAAGCTATTCGGCTAACGAATTAAACTAACGAACATTAAATCCGTGCCAACCGCTCTAACTGTGTACATGAAACATTCAGTGAGATTGTTCTGTGTTGAAAATGAAGCTGTTACGTTTGAGACAGCTTGAACGAGTTCCCACCACTTTTAATAGGTTAGCGCTAGATCCGTTGATTGGGTGTGGTCATTTCGACCGTTCCTCTTTTCTCTTTCTCCTTATTTTGGTATCATTAACGTTAGAACTTTGATGCTCGATGATTTTTCACGTTTCTGTTTGCAATATTACACATATACAATTTCATAGTTTTACTTACGCTGTCGCTTAACAGTATCTGGACATTTGATTATTTCTGAGAGTATTTGATAGTATTCCTATCTATCATCTATCATTCGAATATTTTAATATCGAAGTTACACAACCTTTTACAAACGACTAAAGAACAATTTCATAGTAAAATGTATAATATGCCTGAAATGGCAATGTCCTTTATCTGACGAACAAAGAGCCGAATTAATCGTTGGACTGCGATTACGCAGGTTTTTTCCTTTCATTGTCCTGTTATGTGCTACTCTACACAGCTCACAGAAGCTATATGCAATCCAGTGTTTTCGTATCTAAAAGAACGCAACCTAATGGTTCAAAGAAATTATAAATAATTGTATCATCAAGTTTGTAACAAATTTTGTAAAATAATATCCTTTGGACGTCAAAGCTGCGAATAAAAATATAAAATGCATAATACTTTAACAAGATAAAGATACAGAAGTCGAGTTAACTATAAATCTCGGAAAATTACGAGAGAAAATGTAAACTGGAAAACCTAAAATCTAAAAGCTTTAGTATCGAAAAAGATTGCAGTCGCAGACTATGTATGAACTTTGCTGCAAATATAATTCATTAGAGGAATATTATAATAATCTAGCATCGATTCTTCCGCGACAAAGTCTTTCAACGAGAAAAATAACAGCTTTCGTCGTAATTAAAAATAAACAGGCCGGAGGTTGTCCGTGTTTTTCGTACAGATTAGATGCCGCATACGCAAGAAAGTCGGATGTCGCGAACCCTTTTAACCGCTTTCAAGCATCCTTTGACTACCTTTCCGTGGTTTAATCTGCCGTACGAAGATCTTTCGAGTATTTCGCGAGCAAATTAAATTTTCCGTATTCGCCAGCGCTTCTCTATAGCGCGTCTCTGTACGAGTGCTTTCGTCCTAAGATTAATTTTTCAAATTGAAAGCTCCCACAGCACGAAATTGCATAACGTAGCTCGCGGAATATTTTCTAGATTAATGCCACTGCTCTCGAACACTGTTTCCGATGCAAAACTTTAATTACAATTTTTCATTTGTCAAAGCAGCAAAATTTCACACGTCTGTTGTTACGGTACACGTCGCTGTAATCAAATCATTTTGAAAAACGTATGGTTTTATCGTAAGACTGGACTTTCACAGTCATTTTACTGCATTGTGCGAAGCCTCGGCTAAGATTTTAAATATCGCAGAAGTTCAATACCCTCGAAATCATTTACAGAACTAGTGGAAACAGTTTTACAAGATCGAAGTAGTTTCGAATTATCTCGTTTTAACGAGTAACGGACAGATAATACGACAGTTCATTAATAATTTTCTGCGCCTTGAAACTCTGCATCTTAGATTTAATTGCTCGGTAATTTGACGGAAGCACTCTGAACGTTAATTGATTAACCGAAAGGCGGTTGTCTCTCTTCGCCCCCTTCTAAATGAATGTCAATTTCATTTCCTGAAATAACTTCTCCCGTCAATTTCCGCCTGCCCTATTTCCTTCCAATATCTATATAAATATGAACAGATTAAAAAATATATACATAGTAAACTTCGAATCGTTAAATTTGTATTTCAAGGCGCGAGATTTATTCAGAGCCTTTTACGTGTATCTTGCACAGATTAAAAACTCGTCTCAGTATGAGACTTTCAACTGACGCTATTTTTCCGTCCATGTTAGTTTATCAGGCGAAGCTCCGAAGATGTTAGCGCAAATCCAAATGGAGTACAAAATATTTTGGTTGGCATCTAAGTGATTGCGGATTTTGTAATTACCACCTAATGCCAATCCATTATATATACGAAATAGGTACACGTAACAGCGTAAAACAGAGCCAAGAGAACCTGCAGCTAAGTGAATATCATACGAACCTCATATTTGTAAGATGTAAAGTCACTTTTGGCTTTCATTGTTCAAACACAGACGGTTTACAGTAGGGCGGGATACGAGAGAGCCTGTTTCACCAGGATACGTTTCTAATCACTTAATAGTGAGATCTTAAGCGAAAATGCGTATCGCTTTTTCTAAAATCTAACAAAATGGCAACACCTTCAGGACCACGAAACGCTGGCTAGGCTGGTGTGGAACGTCGACGTAGACCGATCGAAAATTTTCGCTCGGCAATCAGAACAACGATCTCGACGTTACGAGCAACTTTATCGCGAGTTACGGTATCGTTTCTTCCATTGCTGCCTCTGGTTTGCCGTCTAATTGCAACGTTACTCCGCCAGCAATATTCTCGATGGTCCTCAACGTGTCTGGTCGTGGAGAGCCTCGTCCATTTCACCAAAGAGAACCTCTTGTTTCTTTCCTTCCCGTCGTTCAATTTTCAAAAATTCGCGAGCAATTCGTTTCTTCAGCCATGGCCACGTTCCCACGATTTTTCGACAACGCTGCACTCTCTCTTCGCGCATTTTCGATGATTTCAAGCAGTCAGACCCATAGTGGAAATATCGATTTTCTGAAAATTCCGCATCGTCAGAGTAATCCTTCCACTCCCTTTTCAAGTCTTTCAAGTTTTCGAGTCGCGAAGCCGCCATTCAGTCTTCCGGAGTATACGAGGGAACTTTCAAATTTTATAAAAGGACGCGGAATTCGGATTTCATTCCGGTCTTTACCGTATCCCCGTCAATGGGCTTTGCTTTGCTAATAAGTAAATGCACGCTCGTAAAGTATGCTGAACTTTAATCAGAAAGAGATTTCAGCTTCTAAGTACTTTGACTCGTGCGGAGATCCTGCGGAGGAGAGAGTTTTTCACTATTTGGGATAAAGTTGGATATTTGTGAAGAAAAAGTTTGATTCCAGTTGATTTATGTTATCTGTTGAAGGTCGGTAACAAATGACTAAGAAACTGCTTCATTTTTTTCTACGTGCCATATGTTATATAAAATGTTAGCTTCGTCAATTTAATAATTAGATCGATCTTATATTAGGTTGTCCGAAAAGTTTCTTTCGTTTTATAAGGAAATAACAGACGCACGATGTTTCTTGTTTTATATTAATTTATTGAATTATGCACGAACATAATAATAGAAATATAACGAACTTGATGATATCTAATTCAATAAAATAATATAAAGTAGAAATTGTTGTTCATCTATTATCATCTTATGAAACGAAAGACACTTTTCGGACCTAATACTTACGAGTCTCAGCAAGAGCGGATAACGCGTTTGTGACAAAATCTAAAATTTATATTACAATTATTTTCTACGCTAGTACGACAATCTTTATAAATCTCGTCGTAACATTGGAATGAAACTAACTTAGATATAATAAATTGTACCATAAGTATCTGTATAATTAGTTACACAATACGCACTTAAACGTTTCAACACTTTATTAGTTTTTAGAAACTTACAGTAATTCTCGATTTCTTCGTTCTATTAATAAAGAAATAAATAGATGCGATCGACCTTCTAAAAGATTTCAGATTCGTGTCAAGGAGAACACGATATTCAAATTAGATTTTAAAGGTCCAGGTTTTTTCTGCTTTCAAGTACGAATAATATGGAAACCTATGTAAATGCTAATCTGAACAATGATGGCCTGTAAATTTCATAAGATAATTTGCGTATAACAGGTTTTGATCAGCTGGTTTTGTACCGTCAACCGCTTGCAAAAGCCAATTTGTTCTTCATGCCCGACTTCTGTCTAACGATAATTCAAATTGTACTTCTCCTTCCTAATACTGCGTTCGGTTTCGGGGACTTTTAAAAACGCAGGAAAATGTATCGTAGCTAAGCTTGCAGCTTCCATATGTGGAACATTCAAATATTTCGTACAACGCGCAATACGTACGATACGTTCGTAAACGATTTCTACGACTGTTCGAATACTTTCGTCGGCTACTGTACTTGTATAGATGGAACGATTAGATAAGAACTTTTTGAAAATTCAACGTAGCTGTAGATCTTGCTAATAATAAGAACCGATGGAATAGAGAGCCACCACAAGGCATCAATGTCCTGCAAAATGACAATATGGCGATTCATTTGTCATACCAGTACCGCTGAAGTCATCTTCGTTAGAGCCAAAACAAGTGTAGTATTTATATAGAAGCAGTTTATGTATATGAAAAACAAAGATCGTCAGCCATCGGCTAACCATTTGCAACTAGGCGCAATTGGTACAGCGATCTCTCCCTGGCGAATAATGTTACGTTCCATCAATCTTGTTAGCGTTACTGGCACATAACAATAGTGTACACGTTGTTCAGACTGATTTCTATTTTGTGACTGAAGTGAACTGGAAGGTGCGCGAAACGTGTGAACTAAAAACGCGATCGAAACCGGAAGAACCACGAATATGTGAAACAACAAATGGCTTAGCAGCATCCAATCCTCTCACCTTGCTATGTTCAGAGGGCAGACGTTGAAAATAGCGACGAAAATTAGCGTCACTTTTATCCTATTATTTTGTCCTCTAATTACAGATGTCGAACAAAGGTATGGAACAAAGGCAGCGACACCCGAAGCGTGGTCGTTTCGCTACAAGAAAGTTCGCACAAAGTGACTGTCCGCCACTACGATTCCGGATCTTTGCGGACAAAGGCTAAGGGGTCCATGTGACCGCGCGAAAAGTCGGATCAGGGCGAAAAGAAGCCAAGAGATTCGATACATCTCGACAGGGATGGTAGGCTGAACGACGTGAAAGCACAGGACGAAGGGAAATCGGGATCCAGGGATGAAGAGCCTCGAGCCAAAACTGGACCGCCTAATCTGCATTTACATAGCATCCAATGTATTCCAGGCAAATAGAATAGCACTGGAGCATCGAAGGAGGGTCTCTTCTCTCTGTTCTTTGCGCAGAAGAAGATGGGCAAAAGAGCCTCGAGCTTACGACAATGCCGCCTTAAGCCGGCTTCGAGGAGGTTCGAAAGCAGGGTGAAGCCTGTCGGGGACGAGGATGTATTGTAGAGCGCGCGCAAACAGTGGAATCCTTCTTTCGCTGGAACGCATGTAGGTCACGTGAGATATTTCTTTAGGGAAACAGGCGTGTAGCATTAATCGATTTTTCAGCCGGAACAATACCCTGGCGATATTCGTGTCCAGCCGAATATCGATCCAACTTGAGAAACGACACCACTGAGATAACTTTGCAGATACGGTCGAGTCAAATATAGCGATAGTGTGACAGTTTCAGATAATTCCCATCTTATTTTTGCTATAAATACAGTTGAATTATGTCATAAATTAAGGAATCGTAACGACGTATCGAATAGAAATCGAAATACCATGAATCGTAATGTAATTTATAGAGCGAAGACACAAAGAAGCTTTAAATTGTTATCGAAGAAGAACATTCGATTGTTTGATGTGTATAAATTTCATTACTAGCGACGATGGATTAATTGCGAAGAAATCTGCCAAAAGTTTCTAGCCAAAGTGTAATTCTATCGTACTCTTGACACGAGCTTTTGTGAAAATATAAATTCGTTGTACAAATATGATATTTTGAAGCATTTATTTTCGAGACAAAGTTCTCCTTCTCGTTTCTCTGCATTTATGTAATACCCACTTGGTCTATAAGTTGATTGCAAGGAAATAATATTCTCTTTTGAAGTATGGGAGTTTGTTCTTCAGCCTCGAGTGATCGGTATCCAGGGACACATATCTCCAATATAAGCTCCGCGATACCATATGCGCATAAGAATCGTATTATATGCTCGAAATACAGGGAGAATGCGGTTTGCCACTGCTTTAGATAAAAGCGACCCGTAGCACAAGCAACGCAGAACACCATCGTGTTTATACGTCACCGATGAAATTATGCCAACGAGAAAACCTTGTCATCCACGCGATGATGACAGATTTAATCGATAACGAATATTCACGTGTAAAATTTTCGAGCAATTTCCGATTAAAAATAAAAGATGATTGATATCGACGTAATACGTTACAATACATTTTTAATTAAAAAACTGTGATTTGGGCAAGTTGTATTTTATGCGTACGTTGACTAATAAACAAGTGGAGATGCTTATTTAAAAATTTGGTGAGAGCGTGTGAATTTAAATTATTTTTAAGATTGTATCCAAATTTATTATAAATGGAAAAGAATCGAATAGGATGATAATACGTAAATGGAATTATTAATCGACATGGACCTTGCTTACCATGCTATTGATTAAATGTTTCAAGACAATTTTAATTTATAATACAATTTCGATACATCGATGATCGATATGCGTATAACTATTCGAAATTTTATGGATAAATTTCGATCATATTGATCTCGTTAGCGCAAGTTCGAATAAATTTCCGCCTTTTCTCGTATGGATTCGACAAATCTGTCGTAACAGGAATGGAGAGCGTTTTTCACGCGAGTGTTCTCGAGAGTCGAAAGCTCATCACGCGGCGTGGCAGCCGACGAATAAAAGGAACAGGAAATAGAGAGCGATATAGATTAAAACGCGGCCGAGTCAAAACGGTCTCGGCACGGTCATCTCTTTTGTGAGACCGCGATACTGTTGAAAAGCCCTCGAAAGAAGCTTTCAGGTTTATCATAATTGCATCTCGGGACCCGATCTTCTTCGAGTCGGCGAGGCCTGCCAACTTGGCGGAAGCTTAAGCGTACGAACGCGGAGAATTAAGAGATGGCTCGCGCTATAAGATATCTCCAATGATGAATAAATACACGCATAAAAGAGATTAGGAAAAACAGATGATGAACGAGCGAGCATCATTAAACGCGCGAGGGATTCGCAGCTGTTGGCAATTACAAAACATGTTTCTATTGCTTGAAATTCTGAAAATATATCAAAGTCTCTCTGGATAAATTGGTCTAATCTCGTTTCTCATCTCTAACTTCAAATTTAGAAAATTAAATCTCGCTAACTAATTTAATATCGACTAATTTACTTACTTCTCAATATTTACTACAAAGCGCAAAATACTGTAATTTACAATTACAGTATAATTAATTTGCAATTACTGTAAGAAGAAGCAAAGAGAAAAATATATAAATCAGAACATTTCAGCTATGATATCTTCAGCATCAGCTAACTCGATAAATTCTGCAATATTCTCGAATAAACGAATTTCCTCGTGCAAACAGTGATGCTAGTAGCGAAATGTCGCATACGTGAGATCATCTAGGTAGGCATCGTAATTAATCCGAATCAATCACTCCTTTATTTATATGCAACCATCGCTGTGCTGCAGATTCGCATGATCATTTTAGCAGCGACCATCTGACTGACAGAAACGCGATTGTCTCAATAGAGGCGAGAGTTCCTTTCGCTTTATTGGCCACGGAGGTTCCCCAAGGGATATCCGGCCTGTCATTTGTATCTGCGTGGACGTTAATTCATAGCTTGAACTGACGGAAACATTGTTCCGATTGAAATGTTCATGGCAACGTTTGCTCGTTCGATCGAGGAAGCCAACTCGTAACGCGAATCGAAACGCGTCCTAAGAAACGCGTCAGTCGAATTGATTAGTTGATGGATCGGCTGGTTCACATTTAGATCGTGCTAGCCAGAAACAGATTTGACCGAAGTTGGATAATAGAGTCCGTGCAACGAACACCAGACTAATCCTGCTATTGTCGCGGTTAATTTATACCCGAAAGAGAACTGGATGGTAGCGTGTGCTCGCGTGTACACAAGCTTGTCGATCGGAAACACGCGTACTCGACGAGCTAATGCGACCACAGGCATCGGTCATTAATACATTTTCGTTGATGACGCTGATTGGCTCGTAGCGGCGAAATGTTCGTCGGTATCGATCGGTGATTAATCGCTGATTTATTTCTAGTTGATTGTTTCGTCGCACTTGAGTTTTATTCTAAAAGACTTACCAAATGTTATAGAATAATTTTTCGAATTGCATCAACGATCGATAGAGACGAGACATTTTGAATTATACTAGGTTCAACGGTGTATAAACGAATTCATTGATCGACTTTCGTTTTTAATAATTTGTTAAGCGGTATAGTTTCGTTTTATAAGATTAGATCTGTTATCGAATTTGAAACTCTAACATAGAGTAACAATATCGTCGAGTAGAAATAATCCTAGGAATAATCTGCCTCTCAATTATGTTGCCGAATACAAATCTAAATTTTAGTCGATTCGATTATTTTTTCAAAGACCTATTTTGACAAATTGTACAAATACCCGTGAAATAAAGAATTAAATATTATCTGAAATATATATTTCGTTGTTGCCACTGGTTGTTAGATGTAGATGAGATTGATTGATTATAAAATCAAATATACTTCGAAGACATTTCCCGGCTTTTGTTAAGGAAGGTCCTTATTGGAATTTTATCAACCGTGTAACGATAAAAAGACCAAGAATATGACAAGGGTGAGAAAGCAAAGAAGCACTGGAAAAGAGGAATAAGCAAATCGAATAAAGCAGACGAAAAAGGTTCGAATCGGATAAGATGTGCAAAGGTTCGACCGTGTGTTCAGGTATCTAAAAAAAAAAAAAAAAAAAATGAAAGAAAAAAGAAAAGAGGAGCAAGGGAAAAATACGAAGAACACTATGCGGGGCAAGACTGAAATATGCATGAAGGGATAAGATACAAAAGGCAACGTTGTCGTCCCGCCTGCAAGAAGCTTCGCACATATGCGAATTGCCTTGAAAATTTGTTTCTGATATTTGAAAAGTACGAGAGTGGGACAAATTTTTGTTCCGTATAAAAGTTACTATTTCGTTTTAGTATTCATAGAGCGTTGTACAGAAAACAGATTTTCATAATAGTTTGAATATTAAGAACCATAAGTGTCTGATACTTCTTACACATTCGATACGTAAATACTTATAAGAACATTTACAGAAATATTTTAAGAAACGTATCGTTTCAATGCGTTAACATAGAGTACATAGTACATTTTTTCTTGGTCGACGTGCATCATGTGCTGCTATTTATGGAAAAATTTGTCGTATATCTAATAACTGAGCAGAAACTTGCGAGAAGTTAAATTGCTTGCGAAAAAAGTTTGATTAATACATAATTTAAACTGAAATAGAATTATAACTCGGTCGGAAACTTTTAGCAGCGCTCATATCCATTACCGATATATTATAACAAAAGCGGCACATGAAATAATTTTCATATCATTATGCATTATTCAGAAAATAGCAAAGAAACTTGGTCTAGTTATCGTTAATAATAAATTTTATCACGAACGCCACGTGGACAATGTTGCTGAACAAGCAACAACAAGGATAATAGCATGACTTGGAAATATTACTTTGCGACGGTTCGTGATATACATACATATCGACTATGTTGGTAATCGAACCGATGCTCATAATACTCGGGACCAACTAACATAAATTCGATCGACCTAACGTGACAACGATGGCGTAGCCAGCAACTTCCTCTCCTTTATAGCTTCACTTCTTCCACCATTTTGGTCACACGTCCTTACGCGCCATACACCACTTCCGGCAAACTTACGAGATCTTAGGGCGAGCGTGGAGCAATTTCGTGAAAACGATATCGTCGAAACTTTCGATCGGTGTTATCATCGCTAGCATCATCGATGGCTATATCGAAACCTCAACGACGCTTCTTTCAACGCAACAAAGGTCCCGATATTTTATATCTTAAGATAGAAATTTTCAAGAGGGAATAGAAGTCTACAAATATTTTCATGCCGTTTTCAAGTTTTCTTGATAAGATAAAATTCCAGAGAAACGTATCGTTCTTTCTTCTTCTTCTTACTTATTTATTTATTTATAGTCGCTTCGACTTATAATTCATTAGCGGTTACTGTTACGTTAAAAATTTCAGAGTTACACACTGCTCGGTCGACGTAAATCAAGCACAGTTACTATAGGATTACCAGGGTTTTCTTACTTTAACTTCCTTAAAGTTCTTATTTTAATTCACAGAATTAAACGAGGTAATAAATTGAGATACGTGCTAGATAAGAAACTTAATACAGACGCTACGCTCAACATTTTCATAGGAATTCTAAAATTTAATTTGACAATTAAGTAGACTTAAATACTTTCGGGCTGAAATATTTCAGATTTTATTTGTGGCACTGTTACAACTGACGATAATTGTGTACATTACTGGTTCATAGACGAAGCTTGTACACTTGCGTACTGATTTATACCGCGTTCGTTGCTCGCAAATCTGGCACGTCGGGAATGAAGGTAGCTCGCACAAGCATTTCATGCAATCGAATGTGTTCTGACACAATTCGTTGCCTAAGTGCATCACCATGTTACAAATCGACAAATCTTGTGTTCTGCAATATCACGATGAAATTACCGTCGATCTTTACTGACTGATCCATTGCATAACGATTAGGTAATATTAGGTTAGTCAATAAAATTGTTTTAATTACCAAACTATATTTGATTTGATTGGCAGTTCGATAGATACCTGATGATCATACTAATTAAAACGTCTTTTATTAGCGATTTCATATTAGATGCTATTAAGTTAAACATTTGCTTTGAGAACTGACCCCAATTGAATTGCATTTAGAGAAAAAGGAACTACTGGTAAAAATATATGAAGAAGTTAAAATGCTTTCGTAACGAACACTAGTAAGCACGTTTCTCTGAAACTTCTGCGGACTCAGCATGGTTATGAATAACAATATCGGTTGTGCTTTCTTATAAAGATAACTTTATAAAGTCTCTCTTAGAAACCTACGACTTTTGAAACCATAGGAACAATTACTTTGTGGATTTGATCTTAATTTCATTAATTCACTCGAGACAATAACGTCCGAACAGCAACTACCATGTACGTATTTGAAGAAACAATTTTCCTTCGGCGAAGAAAGTCCACGATCTACAGGTTTACATGAAAAGGCTCAGAAAATAATATGTCGGTTATGTTGTTTCGATAAGCCCTAAGAACTTAAAAGTGAAAGAATACACGATAAATCTGTGGAAACTATTCTCTGTTGTTAAGATTGACACAATTGTGCAAAAATTTCCTATGCAAAATGAAATTATATCAAATGACATAAAGATTACGTAGAGCTGGTTTGGCCAGAGTTAGATTGTTAAGCTATTAATACGCGTTCAATGTCAAACGGTAATTAACTATAATTTCTTTCCTTGGAAGCAAACGAGGTCACCGTATAATCATGCCCCAACGGCTTGTGCTAAAAATATTCCAATGGTTCATCATCCAAACTGTTTTATTGTCTCTGTCGTAATTCGTCTCGCCAAAAGATCAGAGAAGCTAACGCTATTCGCTATTACGATTAGCAACGCAAATACACTCGCAAACCATTGAAAGATTTACCACATTTACAACCTGCGTCAAGAATCAGAGTCCTGGGGTCTCAGCATCTTACCAGTGCTGTGTTCCTGACCATTTACGTAACATTTATCGCGTGATAAATTGTCCAGGTGACTACACTTGTATGCCTGCACACAACAATCGTTGGAATTCACGTAGATAAGTGTACAGAGCCGAGGAGAGTCGCAGACCCTCAGTGGACCGCTATACTCTGTTTTATCGCAGATCTCTTTGGAACAGAACTCGGCCAAAGCGAGTGAGACGATGACACGAAACTCGTTGATTTGTGGAGGTGGAAAACAAGAAGGAGACAGACAAAACGTAACCTTCGAGTTTCACGTACGATACGACGTTTCGATTTCATTTTTGTACATTGAAGGGTGTGTGTATTATGCGCGGTGACCGATGAACATATTTGAAGATGTTCTGTGAATATATGTATTATGTGTATTATGTGCAAATGATTCAGTGTCGTGATATGATTAACGATGATACGTGATTAAACTAGCAAAGCGTAAATCAAATTTGAAAACACGTACATATAAGGGAAGATATTTATAGCAAACGCAACTCACAAAAGTACATCCGGACTTGTTAGATCTTTTACTTAATCCATACTATCATGAGTAGTGATTAACTCGTAATTAGCGGTATCAAACACGTCGGCAAACAATTTCTCGCAGACCATCCACTTACTTCTTGTTACATGAACGACGACTAAGAACGTTAGAAGATACGTTTCTGAACGACGAAACGAGAATTACCGTGTCTAGCCATCGTCAAATTGCAAACTACGTAGATGCTTTCCCGTGTCGCAGTTAGACAACTATTTCTCTTTCACTCTTTTACATTATCGATTACGAAGGAATACCGAGGATATTCGAATCCTGGAAGGAGGTCTGTATTTTTCTCGATGTCCATAGAAAAACGAGTGCAGCAGGGGAACGAGAAACGTGATACGTAGAATGTAAAATACTAAAATCTGGAAGCATCGTATGTAAGCTTGCAATGCAATAATGACGTCAAAAATGGAAATTTGCAGATTTTGAGATAAATTCGTTGCTAGTCTCGGACTATTAATATTTTCACTGTACGTACAAATTTTACAATTTTCCCAACATCCCTATATTGCAGTAACGTCGTTATTGCGTGAAGCTTACTCGCAGAGATAACAAAAGTCTGCCACTTTGATATCTTCGTTCACAACTGTGCGCATTCGTAGCTCGAACTCAACTGTTCGCCCCTCGAGCTTTTTGCTCGTCCAACTACCGCCAGTGGTAGGGATGCATGAGAGAGGGGGAAGCATGAGTGTCTGCACAATAATTGATATAGCGTTTTAATTACTATCGCGTGCTATTTTACCGACGGGATCGGCAAAAGGTAAAGGTAAATCTTCAAAACGCTACTACTTTCAGTAACTAGTCTACTAGTAACTAGTGTATAGTAGCTACCATAGTATTCGCGACCTTGATACTTTTTACTAATTACTCCACTGTTCTCTCCAGACTGAGAGCTTTTCAAAGTTTCTTGGCGCGCGTCTCAAAGTGGAAAACTCTTAAAAAACGTGGCACAAAAATCGTTTCAAACTTCCAACGTAAAATACGAGAACTGAAAATGCAAGCCATCGTTCTTTACGCGGGAAAATTTAGGCGTCGCAATATTGAGACATTCGTAGCAACAATAACGTAAATGCTAATTGTGTCGCAGACATACTTAAAAGTAACTAGAGAGTGCAAACGATCTTATCTACATTTAAACAAAACATTTAGTTAGGAGCTTTCCTAAATGAAATTGGCTTCTTAAAAAAATCACCTTTTTCACGGTTGCGTCATTGGTGCGTTGGAAGAGCGATATGCATATCGTTGATGAACGTAAGAGAAAAAAGAGACGATGTTTGGTTTGAGGTATCTCTTCTCTCGATTTCACATACGTTCGGGTCGTTGTGTGGACATTTCCTTCAGATTCTGCGATGATTTAATCAATAATTTGCTTTCTTTAGACTTCAAACTTGTATTATTGATATTTCTATGAAAGATTTTCATATCGTTTGATTAATCTGGATCTTCCACAACCGTCTGTCAACTAATTCTACTTTCTCTCTAAATTAAAAATTCTTCGTGTTATATATTTTTGTATTTTTCAAAATCGATCTAGTCGAAGCAAGTTTGAGTTAATAAATATTTACCGTGCCATTCGTCTTTGAAAACAAATTTTTAATGCTGTCACTGTGGCGACATCCGACCACGAAAGACTAATCATCAAACTCGCTGATTAAATTGAACTTGAGCGCTGGCGGACAAATTATATCAATAGCTAAAGCTTTATTTGTAGCACTGTTACAACTGACGATAATTGTTTACGTCGCAATGGAACGTTACGCCATATGATTCGATACCGAGATCACTACATCTTGGTACTGTATCTGACAACGTTCTTCGTCTCGAAGTCGTTGACACGTCAGGAATGGAGGTACCTCGCATACGCACTGCATGCAATCGCGAGCATGGATGGTCCTTCGACTCAATTCGTCGTTTATGCGCATTGTCATGTTACCAAATCGACAAACCTTGCCTTCTGTAATATCACAATGAAATTACTGTCGATAGTTATGCAGTTTTATACAAAGATGCACCTTACCTGATTGATCGAATTGCCTAATGATAAGTATCGAGTTAGTCAATGATGAAATTGTTTTATTTGGTACATCACTTTTGTTTTAATTGGTAGCTATCAGGCGATCGTGATTGAAAGTCGTTTTTAGTGCGTGCCAAGAGCTAATTTTTAGATTAGTGCTATCAGATTACATGCTGTTAAGTTAAGCAACATTTCTTCTTTAGAAATCGATCCCGAGTATTTAATTGCAAGTACAGACAAAGGAACTACTGGTAAGAATGTATGAAGAATTATGTAATACAGGTAAGAATGCATCTTTTACGAACACACGTAAGTACCTTCCTTTGCAACTTTTGCGAACTCAATGTTGCTATAGTTACGAATAACGATATCCTTTCTGCTCGCTGCGAAAAGGAAATAACGTTATAAGGTGCATTTTTCCCCAGAACAGTTGCCATATATGTACTTCCATCGGTAGGAAGAAACAATTTACAGACGATATTTCTCTTATAAACTTACGACATCTGAAAAAGTTGCTGCAATCTTTATATGGATTTTGACCGTCGACGAACATAGGTGCGCACTTCCTGCGTACTAGGAAAGGACTTCCGAACAAAATGGAACAACCTCTGCGATTGCGTTTCCTACAAAAGGGCTCGACATTTTCGCCTAAACAAGCAATTTGTATTTCATTTAAACGGCTTTCGATTCAAGTTCTGTTTGTACTTGGAGATCAAAGTGATTCTGATATTAAAGGCATATAAATTTCAATCTCTCTAATTCTCTGAAATTACAAAGTTTCCCTAGGTGGTAAATTTACAACGTGAGAGCTTTGAAACGTTATGAAAGTTAATGTAAAGTCGTATAACTTAAAACCATAACTCTGTACGAGGTTAATGTTTTCGGGGACACGAGGAAAAAATAATCACTTTTTGTTACATACCTATGTATCCAGGCATACAGATACACCGCAGGTCCCGATTGCATTTTGTTTCAAAGAGATCTCCATCGTAATAAATATTATCGTCCACTTCACACGTTGGCCTTTCTTCTCCGTCTTTGACTAAAGCAAGTATATAAACTCTCGTTGTTTTGTTAAAAAATGATTTAAAGTTAGGAATAAAATAGCAGAATATTTTGGGGATAGACAATGCTATCAATGAATCATTCAGAGAAGACAGTTTCCTCTTCTTAATCGAAACGATGATAAGCACAAAGTGAAATGTATTTTAAGACAGTCAAATTAAACAAGTACAGATACTCGGGGAATTACTTCACTTTTGATTGTCGCGATTAAAATTCCATTTGAGATATACCGATTCACTTACGACAAATCTGTGTTGCATTCCGACAGCAACTATCATGTGTGTATCTGAAGTAATAATTTCCTTCCGCCAGTAAATGTTCACAATATACAGGTTTACATACAAACGCCGCGCTGTTCACAAAATAAAATGACGTGTTATATCGCTTGAATAATCCCTAGAAACATAAAAGTGTCAGTATACACGATAAATTTGCGGGAATTAATTTCTATCATTCAGATTCACAGAATTATGTAAAGATTTTGTGTGAGATTAAATTACATCGAATGACATAAAAATTACGTACAGTTACTTCGAACTGAGTTAAATTATGAAATTGTTAATAAGTGTTTAATGGCAAACATTAATTAATTATAATTCCTTTTATTAAACGAGATCACAGTGCTTCCTCCACGAACGTGCAAAAATATTCAGATACTTAATTGCTTGAACTTGTTTAATTGGATTTATCATAATTTATCCCGGCGAAACGTCATGGAAGTTAACTATATTCGTAATTACGACTAACATGGCAAATATACTTACAGGCCATCGACAGTTATATCACATACACAACCTATGTCGCAAGGATTAGAGTCCTCGCTCCTCAGCATCTCCCCAATCCTGTATTCGTGGCCGTTAGCGTAACATTTATCCTGTGGCAAATTGTCCAGGTGACTGCAATCGTAGGATTCCGCGCAACAATCGTTAGGTTTCGCGTAGACAGGAGTACAACCGAGGCTCTCATAGACTCTCAGTGGACCGCGACACTTTCTTTTATCGCAGATCTCTTTGCAACAAAATGTGGCCAATTTGAGCGAATCGATTACCAGGAAACTGGTTTAGTTGCGGAGATGAAACGCAATAAGACAAGCAGAGCGTAACCTTTCAATTTCACGTGCGATTCGCGTGTATCGAATTCATTCTTATACAGTGAATGGCGTGAATGTACTCATAGAACGTAATCAAATTATTTGTCATGGTTTTGGCAGGTAGCTCTACATCTCTGAATCGATGGAGATGTGCAAAAGGTAATAGTTTGACCTTGACCTTACAATTCAAGATAAAATTGATTTTATTGCGTGTATATTTTACTTATATACAGGAGGAACAGAAGCTTTAATGGAAGCATCGGTCGCAACTCAATCGAGCTATCTTGGAGATATCTTATATCTTATGAAGGGAAAATGGAATCTGTAGTGGAACGTAGCTAGTCCAGATCCACTATTATCATATACAAACAACACTATTGCAACTATTAACAGTTTTTTCCAAAAGAATGGTTCATTTACGACCTATAATTTCGATTATATATAATTATTTGATTCCCATGACGAGTAGAGCAGAAAGTAACAAAAGAAGCCTTGAACTCTATGGTTGGCCAGTACGCAAGTCAGGATCAATTTTGTAGATCTTTACCGATATACATGCGTAGAATCACCCCACAAAGCCATGGCAAGTAATTTCATGAAATCCTGTACAGCGATACACGAAAATATTTGATAACTATAACTATAACTATATATATGTATGATGCTGTATGACATGCAACATGATACGTTCATCGTGACTAGATTGGAGAAACGTGAATCAAACCTGAAAAGATATATCGAAGATATAAGATATTTATTGCAAACGTAATTCACAGAAGAACATCGAATGGGATTAGATCACAACTACCGATGTCAAGCATATCGTGTCAAACAATTTCTCGTAAGTCAACTTCCTACCTCCTCCGGTTCCATGAATGACGACTACGGTGATCAGAAGAACACATTTTTGAACGATCAAACTGGAATTACACTGTCTAACCATCGTCATATCGCAAACTGTGCAAATGTGTTCCCGTGTCGCAATTGTCTCTCTTTTATACTATTGACCGTGAACGAGCACCGAGGATAATTCGGTCTGCGGAGTAAGGTAGGGGTTCCGTTGATTAGTGTTCCTCACGATGGACATGAAAACAGGGACACGAGAGGGGAATGAGAAACGTGATACGTAGAATAGTAAAGTCTGCAAACGTCGCCATAGATGATGACAGAGGAAAAGCACGATGTGTGAATTGTAGTATCTTCTTCCTCGGTGCCACATACTTTCGGGTTGTTTCGTAAACACTTTCATTAGATTCCACGATGACCTCGCTAACGCTCTGCTTTGAAAATAATTAAGAGCGTTTCACTGATACTTACAAGATTTACATACGGTTCTGGTATTAATCGGGTTTTTGACGATGTCTGGCAATCTTACGTCGACTAATGAATTTCTCTTCAATTTCAAGGTAACTTATTTTATATATTTTTTCATTTTTTCAAACTTGGGATTATTAATTGCAGTCCGATTAAAATTTCTGGATGATTATAGCTTTATTATTACAACTGGTGGTAACTGTTCACGTCCCTGAACATCAGACGTTACATGTTTGGTGCCGAAATCGATACATCTCCGAATTGCGACGGACAATCGTTGTCCGCGAGTCTTCGGCACGTCGGGATTGGAGGTACCTCGCACACGCATTTTACGCAATTGGAACTATAGCTGGTTCCTTGACTCAATTCGTCGCCCAAGTGCATCGTCATATTACCAAATCGACAAATCTTGTGCTCTGTAATATCAAATTATCACTGGTAACTATCTTGTTGCTACATGCATGCACCATACTTGACCGATCAATCGCTCAATTATTAATATTAGGTTAGTCGATGAAATTGTTTTAATTATTCATCCATTTTTGTCTCAACTGGTTATCTAATAGATGCTGGTAAGTTAAACGTCTTCCTAAAAATTAATCTCAATTTAATCATCGGTATAGAAAAATAAACTGACGGTATAACACTGGAGAATGACGTTAAAATTTTTTACTTTCTTGTTTATACAATTTTCATTACGTGATTTAAGAAAAAGCTTCTATTAATGTATAATATCCCGTGTTGAGAAGTAGTTAAGCGAAAGTAAAACGTCAAAATGTAGCACTTAAATTTTAATCTTCGAATACCATAGCTAATGGTCCCTCTAAATCCGTTAAATTTCGATCTAAAGAGTTTGATATTATTAGGTCTGAAAGAATCTCGCCTAAATTTTATGTGGTGTCCGAACTGCAGATGTGGTGGTGTTTAAAACTTTTTTACATAGTGTTCATACCATGGAAATATTGTTCTTATAATTCGAAGATATTAGACACGCTTACGCAATTGTTAGTATATTAATTGACGCAATTAATAAAGTTACACGTTAGTACAGATTAGAGATTTCAAGGATTTCATCTAAGAACATCGAAAGGACTATGTTACGAATAAGACTGGTGACTTTAACGAATACACGTACCTTCGTCAGAAACATCCGCGGTCTTAGCATGATTATGAATAACAGTGTCGCCTGTGTCTTCTGCGAAAACGAAGTAATTTTATAAAGTATAGCCTTTTCTTGGGGATACACATTAATCGGTAGAAAAAATAATTTATACATAATATTTCTCTTTTGAACTTACGACATCTAAAAGCGTAGCTGCAATCTTTCTGTGGATTCTGATCTGCGTAGAACATTGGTGCACATTTCTCATGGATACTTTCGGCGTTTCGGAACAGAGGGGAGCAATAGTCACGATTCGGTTTCTTACAGAAGGGCTCGACGTTTTCACCTAAACGTTGAATTTATGTTATAAATTCGAGACGTAATTTTATAACCAGTTTTTTTTCTTGCAAGTTTTAATCTATTCATCGAAATTGCAGAGATTCTAATATTAAAACGATGTAACAACACTCCAAATTATAAGGCTAGTTTAGAAGGTAGAATTAAAGAAATATAAAATTTGCACGGTAAGAATTAAATGTGGGTCTACAAGTAAAAATGTCAATTATTGTTTTGTACCTGTATATCCAGGCATGCAGATGCAATTCAGGTGCGGATCAGATATTGAATTAAATTGTTCTCCCTCGCGGTAAGTAACACCATCAACCACACAAGTCGCTATTTCATCTTCTTTCGCGTCTAAATAGTCAAATTTTGATTAAAGAACATATTATCTAAATTTAATCTTAATTTACTTTGTTTACTCACAACACGTCGGTGTCGTATCTGGACAACATTTGTCGCGCTCGTGTCTAAGAAAACAGTTTTCTTTCGGCGTGATAAATGCACAATCTACGGCCGCGCATACGAAGTCCGCACTGTTTACGAAATAAAATGACGTGTTAAATTGCTTTAATGTTCCTTAAAAGCTTAACAGTGGTAGTATACATGGCAGATTTGCCGAAATTATTTCCTTTTATTAGCGTTGAAAGAACGAAAGATTTTCATTGCAAAGCTGAACTATATCAGATTGTACAAGGTGCTGCCGAATAACATATAGAAAAATAGGAAGAAAAATATAGAATAAAGCTTCTGCATGTGACTCTTTGTTCTGGAGAAAATCCAGTTTGAAAATTTGTAAAGTATACTTGAATTTGGTTGATTATCAACTGGCTCTGAGGAAAAAATCGACATGAAATTATTGCACATGCGAAAATAAGTAAGAAATGTCAAATAATATTTCTGTTCAAGAAAATAGAACCTGAATATGCTTAGATGTAAATTATACGCTTATGATAAATTTTAAAATTTATTTTGCTCAGAAGATAGAGTGTCTTCTTATTCTACTCTTTCGATTTATCGTCACATGTAACGTTCTGTCGGTTATTTATCCCTGCCCAGTTTGGAATTAGCCATGTTCAAGCATACTTAATACATTTTATATAATTTTAATTTTGATATAAATTGAACAAAAGCATCATATGAAAAAAAACCTTGTTTTTATTTTCTTCTTATTTTTTCTTATTAAATCGACATCCGCAAGAACCTTGTCATTACACAATATCGAAACTCTGTAATTTTCACTGGCTTTGGCTTTTTTCTATCGTGAAGCTCAATATTAAACTTCTAGATTCACAAGTCCTAATAAAATATACCGATAACTCGAAATGTTTTAACAGAATCTGTCATAGTTCACCTCGTCGAAACGTTACAGAAGTTAACTACATTCGTAATTATGGCAGCCGACGTAAATATACTTACACATCACGGTAAGATCTACATGTACAAGCAATGTCGCAAGGATTAGCGTCCTCGGGCTTCAGCTTCTCCCCAAGGCTGTATTCGTTTCCATTCGCGTAACATTTATCGCGTGATAAATTGTCCAGGTGACTGCAGTTGTATGATACCGCACAACAATCGCCAGAATTCGCATAGACGGGAGTACAGCCGATTGCCTCATAGTATCTCAATGGACCAGCACACTTGGTTTTATCGCAAATCTCTTTGAGAACGAAAGGTGGTCAAAGTGAGTGAAACGATTGCGTGAAACTCGTTGATTTGCGGAGGTGACGAACAGTGACACAAGCAGAACGTGACCTTCGGGCTTCAAGTACGATTCACGTTTTAAATTCTTTAACGTTGAACATACAGTGACTCATGAGATTATCTAACAACTCTGTTTGATAATGTTTGACAATATTTGATAACTTCTGAGTATATTACGTGCAAATAATTATGTTTAACCTCGACATGGTAAGTCTACCGCCGTTACATTGGTAAAGTTTCAGACAAGTTTGAAAATGGATATGGAAATTACAAGACATTTATTGCAAACGTACATTTTCCTAAGGCGCAAAGTTATTTACATAGCCAATTATCCATTACATTAGTAAGCCTACATGTATGTATATGTATTTAGTGGAACCACCTATAGCACTGATCATATGATCACAGCGATTATTTACACCGCAATTTTTTAACTTTAGCTTCACTTTAACTTTTAATCTTCTATTAAGTACATGTTTGCAATAATCGTCTCGTAACATTCCTCGATAGTTTTACATAAATGATTTCACAGTAGGTCTCAAAAATGTCTCCAATTATATATCTTTTGCTAAAGTCACAAGGACAACTACTGATACCAAGCACATCACTGAACAAACTCTTACCTCTTCCTGTTACCTGACAGACGACAAGGAACATCAGAAGAGCACATTTCTGAGCAGCCGAACGAGAATTACCGCGTCCAGCCATCGTCAAATCGTAAACTGTTCAAGTGTATTCTCGTGTCGCTATCGCCTCTCGTCTTTTATACTTTTGACCGTGAACGAATACCGAGAATGGGTCGGAACGTGGAAGGCAGTGGGGATTACGTAGGTCAGTGTTCTTCTCGATGAACGTATAAATACCAACACAGGAAGAGAATGAGAAACGTGATGCGCAGAATAATAAAGTCAGTAGGCATCGAACGCATATTGCTATAGAATAGGACAGAAGTATGACAGAGAAAAAGACGATGTTCGAATCGTTATAGTTGTTTTTCTGGTTACACAATATTTTAATATCTCTTTTAGATTCCGCGATGATTTCAGTTATATTTTGAAATCATCAGTGTCAGATTTATTTTGAAATTATTAATACCTCTTCGTTAATACTTCTCTTTGTACCTCAAACTTATTGTTGACATTTTTTTGCAAATTTTTAGGAACGTTCCATTAATCGGGGTTTTGTCGATATTCCACGATCATCGAATCGGCTAATCGACTTCTCTCGATTTTGAAGATCGTTTATTTGAAATATCTGTTTTACTTCGAATAAGGTCACGACGCGATTTCGATCTCGTCAATCTGCTTCCAATTTTTCTATTGTTTCCACTTTGTTTACTGACAGACGTTAAGAAGAACTTGATATAAGCGTTACATCGTATAGAGGCTTTAAAAAGATTTCGTGCTAAGTAACCTAATACTAAAAAGTTGAAAATAATTTGTGTTAATACCTAAGAAAGTTGTTATTAAGAAGTTTCTTAAGCAATTTCCGATAATGCTGCCTCCTCCCTTCCCAACCCCCCTGTGGAACTTTGCGACTCAGCCTCCCGGCGAGAAAGTAAAAATCAACTTTAATTATTCTCCCCCTTTTACCATCCGAATTTGATGCGATTATCGCATATTTAATACGACGTGATTAACTTTAGACGAAAATGAGAAAATGATGCAGCTCGGCTTTATGTGGCTATTAATTTGCTATCCTTTAATAATCTATGCGTATACCTTTACGGTTTAATAACGTTTCAATTTTAATCTTTCTTTATGAAAATGAATAAAAGCGGTAGTTATGGTTTCCTTTAATATCCATTAATTATTTTGCTATTAATACGAGTATGTAATGCCATGCTTGCCTTAAGAACAACACATTGCCAGCAACCTTAAGGTATAGCAAGACCTGCAGCAAAAACGAGAACGTACACGTACCTTGTTTTAACGCAGATAGTAGTCTGTAACAAGGCCGGCAGTTGGTGCGACTTTAGATACTAAAACAACAACAGCAGAAATCGAAGTGAAATTAGCTGCTGGTATAGTTTCCAAATACACGTAATCGCTAACTACTGGCATACAGTTAGAATCCGTCTTACTATCTGTAATTATTGTAATTGTTATTAAGCTTTGAGTACAATATTAAGCTTCAATACAATACAATGTATATTTTGTATTCCTCGTGATAGATATGTTAGTTGAAAAAATTGCGTATTCCTTAAAGAATAGCTGTTTATTCAAGGAAAACCACTTGTTTGATTCTATCTGCGTGAATAAAGTATCAAGTTTTCCCTCTGATATATTCAATCGGACGCCTTTTTATTCGTAACACACAGTTCACTAATGCTTAAATAAAACATTTTCATACTTACTCCATACAATGCTACCGTACGAATGTTACTAGAATAAGTTACGAGTTTCTTCTCCGATACGTTTCTATGATTTGTTTAACTTTTATATTTATAGAAGTATACATATCGAAATTTAATCATCAATTAATGATAACCTAATTTATACGATTAGTCGATAAAATAGCTCGATACAAACCGATCAATAATATGTATATCGATAATACTAAAATATCTAGTTGCTGTACCGGCAGTTAATGTCATTATATTTAATGTTTTATTTACTCGATGAAAAGGATATTTGATAAAGCGCACGTAATTTAATTCCAAGCAAATAATATGCTATGACTCAGTGATCGTTAATAGTCGATATATATAGCGTAAACTCTATACAAGTGGGATAGTACAGGTTCACTTAAAATTCAAATAACAAAACCTATTACGAATAATACGTTGCGTAATTTTCAAGTGTTTTCCTCTTTATAAATTCAAACGTTTGATACGAACAGAATTTTATTTTTTATGTAGCTTGCTGTTCTGCAGGAAGTAATTGTTGGAATTGGAAATTCCCAATCGCGCTTGTAATTTCCGAGAATGGATAATTGATCTTCAACGTGAAAAGCAAGCGATTAAACGACTGATCCAAGCGTTAAAGATTTGAAAAGTAATGAAAAAGATTCAATAACCAGATAATGGGAAAAGCAGTGAATCGTTGCTTGTAAAGTAAGGAATATATTTCGTAAATACGATCTTTACGTACTTTTACGTCTTTTTAAATAGTATTTTAAATGACGATCGATATTAATCGCGCATTATTTCCTATTCTTCTTGCGAATCAGATTATCGAGCCTATATAAATAGCTTTTCCACTTTCGAAAGGAATAACCTGAAATTCATAGCAATCGCAAGAACCATAACTTCATATTAAGATACTATAGGGTTCAGTGAATAATTAAAAATAGATGCTGCGAATAAAACAAGGAAATCGATCGAATTTGAATTATTCGTGTTATCGTGGTCTTCCCTTCTAACGTAATAAATTTCATCGTATTGCCATGCTAAATTATAAAGTTCGTGACAAAAACAAATATCCTTCTGAACTCTAAGTACAAATGGCTTACGAAGGATTCGATGAATTAATTTCATAATTCTGACTAATGGTTCGATCTCGTACTTACACGATGCTTGATTTATTGACAGCGTTCGGATCGTTAAAGCGACAAGACTGACGGATACTCTTGCCAAATACAATATGTAATCTCGTGAAAAGTCGCAAAGCCGGCGAAGTCTTGTCATATATGAATAGAAGCGGAATGAAAAAGAAACCCTAAAAGACTCCTTTTGTCCGACCGAATGAGAAACGAAACCGATAACGTAAAGTTTCTTTCAACATAATTCCGACGTAACTCGTAACGTAGAATATGAGACAGAAATAGAAATGAAAAGCTAACTTCATTTACTTTCTTCTTGAAACTCCCATCGCTTTGTGCGGCAGAAGAAAATTAATGTTTGGATCGAAACGTTAATCTTCGTCCGATTTATGTACATATTTTTCGACTTCGTAGCTTTCAAGACAATGACGATGATAATCCAGAAACATAATCGATACTAACGATGCTTATCGGTGAAGTTCTTCTAAAAACACGACAGCCTGCAATTTCGAATTTCATTATTTGCATATACGAATATCTCTATAATTAATTATACATACGTATGTACATATATACGCACTGCAGAAGTGTCAGAACGCAAAATGATTCATTGGTGTGTTGAAAGAACATCGTAAGAAGAATTTCAAGGGATGAAGCTAAGAAATGACAAAAATAATATTTTTGCCAGAGTTATATTTATCGTGATTCTTTTGTAAACTTGAAAATAAATTAATTAACCTATGTACATATATATATACAGTATATAGAGAATTTTAAATCTATGTAAATAGAATCTTGTCACAAATGTACTCGTATAGAACTTCCAACAAGATTCCAACGTCTGTAATACCGAAAGCTTTACGTTTGTCGCGAAGAGGGCAAGAATTCAACGACCAGATTCCTTCGTGATATAGGAATTCGTGATAACGATATGTAAATCCGATATCACGATAAATTCGAAAATATAACTAGCAGAAATGTAGCAGACTCGCGTCGTTCGTGTTGATAAGATCACCTAGCGAATGCAACTGAATATTCGTCGTGGTACGATCTCGGCAAGAAACGAGATCGCTTATGCTTCATTAAAATGCACGGAGATTTAAGCTGAGGTCATATGTGGCGCAATAATGGTCCACGGATCATTATTTCGAGAGTATGTACACGTGTGCTGGACACGCGTATATATAGGTAATTGCAAGAAGATGAACTCTAAAAGCACGCCGAATGGGCGTGTCTACTATAATTTGAAGGAAACTTGTTGATTCATCTTTGAGAATAATAATGATCAAGTACTTGTATGGACTTGTACGGATTTAGCAGTTCGTGTCAAATCATCTACTGGTTTAGATTTACATTACCAACGGCCTTAGAGAAATTTCCGTGCTTGTGGAACTATCTTTCTTCGCATTTCTGGGCAGGGAGAAATATATTTTTCATAATCCTCGCAGTATATAAATACGATACAAAATTATTCATACAAATGGTATGGTAATAAGGAATATGTAAGTTATAGTAATAAAAATGTATGATATCACTTAAGAAGAAGAGACGATGATTTAAAATGAGGAAAATGATTTAAAATGAGGAAATGACGAAAAAAAGATTTTCTTTTTTTAGTCAGAACATTTGTTTCTTTTCAACAAATACGTCATTTAGCTTGACGTTTCTTCGCATCTCTAACATCAATAGCGTAACTTTCGGGTCTAATATTAAATGAGTCACGTTATACGTGTTTTATACGTAGAGGGTGTTTCTAGTAATTGGGACAGGCTATAACTCTGTTCCAAGTTAGGGAAAAATTATAGAAGAGAAGATTTGCATTATTTAACAGACTCTATCATATTACCGTATTAGTTTTTTTTCGAGATGCAACAGTCCATTTGCAAAGTGCAATTGCACCCCTTTTTTTAGATTGAACTTTATAATTTTTCATAAACCACTCTCGATGTATTTTAGTTCAAATTTTTAAGGCCTCTGAAGTGAAATTTATTGCATTCAAGAAACCTGGTTAGATGAGTATACTTTGATTTTTCAATACTTTACATGTACTTTTTATTACTCATTCAGGTAATGAGTTTTTTTAAATGTCATCGTATATTTTGTATAACATTAGTCTATCCAGTTGGATATTCTCTATAAGAAAGTATTAACTTGCTTATGCTGGAAAGTCAGTAGTGTAGCAGATATTTCAACTTTAATTTGCCAAATTTAACGTACGAAGAACAAAGACAACGTGAACATAAAAATATTAAACATTAACTCCCCTTTTAAACATTAAATTTGACAAGTTAAAGTTACGATATCCGCCAAACTAATGAACCATTAAAAAGTCAAAATGTACTCCTCCGTCCAGGTTCCCCAAATCCAATAAATTTCAGGTCAAATATTTTTTGACAAATGTCGATAGATAACGAATTATACCAAGTGATAATTTTCACTGAGTCACCCTGTATATTCTAGATATCCTACTTGATATTTACAGGAATATCTATTTATGAAACTTGAAAGGCCTTGAGGTAATTTTCCTTAAACAACAGCAATCGAAAGGCAATGGATGTCGCGAAATCCTGCGAACCGAATCAACGGTCGCACGCATATTTTTCCATCAGGAACTCCGTAGGTAACAAGAATACGGCCATTACGCAAGCTCTGTCGTCATGGTGACAGCCAGGATATTACCGCGCGTGAAACGTCTCTATGATGTCCCATTGTGCTGTCCAAATAGCTGCTAAATCCGGCCGTCTCCGCGGCGACAGCTCGCGTCTCTTTTCGCAAGCGGATTTCGTTCGCGCTCAGCGTTACAACGCAAAAGACACGTGCAACGCGAGAATATTTTGTCTCGCGACGTGCTTTGTGCCTTCTGCTAATCGTGTTCCCCTTTTTTTCTTCGTAGTCTTGAGCGTTGAATGGTATTCTCAGCGTAACAGTCGCCACGATTTTTCCAGACAAGAAATATTTGGACAAAAATTAGTCGATGCTTATCCTTGTTTGACAATAAATTGTAAGAATGAAAATAGCTATAAAAGATATCTTATTCGATAAGAAATCATGGTTACCGTTACTTTTTCGAACGACGTCGTACGATTGCTATTTATCGAAACCTAAGAGTTGAGACGATATCGTAAAGCTTTTCCCCGATAACTTGTTCGAAAAGTTAACCAAAGTGTAATAAAATTCTCCATTAACACGCACAATTTTAGAAAACTGTGAGTAAAGGTAGAGTTTAACAAAAGAATCTGTATCCAGATATTAAAACGCGTTGATAAACGTACTGGTGAAACCATAAAAATCTACAACAAAATTTTCTGAGTAAATACAAATGCCATACAGGGTCGAACACAATGTACAAGTAGACATGAAGTGATTCCTTGCGAAAAAAGAAAGGTGAAATTATAAAATAACATTTTTTCATACGACGCTTCTATTTCGAGAAAATCGAGTTTGACGATTTATCAAGTATACTTGAACCTGGTTAATCCCGGACTGGGCAAGGATAAATAACCGACAGGACGTTGTTCTACGTGTGAAAATGAATCAAAAGTGAAGAATAAAATTTTATCGGAAGACACTCTGTTTTTGAGGAAAATAAATTTGTAAATCTATGATACGCGTGTATGTAGGCCAATTCTTAAGTAAACACGTTCAGACTCTCTTTTCATGAAAATGAAGCTTCAGACGGAGATCATATTCGACATTTTTTCTGATGCTTTCCTCCTGTTGATCATTGATTTGCTCGTATCCAGTTGACAATTAGTCACGATCAAGTATGCTTGAGAAATTTCAAACATGATTGTCTCGAAAGCGAAGCATCGCGTAATAAACTTTTATTTTATATTTTCTTCTTACATTTTCATAATCGCTCGTACACGTTACGATATAGTCGTACGTGTCATATACAGGCTGCATGCTATATGTATATTTACTTACAGCCTGTACTTATCTCGTTTTTTGATTCCCTCGATTGTAATAAGATTTTCATGCTATTTGTAAATAAAGAGATATTTCAATAGAATAGAAATAATCATACGGTTCAGTTTTCAACGTTTATCGTATCCCTGTTATCTATGAAAGATGGAACACACGAAAAGTCGATATGTCGTGGCTTGAACATCGCGCAGGCGTTCTTAAGAGAAACATCCCTTCGTATTTTTGTCCCGATTTTGGTCGATAATTCATCGTGGAGTTCTGTCGCAAGTGTCCCGTGTCGGAAAAGGATTTGTCCGGATGCTTGCGACCGATCTGTATGACGAAGAGTAAAGTGATTCTTTTATTTAATTGAACACATCGATGTTCCTTATTCTCGTGTGTAAGATACATAGGATAAATAACATATGTTTCGTGGATGATTCTCAAACTTTTTTTATTTAATGATTAACGAATAATTCGAGATTAATTTTTAAAAATCATCTTCATATCGTGATTCTTAGATTTGGTAACATTTTCGTAATCAATTATAGTACAAGTAGAATGGTTAAACAGTAAGGTAATTATAATATTACTTTAAGAATAATAAGTTCCATAGTTGTCGTTTAATTAGTAAAAAGATATTACGAATGGTGGTAAAAGTAATGCGAGTATAAACTTTCGGAATATTTATGTATATGGAATAATATTTTCGTTTGATTATATGTATAAAATAGAATGACAAAGTTTGTCTGTGAAACCCTGGGGACGTTCTGTATATTATTATCAAAGTATATATTCAACGTATATTTTGATTTTATCGAACTTAGGAATTTCATTATATTTAAAAGAAGATGAAAAGATAGAAAGGGAAATAAAACAATACGAAAGTATACGGGATTTTTAAATACAATTACTTATGACATTAGGAAGTTTATAACTATTTAACTGAATATTTTCTCAAATTTAATATTTTAATTCGAATACAATGAAGCACTCTATACAATGAAACTAAAGAAGTAAATAATATGAAATTACAGATGAATTGTGAAAGACTTCGAAGATTCGTGCACAGTTCGGAATATTTGATTCAAACGGAAAACTCTCCGACAATCGATCGCCTCATGAAAGAATAATTCCCCCATGTATTAAACCCACTGTCAGCCACAGGGGAAATTTCAGGACAATTTGGGGTAGTTCACCGTAGGGCTGGGAAATATTGAGGGGATAAGTGAAGATTTGAATAATGAGTATCATAAACAAATGTTGGTAAGAGATCTCGTGTATTTCATACTTTAATTAACCGAAGACTTATCGAGTCAATTTATCTATTTCAAACGGTATCATCGGTCCATTACGATCGTTTACAATGAGAGAAAATAATCCGATGTTCTGAAAAGAATTTGTTTAGATTCCAATAGGCAGAGAAAAAGATTAAGACAATTAATCATTTCAAGATTTCAAATGTTCGAGATTTCACGAAGTTTCGGGGATTCCAGTTTCGCGAATCTAAAGTCAAAGGATCAAATTTCTAAGTCTAAGGACCAAATTTCTAAGTCTAAGTTCCAAACGTTTTCGAAAGCGAAGTTCGTCTATTTTCGGAATTAACCTATGTCGTGTTAGAGCAAACGTTCGAATATTCTATGGTGATACTGCACATTGAGTATAAACGAACACCGATCCAAATTCCATCGCATACTGCAAATCACCGGATGTTCCTCGCCTCCTTTCGAAATAAAAGCGCCCCACGAAGATCCAATTGGCCACACTACCTCGATAACTTGTTCTCGTTTACGCGCCACATTTCGGGAGTTTTCCGGCGATCTCGATTCAATCGCCGAGAGAGACGAGTGATGCACGAGAAATTAAGGCGAAAAACGCGGGAAGTTTACGGTGGACGAAGACCGATGCGTTAAGAAAATAGAAGGGGGAAATGAGAGAAAAAGCCAGAGATAGTAATAAATAGTACGCCTAACGGGATACTAAGTAGATCATAAAAAAGATTAAAGTTAATCTGCCATTATGCAAAATTGTGTTGCTCTCTAGCTTCTCTCCCGTTTCGTTATTATACGCGTTTCTATGCATACTTTTCATGTACGTACGTAAGTACATGCGCTATACCGCTCAAATGTTTGGAGTTATCATCTTATGATCGTCGAGAGCTTCCTTATCAGCTGTTAATTGAAACCAGTTTTCTTTTTTTCCATGTATTATTAGTTGGTATTGAAAAGAATTATTGTTAGAATTTAGGTATAAAAATAGCATAATTATTATTACTGATTATTTGGTATATGATGTATATATCGCATCGTTAATCGTAATTTCACGTTCAATAGGAAAATATGCACGAGAAACAAATAAACGTAGGACACAAAACCTACTATTAAATATTTGGGTCGATCCAAAGGTACAACTAAAACAATTCTCAACATTACAGTTTTTAATCCACAGGAAATTGCGATATCGCGTGACCAATTCACAAAATGTCCTCCTTTGTGAGAGTTCAAACCCACGAGAGGGAGAGAGAGAGAGAGAAAGAGAGAGAGAGAGAGAGAGAAAGAAGAAGAAAACAATGCTCACGGTTGTTGCGCTCATTTCTCATTTACTCGACGGAGCTTCTATTTTTCAAGCCGAAACTCATTATCGCCTTTCTCCGCTTGTATTTCACGCCACGTTTGATAAAACCATCAGATTGAAACAATAATGCATTTCTTGGGAAACTGAACACGATTCCGGGACGATTCATCGAGAACTGATTGCGCTAAGAACCGTGAAACAAACTTCCCCGGAAAGTGATTTTTAACCTGAAAAGAATCTACACCTTCGGTTAGGTTAAATATCTGATCGTGTTCTCGCCGCTCCATCTCTTTTCAGCTCTCATTAGTTCGGAAAGCTCTTGCAAATATGACCATACAGATAGCTAAGAGACCTATATTGCTTTCTGAAATAACAGGGATATCTAGTATTTCTGAAATATCGAGGATAACCGAGGTAGCTCAAATACATAGCCATATCACTTGACATTTAGGTTACCTGAGATTCCTAAAATATTTAGAACGCGTGTAACATTTAAGACATTAGCGGTGGCTAGAATATCTGGGGCACTTGATTTACATCAATTGCCAAAATCGATTCGAAGAACGACATCACCGACAAATCTGTAAAAAGCGTTGTACGATTGTTCGTCGAATCACGAACCTCGGCGTTATTCACGAATAATATCAAATCAAATTGCCTGTCGATCAAGAAACGAAAATGTCGATGAAGAAAGGAAAATGCCGAACAAAGGAACAAGCAAACGAAGCATACTTTCCTTCCATCAAGGGACGAATCTTGATTAATGGTGCAAGTTTTCAGCGTCTCTACGGCTTAGGCCATGCTTGGAATTTATAATGGAATGGGAGTATATTAAAATAGCCCTCACATCTGAAACTTGGTCCCCACCGGTAGGATGCCATTATCCCTGACGGTAATCATGGAAAAATAACGTCGTTCCTTACTGCAATTACCGCTTTATCTTTTGATCGATGAAGGCAATTATGCTTGGAAACGTTAATCGGGGACAAAAAGTCACGTTTCATCCTCTGACTTCGCATTAGTCATTATTAGCGGCGACCATCGTACACTGATTAGAGGAAGTGCTATTTACGTGAATGAACCTTTTCATCGTTGCTTGCCAAGTCGGAAGTAATTGCTAGAAAGACGCGCGTGAACATCTCCTTTTGTTTTCTTCGTTTGGAATTCATTAACCTTCTCAATAATATTTATTAATTTAGAGATAAGAGTTAAGTCGGGTAGAATTAGCAAAATAATTCAGTTGCTAGATTTTCTTCCTTTATCGATCGAAATTGCGTGTCAAATTTCAGAAAACAGCAGCACCGATCTTTTTCCTCGTAACTTTCGCTTCTTCCATCTTTTCTCATACGTACGACGATGGCAATAAATTCGATGATCGCGGTCGTTCATCAACCTGAATCTAGCTCTTTCGAAACCAACTACTGCTGTTGATGTTAAAATAGTTTACTACAGTTATTTATGAAACGAATCCGTACTTGTGGACGAGTATTTCCTAAACTCGTCCTCAATTATTATCCATTCCCTTGGAAAGCACAGACATTTCACAGGAAACGAACAACAAACAATAACTATTCGGCTGTACGCTCGAAAACTGTTTCCTGCGGATGCAAATTCACGACTAAGCGCCAATATTACATACATCCAGCTTTGGCATACCAATTTGGATGCAGATCGGAATTACGTTTCGCCACGACGGATCGACTATGAAGTCCGAGTAACCAGTAGCTCATAGAATACCGCTTTGAAATGGAACGCTGGGACTTACCTTGTAACTGCTGACCGCATGTGCACCATCGTAGATGTAGAGGTGATCGTTGCAGTCCAATTGCAGTTGGTCGAAGCGTAGCATGAACCGTTGAAGGATACTATGCGTTTGGAAGGTGATGGTACAGTCCAGATCCTTCTCGAGCTGCGACATCAGGACAGCCCCGTCTATTTTCCTATAGAGATCTCGCATATAATTCTTCTTGCACACGTCGCTTATTTGATCTGAAAGAAGAAAATTATTGTAAAATGATATAAATGATAGATTAAAACGAGATTGACAATTGTACAGAAGATTTCCTTTTTTTTTTTTTTTTAGTTTCTTTCTATTCAAACGCACCGTTGGTTTTATCAAGCGAGATCTTAACTTTGAAAAAAATGCCAGGCTTAATAAAAAATTAACTGCCTGGCATATGTAAGAGTGATATTTAAAAAAAACAGAGAGAGAGAAAGAGAAGCGCAAATGAAACAGGAAAAAAGATTCGTCACACGAGTCGTTGACCTATGGTAGGTAATATTGTATCAGGCAGACATTAAAATTCAATGTTAAAATTCAATCTTAATTTTAACCCTCTATAACGCCGTGCAATTTTGAAGTGACATACCGATATCGACATCCTCTCAATTTAATTTCGTTTTTAGGTGCATTTGTACTCCACTGTGGCTTCAAGGTTAATAACCATTTCCTGCATAATAACATTTCTGATAATTGCAAATTTTCACAAGAAGAATTCGCATTATAGAGGGTTAATTAAATTACAGTCTTCCTAATTGTTCAAGCAACCATCATGGGGATGTTAGCCGGTAAAAATTCGGCGCCACCCTGCGTTTTTTCCCCCAGAGAACGCGGGTAACTATGAAGGTTTCCCCCACGTAAAAGAAAAAGGGAAGTCTTAATGGTTATATCGCATCATATACTACAAATAAATAATTAAATATACGTAATATTTCATAACTATATCGATACGTCGCTTGGTATTATTTCGCACTCAATTGGACTCAATTTTATACTCTATATCGAATAGAACGAAAATTCTTTCGGATTGTATCAAACCTTCGAAGCATATTGCGAATTTAAAGCATAGTGCAAAGAAACGTAATGCGCGTGTGCGAATAAATTTTTTCATTATATGTAAACGAGTTGCATCCAGAGAATTAGCTCGAATATTTCACTCGTCCCTTAAAACTTTCCCAGGGAACAGATTACAGTTAAAATCGACTGTAAAAGTTTTTGCCGTTTCGTTGCTCGTAAACGGGTTGCATCGATAAGAAACGATTTTATCGACTTTTAAATCCACTCAAGTGCACCAGACATCGGGGCCTGATGTCTGTCCTGGCTGTTGGCAAGCTAGGTCGAATTATCCAATCGATTGACGACCGATTGATTCGCGCATCGCTAGGATAATAGCTCGAATTCGATTTCGATGCATCTGCGATTAACTACGGTCTACCGGATTCGATGCGATAAAACGTACAAAAGGAAAAGAAAAGAATTTCTAACAGTGCTTACGTGCATGAACATTATACGATATCGAAAGGTATATAGAAAAAAGTAGTACAACGAGTATCGAGTCAAGTGGCTTAAAGTGTTGTACCAATCGACAAACGAGGACGATATCCAAAATCGATTTCAGTCTTGTCGAATTATGGTACTAAGTAGCGCTATTTTAACAAATAGGTACGTACGACTGTGTTTTCACTTGTGGTACTTTTTTTTATTTGATGTTCTTATTTCAAAATGACTTTTCGACGGTTGAAAGTTATCTATCCGTACTTAAACGATACATTTTTGAGAAATTAGTATTCTCTTCGTTCGTATCGTGAAATTATTGATATTAGCTTCAGTCTGAATGTATCGTGAGATAGGAACTTGTTCGGTGTAAATGGAAAATTTGTTATTACGATGGCTTTTAAAATATATCTATTCTAATGTGCACGTTCTTTAAATGATTCAATCACCTATGTTGAGATTTGATACTTCGTGAATCGTAAAAGCATTCTCAATAATTTATCAATTATATCGAGATATACATTCAGGCTGTAATAATAATTGTAGAACAGCCATTATGCAAGCATCGCAAAATTCAGTACAAAACTAAAACAAAAATAAATCATTGTAGAAAAGACTTGAACCATAAATAGAATAACTACTGAAGTAGTTCCCAAATGATTCGATTTCTACGGTTTATTGAAACAACCGATATTTTGATATAACTATGCTTGTTCTGGATTCGTTTAAAAGGCTGGTATCCATTACTATCTATACATACACATAAAAAAATATACATATGTATAAAAGAAAGTGTCATAATATGTGGAGTAAATTTTGCATATTCTTTAAGATCCTAGAGAAAATAATGCGAGGCTGTCTCGAACACCTATAAGCTCAATCACCCACTTGCCACCTCCTCTTAGCTTAAGAAATGTTTTGCTTGGCAGTTCAATAATTTTGAACAATTTTAACGGGGAACGCGCGAAGAATCAATTTCTTCTCGCAACGGCGTGAACGTTTCCTGGATGGGCTTGAAATTTATTGTTGAAATATTAATTAAAAGAGAGAAAAGAAATTGGAGCAGCGCTCGGCACGCGCAGCTATTTCCAATAAATCCAAAACACAAGATTAAGCTACAAAACGAAGTTACACACCGTACAAAGCAACTTAAATTCCTTCTGCTTCGAAACTATTTCCAATTCCTACCCGCCCACAACCATTCACCTTAAGTTCCAACACTCGGAAGAATCTTCCTCGGCCTATCGTGCCATTTTCCACCCCAACTTCGTTACAGCCAGATCCAACTTACGGAACAAATGAATCGTAACGCGCACAGGGGAGCGAATTAATTCGCGAATTCGATAAAACTCGCTCGCGCGGCAATTTCACGGCTGAAAGTCGATGTCGCAGAGCGTTCGTTTCGGCTGGACGGGCGTAAAAATAAGGAAAAAAAAAAAAAGAAGAATGGCGACCAACGTTGGGCGTTGGGGATGGGCCGCGAAGAAACTCGATTGAAAAGTTTTCGCTCGTGTCGCTCGGGGCTATCGTGGCCAAAGGCGCGAGATAGTTTTCCGCATGGCGTGGTTGCAGCTGCGAGCTTGTGCTCGAATGTGGGCCGAGAACATTCTCGGGGGAACTCCGTGCAAGATTGGCGATAAAAGGGTGCGTCGTTCCGCTCAAGAAGGAAACGAGCCTGACTTCTGCTGCAGATCGTTGGATTTTGCGACAATTTCGAAGGTTTCGCAAACGAGATGAATCGAGGAAGAACGGTGGAATTAGAGCAACAGATGGTTAATCGTCTCCACGCGATTATTCGCAATGGGGCGCTTCGTTTTGCGACGAGGTCGATCCGAATTCCTGAATGCGAAGATTCGCGAGAGAGATCGAGAGGAAAATATACGACGCGCGCCAATAATCGTGATATCAATATCCATCGCACAATATATTAGAGCAACATACCTTACAAAGGATTTTACAAAACCAACACGTCACGTATTCGTATAGGAGCTCAGTTCTTCGAAGCTAATAAGATATGGTTAAAATTACGTTGCTTGTTTCTCTTGCTAAACGAATGTAAAAATGTTATTACGTGGCAAATGAATGTGTATTAATGAATGTGTATGCTACAAGTGACATTAAACGTTATCATATATATTGATAGTTTTGCATTTTTAACTTGTTTGTGAGGGAGGATATCGAACTGCGTGAACTGTTCGAAAGTCTGATAATGTTTCTTTAATTATGTTTATCTGTGATAGTTTATACAAATACGTAACACTTTTACGACATGTTTGGAGAAACATGCGTTAGGCGATGAAAGGTAGGCAAATTTATTACTCGCTTTTATTCGAAGATATATCTTTCCTTAATTATTTGATGAATGTAAAAGACAAACGTGTCTCTAAATCTGCGTTGTCCGAACCAGTTATGCAAATAGTTGTTCGTATTGTGCAAACATCTTTACTCAATTCTTTGACGTCGATATTCCCAATACTTTGATAACCTCTGATATAAATAAATCTATCGCTTTTTAGAAAATATCGATTCTACGGCGAGTCTATCACCCGTTCGTTCGAATTTACTTCTGCCATAAATGCAATCGTATGAGAAAATGCTTCGTATTATTCATTCGTGTTACACGGTTTATCCATTTCTAGAACGCAACTCTACGTTTTATTTATATTTTAAGCAAGCTTAGCACGATTTGACATACCAGAGAGCGTTCAGCTGATTATTCTCCATTCTGAAATGATCATAATATGTCCTAGTATTTATTATTCGTTGATTCGCAACGATGACGAATTAAGAATTAACTATATTACATGATAACGATATTAGACTCTGTTAACGATGCTTACATACGAGCAAATCGCTTAATTTTAGAATTCAATCGCGCTATATTTTCCATTATATCGTGCTACGAAACGTTGACAAAAACGAGACATCGAGAAATTATTTCTTAATATTTGCTATAAAATACACATTCAAAATTTCCTAGATAAAAATCAATATTTCCTAAATAAAACGAGGTATCGGAAAATTGCTTGCTGGAATTTAATAGTTAAGGAAGGTATATTGGAAAATTGTTTGTCGTAATTTGTGTAGTTACGAAGGCTATACTCTTTCTCATAAATTGAATATTTTTGGTACAGTTAGGTATTTTATAAACTACGATTATAACTCCATTATTACGTAGATTATATAAAGATGTAACAATATGGCATTATAATAATTTTGAAATAATCTTAACGACCCAATTCGTTTTACAGTTTCTTCGTATTATACGTATGTCGTCTTTGGTCCAATAATCGAGCGAAAAAGTAGAAGTATTCGGTATATGTTCGACACTGTTGAACATTTGATAAGTAACAACGTTAATTATCAATCATTACGTCAGAATATATATGATTAATTATATATTATATAACGCTTCATATACAAATTAAATTTATCTCGTTCAAAAATATCGTATCTCCCACAAACAACGTTATCTGCGCAAATAAACAGTCGTTTAATAATTAATTAATTTCATATTTAAGAGATATTTATTATCTCAAACGTTTTATCTCCGATTGAAGTTGACCGACAGAATTACGAAGTTCTAATATAAAAGAAAACGAGTGGAAGAGGCAAATATTTAGATAGAGAAAAGAATTCTCTTTCGTTCTATAGAGAAACTCTGTTCGTGTTCTAGAAAACGTTCGTCGCTCCAAAAATTATCCTTTATCCTCCGTTGCTGGTACAATTCCAACGAGAACATTAAGAAGTATCATTTTAAAATTATCCTTGTGAATGCGTTACTGGGCCATATTAATCTTATCAGCGGAATAATCATATCGAAATTATTTGTTCATTTTTGAACGAAATACTTGATACGTAATAAAATTATTTATGCTATAAAATTACGATTTTCAACAGCAAAGTATCGTCGGTGTGAGATACGTTTGAGAGGAAAATTATATGCAATAATTCTAAATCCTCCAAAATCATTAATGTAATAATAGGTAAATTAATAATATTTTACTGTACACGATATTTATTAGCATACAGTTCATACGCGCAGTTCGTCTTTTAATTTTAATACATAAGTATCGTAAAAGCATTCCGAACAATTTATCAATTAACAAATTAATCGTGTGCCTATATTAAATAACTTTAATCAACAACATATTATTACTTATACGTATGTATTATACGTATTCCATTAGATTCTAATTATTCGCATAAAGCTTAATCGATTCTGATGCTATTCGAACACGTATATATTAATTGAATGTTCAGAATTAATTTGTTAAAGGCGGAAGTATGAAACGAAGGAGAGTATTACTCTACGCGTCGTATCTATGTATCGATATACGCGACACTAAATTACGGACTTCGTTCATTCACCGCACTTCCCTTTTTCATTTAATTTTCAACTATTACATATTCAAAGATTCCGTTGAATGTATTATTATAATTGACATTCCAACGAATTACACGGGTTCGATGTAAATCACGCGTCGCGTATTCTACATGGAAGAAAAAGCGATTGAACTTGGAAGAGCTTCAGGTAAAATCAACGATCGCTGCCACAAATGGCGAAACCAACGTTGACTTTCGAATTTCACGGTTCGGCGATGCCTATAGAGCGACTTTACGTATCGCAGGACGATGCTCTCGCAACGCGATTGAACGACTTCGACGAGATTAATCACGGTTATTAATCGCGTAGCTTTCATACGTTTAATTCGAACAGCCGATGGACACGCGTGGCCAGCCATAATTCACGTGTAGTGAAGCATGGGCGTCGCATAATCGACGCAGAAGTACCGTGGCGGGTATTAACGACGCGGCTTCGACGCGTAAATTCGCACGGCCGCTCCCGAAACGTCGGCCCGACCTCCACGCTCATAAATCTCTCTGGCCAAGGGAAAAAGCTTCCTCGACGAAAGTCGCCTTCCGGCCCGTGGCAACGGAGATTCTACGAAACATTTCCCGGAGGAGAATCTCGCGTTCCTTCGGCCCTTCCGACGCGGCAAACCACCCTCGCTGCGAGACTATCAAATTTCCAGGAGGCAAATAAAGATGACGAAAGTTCCGGTGTAATAAAACCGAACGAGAACCGGAGGGAGACATGTAAAGGCTCTGGCAATCGAAAGGACAACGGAAAGAGAGAAACAGAGAGAAACGGTAGATAAAGACAGAGACAGAAGGAAGAAAAAAATTAAATCGCTCGTACACCGGTATGAAGAAACGGCCTCCCAAAAGGGAACTTTGAGACCTAACTACAAAGAACTTCAGGTTCCACGAAAAGTCGCGTGCAAAACAAACCAGGTGAGGGACGTGGAGGAACAGCAAGGGAATGGGAAATAGAGAGAACGAGCGGGAAAAAAAGGGGGCAAAAACGGGACGCGTAGGGGGAGAAAGAGAGAAGGAGAAGAACCAAGAATGAGAGACGAAGAAGGGGAAAGAAAGGCAGATAGAGAGAGCACCCTTTGGCCATGGTCGTGCGCGTTGGCCCTTCGACCCTTCAGCAACCACCAATCCCCACCCCTTTTACCCCAACTCTTCTCGCTCTCTCACCGCTGTTCCTCTTCTCTGTCGCACCCTTGCCGTGGCACCCTCGAGCGCGACCCACCCTCGCATGCTCACCACCACCCTTCCCTTCTCTCTACTCGCTCCCTCTTGGGACGATGTAAGTCCGCTACTCCGTCGATCAATATTACTCTCTCTTCGAGCGCGGCACGGCTCGTCTGAGCGGCAACCGAGCGCTATCATATTAAGCCGCGAGGAGCACTTTGGCTGCGAGCGAAGACCGGTCTCGACCGATCGTTGCTCGCGCCAACAAATTTTTCTGTCTGGCACCGAGTTTCGCGATAGAGTCTGCCTTTTATCTGATCCTGAAGACGTTGGCCACGCGACTACGACCGGAAACAATGTTATCGCTGCGAGAAAGGGGACCGAGATGATTCCTCGAGACTCGTGATCGACGCTCCGCGCTATGTACTAAGATATCGACTCGAGAGCAACTCACAACCTGATCCAACGACGAACCTCAACGGGGATCGCTCGAAGGAGACTCTCGATATTGTTCGAGTTTCTTTTCGCTGCGCGTTTTACGACGTGCGATGGTACTCACTTTGAAGTGTAATACACAGTTCGAAGGAGTTGCTTGGAGATATATAGTACGACGTTAGCGGAGAATTTGGGTTTATCGGAGCAGCGCGAAAAAGAAAGAAAATCTTTCTTAAGTTTGTTTCAGTTTTCTTTTCGATGAAAGCAATATGACAAAGATTCTATGCAAACGTATTATGCAAGAACTAAAAGCTCCAATGGACAGGAATCGACGTTTAATCGTGTGAAAGCAGAGAACTTCCATTGTATCTTTTATAAATAACTTTTAACCTACATATGTATTTCATAATAATCCTAGAGTATGAGTGTATAGTATTCAGAATGTAGGACAAACTGTTTCCTCGAGATGTTTCCGATATCGCTTTATAGCCTGTTGGATATTTTATAAAAGAATACAGCAGTGACAAAATTATTTGCAAAATACTCGAATGCGATCGTTGGAGAAATGAGAGAAAATCTGACCCAGTATTTGGTCATGTTCAAAAATCATTTTCATGTAAACGTCACCGCGTTGAAGGATTAAAATTCCGTATTGATTATCAGATACCTAAGCACTTCACGCTTTCACACTGTATGCTCAGTTTACAGCAATCAATTATACACTGACAGCAAGTTCAAACGAACGTTTAGAATCTCGACGATGCACAGTGCGGCATCTGAACGAGGATTCGGGTCAAACATACAAAAATGCATATAATACGCAGTTTTTTTGAAACTTGATATCAGAGGATCCGACGTGAGCAAAGGTCTGCTTGTCGGATCTTTGTTGGTATTTTCCCTACTGCCTGGCTTGGCTGAGACATCTTGAATATTTATTTCTTTGTCTAACCGCACACTGTGACGTTTAGGTAAACAGTGTCGATGCCGAGAATAATCTTTCCACCCTTTCATACGTGTCGTGCAAAGATCATTTATTCTCCTTTTCACTTTGTGCTGATATTTTAATAAAGAACAGAATTTTGCGTAACTTTAAAAATGTTCTCGGAATAAATGTGGTCAGAAATTCACTCTTCAACCAAGTCGCGATTACGAATAGATTTCATTGAAAAAAAAATATAGAACATCGAATGTAGCAGTTTGTAGTAGAAAAAAATTCTGCAGCTTCTTGACACAGGCCGATCAAAATTACAGAATGTTTCAAATCGCTTTTCTCTTTCTAATTGATTTTTGCAGAAAGAAAGAGACTTTTAAATCGAAAATTGATTACACATAACGAATTAAAATTATACATCTTTGCTCAAATTCTCAAAAAAGAAAAAAATATCTAACGTGTAACGAAACACTGTTTCACAAGAATTAAACAAACAAGACTGTATAACGAATAAACGAACTAACATTCGATTGATCAGATTCCGACGTACATATGATTTCTACTAATCCTCTAACAACCTTGCAGGAAATTATTCTTCACGTTTATATTACTTACACACTTCTGATGACCTGATGATCGAGCAACGATTATTTCCACTTTTGTCCACCGCGTGCCGTACTCGATGCGACTAGTCGTAAGTTCGCAAAAATTCGTCGTTCCGGATCTTTCGCCTCTGAATAAAACGCCCGCGAACACGTCGTGACATTCGGAAGAGAGCGGATAACGGGTGACGAAAAACGTCGACGAGATATCGCGCGACAGAACTCGCTCATCTGCACCGAGTCCAGGCATCGTCGCGAGCCGATCCGCTTGTCTGCGCCTTCTCAAATAATTCGGTTTGCGGGTAAAACGCGCGGGAAATTGCGGCGCGACAAAGCCGGATCGCTGCATCGAGGCTAATCATTCATGCAAATGTGGCTGCAAATATCTCGTTGAGGTCCCATGTTCGTTGTAGATACCGGCGTAAATCTTGCTGAATAGATCGCGCCAGGATTGCTTTACCTCTCTCTCTCTCTCTCTCTCTCTCTCTCGCTCTCCCTTTCTCTCTTTACGTATGGCCAAAACGCTTTGTCGACGATGAAATACCGTAATCTCGGGTGCAATGCGCGAGGAAAATTTGCCCGAACAACGGATCGTCAGCCGTTAATCTATTCTCGGACGACTGTTGCCGCGGTTAAAGCGGCTTCGCGGAATTACACGACAACACGCGGGTGCCACGCGGCAGATACCATGAATTTAATCACGTCGGATGCAAAGAAGATCGCTTGGACCGGCTTTGTTTTCAGATAAGTATAATAGCAGGAAGCTTTTCCTTCGCTAAATCCAGCGAAATCTATCCTGCTGAGGAAACGTGGTTTCGTGTCTGACCACAAGGCAATCGCATTCAGCAATGCTTTGTTGATGATTTAAAGTGGTGTTTTAAATTACGGAAATAACGTTCCGGGATATATTTCGTTGTCTGGTAGAAGCGAGTTATTTAAAAGCGTTTAAAGTATTGGAAGGAGGCTAAGTTCGACACGATCTTATACATTGTATAAGAATATTTAAAATAATTGGATATGTTACAGAGTGATTATTTGATATACATGTATTATACATATGTATAACAATAAATTCTTCGAAGTTATTAAAATCGTATGAAATATTTTGTCTGCGTTCTTGCATTATCATATGGTATAGTGAAAGAAACGGCACGTAAAAAGATCAGAATTTCAAATATAATAAGAAGACTTCAAATGATGAAATTAAATGAGAAGTCCTATGTGTACAAGTTCATTTATAAAAGTAATGGAATAAGGTAATAAGGTAGTATACAGGGTGATTTAATAAGAATAAAATTCTTCGAAAAAAAGACTTTAGCGTGAAAAGACTCAAAGATTATACCGACCTTTTTGTTGCTGGAGTAGTTTACGATATACGAATATCATCTCGTTATTTCCTTGGTCACTTTTCTAAGTCTATTCTTTTTTCACGATATATCAACCGATAAGTCAATTATTAAGTGCTATATCATGATAAAAAAAAGAATGAAAAAGATACTTGATAGCAAAGTCTCGGAAAATCGATTACATAATCAACTTACTTCCTTCAGATGTTACACAAATAATGGCCAAGCCTGGTAAAATTAATCAAAAGAACGTTAAAATAACGAACGCCATTTTAATAAAAATGTCCTAAAAGAATTATTTGCAACATGCTTCGAAAGTATCAGGTTGTCCGGAAAGTGTCTTTCTTTCGCACTGGTATTTTTGACAACAATGCATACAAACGCGAAACCAAGTCTGTGAAATGTCACGGTGTTCATCTCAACAGAACAAAATGGATCGTACGTAATTCGACAAAATAATATAAAACAAGAAACGTTGTGCGTCTATTATTTCCTCGTAAAACGACAGAAACTTTTCGAACAACCTAATACTATAGCTTATTTTACACACAAATATATATGAACAGAATGATATGATATATAAATATATAATGAAGATATGCGAATAGTATAGCAATAAAGATAAAAGATCTGCAACGAACAGCTAACACAAGTTTATACGTATAGTCGTAAAATTTCTGAAATAATCTTACGAAAAAGTTTCTGTACTGGAATAGACAGACATAAATTTTGATGTTTTGTTCTAAATATGCTAGATCCAGGACAACAAGCGCAGAGAAGCGAAAGCTGCGTTACGTAAAGAGTGCGATCTGTTTCAGACTTGCCGGACAACTTTCAGGACGTAAACTTGTATCTGCTCGAAACAAAAACTTTCCCTCCTTTCTAAGTTAATAGAAGTTCGTCCAACAACGGTGCGAGAACGTTGTAATTTCTTGTGTATATTTGCATATATCAGTTTTATTGTTGACGTAAAAAATAACGTGATCCTACGTCGGTTATCTCGTATCGAATTCAAAATTTTGCGAGATAATCAAGAGCAAAGAAAACATTTTCTTTCGTAAGTTGTATAATGAGAAACTTACACACTATAATGACTAAAATATATTAAAAATATGTCTCGTTTCGTATTTGGACGAATAATTTGAAATTCCTAATTTCCTAATTTCAAATGCAGGCAAAATTTTACAGAGATCCATCCTTGTACGCAATTGTAGCTCTTTACTTTTTATTTTTTTTACTGTAATTCTTTAGTTTTTTCCGCAAAAATTTCGCAGTGGGTATTATTAAATGACTTTAATTAGAAATGCATGAAACCTTTTATTTTAATTACGATTGTATCAAATGTTTATCTTATCTTTCACGGTACTGCGTTTACCTCCTTTTGCTACGGTTACTTAATATACGCGATAATATGAGAATTTATCATATTTTACCGTTTTGAAATTATCGGTAAATAAATAGAATGTCGATCAATGATACTAGTAGTACGTATGCAAGCGAAACGTTTCACACAATACTTTTCATTCGACAGATATTTTCATTCGACGACCATATCATTTACGCGTCGCATTTAGTAAAATGAATGCTTAGTAAACAGTGGATGTTTACCATTCGGATCTCTACTATTCAGCTAGTCCTAAGAAAAACTGCGTATTGTATTTTGCAGGCTAAATTTTGTTGATAAACACATCATACGTAGAAACAAAGGAAACTTAGTAACAACGAAGATAATTTGAAGGTACACGTTCGAAATAAAAAAGAATTCATTTTCATAACTTGGATGTCCCAAAATATCGATAATTCGAAATTATCAACGTGATATATTATTCAGCAGATAATCGATAACTAAATGACATATTATCTGCGGTAAATGAAATTTTCGTTAGTCACGAAAATTATTAATCTTTGTGTTTCAAAGTTATATAGTTCATTGCAGCCAGCCATACGCAATTACCATAGGTACAATTCCAAAAGCATCGACTTTATTCGTTTACAGATATTTCCCTCAACACTACACCGATATCAGCATCTGACTAAAAATTGTTATTATCCAAAGATAACCAGATCCAGATAGAAATATGTAGGTAGCGCATGAGAAGATTAAAAAATTCTAAGTGTATTATCGCATACCTATCCAACGATATATTCACGGTCGTTCACCCTTGTTACTTTTTTCCTATTTTAGCTGCTGAAAAACTCCCCGCTTATCCAACAAACCACACCTCAGTCTCTAATCCCTCGTACAACCCTTACGACAACCTATACACCTTCGCAACCCTGACAACCCCTATCCTCGTCCCTCTTACAACCACTTGTCGACCAAACGTCCAACGAGAGAACGCTCTCCCTTCGTTGCCCCTTTGTGTAACCATAGAGTACCGGCAAACATAAAATCGTCCCAGACAACAACAATATTAAAAAGTTACTCACAGTTGTCGTTCTTCGCCTGGACCAGGCCCTGGCACAATGTCAGTGCCAGAAGCAGGAAGGCGCACGAGCCTCCCGTCAACCACATTCTTCTTCTTAGTTTTCGTCACGCGCAGCAGATACATACGAGCGAAGAGATCGAGGCCATCAATCCGAAACGCGAGCAAAGTCGCGCGGTAACGACGCACGATCACAAACGACCCGAGAAACTCGAGGGGAAACAAGCGCGAAGGTTAAACGCCGTACAAGAGTGAGGTACGAATACGCGGACGTAACCTTCCGATGTGAAACGAACACGACGAACCGCACCCCGCGCTGTATTACGCGCGACTGATCGCCACCGGTCGGCGCGATTTTACGCGCGAACCGACTCCGCGGTCGGACGACGCGCATGCGCGCTGCCGTCACTAGAAGGGTGTGGATAGACGGGGGTTGAAAGGATCACGACGTACTACGCCGACACCCACGCTCATTGTAGAGGCAAGTTAATGAGGGAAAAGATACAGGCTGGTTTTACGAGAGTATCGCAATACAGGGTGTGTCCGTGAGGCAGCTCGCGTCACGCGCAGTATGTGCAAGGGGGATACGCGTTTCTGTGTGCATAACCGGGTCTGGCCGCTTCGCCCGTTAAATGGAATCGTCGTGCTGTTCCTCATGATTGTCTTGGCCTTTTATGGCCGCCGGAAGGGCTCGATACGCGGACGGCCTAGCACGCCCTTTTATCACGCTCTTTTCCTATGCAAACGTCGATGCTTTTTCGTGGATGAAAAGGGCGGAATTTTCGGCACGTGTGCTTTTGTCTTTGTTGAAAGCTTCCAGTACAGTGGCTACAAGGGGCATTCGTATACTGTTGCATTTATTTATCGTATTTACAGTTAAGGTAAAGACGATTCTTTGTGTAGAACAGTCCCCTTAGCGTGGAACATCGTTTAGTAACAACATTCTGAGGAATAAGAGATGTATAATATATTCTTCCGAACGTCCGGATTACTTTTCAGAAAAAAAGAATGCGATAATAATATCTGACAAATGGTAAAGATAAATCCGTATAGTTACCGCTTCGTGAGATAAAATGTACACGAATGTTTTGAAACATAATTTGCGTCAAAGTGCAGAAGAAAATGGGTTTGAAAGACAACTCCAACTTGATGCAGGATAGTAGATCCAAAGTATAATGATAATAATACGCGAGCGTGACTCTTGTATGATGTTCGGGAATATTTGAAAACAACTTCGCAATCTCATTAACATTATCGAAAATATACGAGACCGTTTGAAACGAAAAATACGGAATCGATATATTTTGTCGGGAAATAATTTAAAGAGGACTCTTTTAGAAGAATGGACAAATATTTCAAGCAGAATACTCATCGATTTGATAAATTCAATGCCACTATGGCTTCGATAATAAAATCAGAAGGAAACCCCATTAAGCATTAAAATAATTAAATCTAACGATTTCCTCTCCTAGATATAAGGTAAAAGCGTTGTTATTTGTTCTTAGCAAACTGTAACTGTGTAAATATTTATTACGCATATATTTTTGCCATTTTTTAGATATTTGTTAGTATCTTCACAAAGGGTAATATTCCATCTTCTTTTTTATGAAGATTATTCCGCACGCTTGTAAGAAAGAATATGTATCATAAGAATATGTACATATTTTTTATTTTGTTAAAATTTTGTTAAAAAAAAACAATGTCCTGCGGTATTTCTGTTGATATTAATTGCTGTACGAGTAATTTTCACACGAAAATTTGTACGCTAATTAATTAGATCCGAGTGTAATAAAATATTATTTACGTTCGTATCGTTTAGTAGTACAACTCATACGGTCGCAAAAATTTGATACTACGGAAATAAAATGTAGAATCTAATAGAAAAAACTCTTCGTTGGAGAGCAGAGGTACGTACAAATACCTTCTGTAGCCATTGTATGCGTCAGCGTTACTTTAATTAGGTACTTGTTGGTTCACATCTCTGTTCGTTAGTATCGGGCGTTTTCGAGGTTCCTAGGAAGTTTACACTAATAGATACTGATCATTTACGGAGCAAGGAAATGTTAATTTTGTTGTGTAGCGAATAATTAAATAAATAAAATAGAAAATAGAATAGAATAAATACAACAGATAATAGGATTTTGATGAATACATTCGTATTACAACTGTAGGAACTACAAACAGCGATGAAACTTGGGAATAATAATGTGAATTTGATTCAATTCTTAATTGCTTTTTGTTTACCTATTTTCTCGAGAGTTTCATAATGTATAATTTGCCTTACCATGATAAATACTAATTATTCTAACGAGAATTTCATTGAAACATCTGTCTTCTATCGTTTATCTTCTGAAAAATTGTACGAGATTACGATATTTATTTCATTATGAAGAATAAATTATATTAACATTAAGCGTGCGTAAATATGTATATAAATATGGCGAATATATGTTACATAATACAGACATATAATTGGAAAGAATAAAATATAGCTTGTAATCATTATTTGCTCGAAACTATCAGAACTTTTTCTAGTCATCTTCCTTTGAGAAGCATCATGATGAAACGTAACTGTAAGAGTCTCTTCATAAAACATCGACACGTACAAAACAACAAGAACGATAATATTTTCCAATAATTATTTTAATTATTGCGTATCTCACGACAGCAATTTATTTTTCAAACTGTCATCAACCTGTCAGAAACTGCGTGAAATTTCAACAGAATAGAGCGTGAAATCGATTTAATAAAAATACACGGGAATTAAGGGACATCCTTTGCTACGGCCCTGTCCATTCCGATCGCAATTTTTCCCCGATAACCGAATACAAAACAGAAATAAATAGATAGAATTGGAAAAAAACTATATGTAACGCTCGTACTTGCACGAACTTGCACGAACATTTAAAAAACGATAGTTGTTTGAAAAAACTTTTTTCTGCGTGAGTTTGACATTTGCGTTGGTTTCACTGCCCGTGTGTAACTGCATCCGCAGTTTGCGTGCGAATGAGAGGAAAATAAAAATGTGGGACAATATCGTTGAAAAATAACGGACGACAAAAGTAATTACGATGATGTCGTAAAAAAAAAAACCACTATACGAAAATGTTCTACGATGCTATATTTTTCGATGGCGTACAATCGCGCAAACACGTGCGACAGTAACGTTGAACATTACGTTCGTAACGAGACGCGCATTAACCGCGATCTAACTGAAACAAAATGAATCTCGAAGTATTGTATTACCAACGTGAAATAATCTCCGAGAATATAACGTCGCAATGGAAAACTTTCTGGGCGCATTGGACGATAAATAACGTTGGAAACACGCAAAAGTAAATGTCTAATCAAGGAGATGTTGAAATTCCAGAAATTGGAAAACGAAACGAATGGAACATTCCTTCGCATAGCTACGCAAGAAACCACCCTTTTCTCTATTTAGTTTATTCTGCATCCGGTATATATAGATATTTTAAAACAGTAGGAAATGGTTTCAAGGGTTTACGAAGACAATAACATTGTCTTCGTAAAATATCTCCGCTTTCTTCCATAAATGTTTAAGAATTGTATTTATGCAAATTATACGATATATGCAGAAAGTACTCACACATATAACACTCTAATAGTAATTCTTTCGTGGTCGAAGGCGCATTGTTAACTTTCGATTACCTTTACTTTCTTCAACATTCCCGCATAACACGATATATACCTTTTCAAATATTTCCCTATCCATGATATAGTAACGGGCGTTTATCACCGCTGTAACTCGTTACACCTCAAAAACGTCACTTCCTACAAATTTCAAAGTCCTACCTAATTATAATTTTCACACCACGTGTATTATAACAGCACGCAATATCGTACAACTACGAGCGAATGAACTTGAATGAAAGCTCGTTATGCGGGCGTTGCATTAAGTTATTAGACATAAACGCCTAACATTGTGCAGCCAGAATTCAGTACGCAAATTAAGAGGGTTGGTTAGCCAATTTGCGAGACAATTGCAACCGTCATCAACGGCGCTTTTCACTCAGCGAACACCTAATTTCGTGGACAGAAATCTGCTAACGCCGGTCACCCGTCAACCTCATATAGCCCGTGTATAATAGTAGACGCGGTGACGAAAAAAGCCGGTGAACGAAGTTTGTCTCCGTCTTGCGTGAAACTTCGTGTCCATCGGCCAGAGGATTTTAAATTCACTGACGAAGTGACATCGAACGTGTAGCCCACGAGACGAGTGGAATTGCAAATCTTCGTCGCGGAACTTGCCGTCCTCCCTGCAGGAAATGCTTCAAAGAAATGTTGCGGATTCGACTGCAGAGAGTAACCCTAATACGCTTTTCCGTGCTGCAGAGTTGGAAACACGACTAGCGAAACGGCATAAAGGCGAGCACAGCTCTCTATCGCGCATCGTCACGCGTTGCTATTGTCGTCTTATTTGTACACAGTGGAACTACGTTTGTTGGGAAGAGACTTCAGTCGATGCTCGATTCACTGAATTCTGCTGATTAAATTGAGCCATGTCGTGCAAAAACCTAAAAACCGTCGATGATCTGAAATTGAGTAATAGTTGGAAGATTTTCATTTAAGAAGAAAAAGCTAACTTCATTTCTACCGAGAACATTTTATTTATTCGCGTTGTTTCTGGCAAAGGTACTAATAACGTTAGTATATTTATCACGAGTAACTTTCTTTAGATTTATTATTTCAAGAGATTTATTTAGATTTATTATTTTCCACCTTTACTGATTTTATTTTTAGTCAAGCGATTTGGAAATTCTTTGGAAAATAACTACAAACCCAGAACGGAAGTGTGACTTGGTACTTTTATAATAATAATTTTATAATGTAAGAGTAGTTCTATATCAAGATTGGCAATTTGTTACAGAATAAAGATCAACATTGTGAGATTCACACTGTGTTCGACTAATTTTTTTGTCATTTTAAAGGTTCGTAAGTTTCTTGGTCCAATTCATTTATCTGAATGTGAACTCCCGTGTATTATATCAGCTTCAATTATATAAACTGTTTGTTCCCTGACAAGTCCAGATAAATGGAAGCCTATTGTATGTGATGTTTTCTCTCCAATAATACATATTGCCGTTCCAGTGCCAACAATGGCGCAACTGAAGAAAAGTGACTTTTCAGACGAAGAAAATCAATTTCACTTAGTAACACTTGCGATTAAATAAGGAAGGAACCGTTTTATGATGTTGGAATAAACAACGCTTGTTTGCATTTTCCTATCTCCTTGTAGAGGCTAGAGATGTTAGAAAAATTATTAAATTTTTATAGCAGAAGGATTAGACATGTCCGAGGCTGGTAATTTGTCTCAAAATTTGCAAATTCTCAATTACGTTCTTATCGCACTGGAACGATCATATGAATATACGAAGATTGTACGATATTTTTTTTTTTAATATAAACATCTTACTGCTAATAATCAAAGAACAATTTCTTTTGCTACTCTATCAGAAAAAGTTAGAAATGCCTCGACTAATTAATTTTACTAACCAAACTAATCGATCGCAAAAAAGACGTATAAAACAAGAGGGGTTAACTATTTTAAAAGTTTCATAATTGGAAAGCAAAAGCAAGATGTGATAGTAGAAGTTAGCAACGTGGAATTATAACAACGATTAACAGATACAGAATAAGTTTTATAGAATTGAAGCAGTTAGAAATCATGAATTTAAAGTATTGACCATACAGTGAGGCAATTACCTGCGAACAGCTAAATTAATTAAAAAAGATGCAGGAAATAAATTTTCTTCTTCCATTATTAGATAATGTTTTATTCTTGAATTTTTCAGCTACAATGCATAATTAAGTTATTCAATCGTTTCTCAAAATCTGTAATCTGGTCACTGGTATATAAATATTTCATTCGTATTGAATGCCATAGGTATTAACGTTGTCTATCTTAATACCTCGAATTTATAATATCGATATTTAAAGTACAGTTAAATAAATTAGAATTTAACAGATTTCTACTAAATTATTTAATAATATTTGAAACGTTCCGACTTCTGTTCAATACAAGTATTAAAGAATAATATATTTATAATTCGTCCTGTAGTATCGAACACATAGTGTGTTGTAGAATAGTTTCTCTTCGTGAAGATTTCGATTTCTTTAATAATAATAATAATAATAATAATAATAATAATAATAATAATAATAATAATAATAATAATAATGTTAATAATAATAATAACAATAGTAATAACAATAAGAATATTCAATAACGTTGTGCATTGTTAAAATCCAGTATTCCCGTTGTACAATTAACGACTTTTCGCGAACAAGTTTCAACGATATCTCAAGATATCTTGAAAAACCGCATTGAATGGTAGTTCTTGGCTTAAAGTTAGACCTGAAGAAGAAGCAGCCGCGCATTGATTCGAGTTCGCGAAATACGGTGTATGAAGTGGCCATCTTCTCTGGGTCGAAAGCTGATGAATCGAAACGGCCACGTCAATGAAAACACACGTCACGTTGGTTCCAGAGGATTTCATGATAAGAGACGGCCGAGTGTACTTGAAAATACTGGCATACAACGTGGTTCACGTTGTACCAGGCTACGTATCTCAGAGATAATATTGAAATTTCGTCCTTTGACGTTCTGAATCGCGAGAGCGCTCGATTAACCGGTTCAATTTATTGTGCGCCGTTACAAATGAATTTAAATAAATTCATGAATACAGCGGCATAAATTTCCCTAAAAATAACCGGGTTACTCTGCAGCCTCCGCTATAAATAATACACTCCAGCGACTCGGGAAAGTATTAAATCAATGGATATGAAATATCGTGGAAGCAATTAATTGGTGTAGCTGTTACGTAAGCCAGTTCGATAGGATTAATACGATTGTTAGAGAAAATAAACCATCTCTCGGAAGATCCCCCTCGTTTGCCTATTTTAAATATAATTTCATTATTACACTACGAATAAAAGAAACTGTAATCTTCATTCGATCGTCCTTTATCGTTAGCATAATCGAGGTAATAGAGTCACCGTTTTTAAACGTTCGCACGCCATAGCGAAATTGTCAATTTTATGAACTTTTGTTTTGTTATTCGATACGTTCTTTACCTTCAAGTTGCATAATTTTGAAACTGTGCGAAAGATAAGAATATTGTCGATGAACAGCTACGCTAATCGAGTTATCAGCATACCAAGTTTTTCGATTTCTTCCATTAAAATGGAACGGTTTCACGCTTTCTCTTTCGTAAATATTCCTTCGCTTAAGTTTACTTTCGTTTTACCATGAAGTTTATCAGGAATAGGAAGACTGAAAAATTAAAGAAGAAATAACAACGCCGTGTTTTATTATACAATGTAACGAACTCGTTCTACGGAAGCTGCAACATTATTTCCGCATGGGAAAAGAGTAGGATTAAATTCGTGTTTTAATTATTCAAGCACGTTAAAGATTTTATGCCTGGCGACAGTAGAATGAGTCATACTCTGTCAGACCCGCTCTTACGCTGAAATAATAAAGTCTGTATTAGTCGCACGATGCGATGTTTGCGTCACGCAATGTTACACATGTGTTACAACTTTATAGCTTTAATTTCAGACGCGACCAATGTGCCTGGAGTTTAGCACGGGATTTACTATAATGATATCCCTTTTTCAAATTCAAATAAACACTTTCGCGCAACACAGAGTTTGAAAATCTTTTTAATTATTCGAATTTATCTGTTCGTCGCAATGGTAACTTCACATTCTCGTTTGCAAAAATTAGTAATTTCACGTGTGTAAGCGAATTTATTGTTATTTCATATTAACACCGTATACCACAGTTTCGTGTTATATTTTTACGTAATCAACAAGCGATCTTTTTTTCGATCTTCTTTGTTTTTCAATTCTGTTTTTAATAATTATACAATTTTCGTCCCTCCCTTTGCGTTACTTTAGGAATTTAATTTCGATAAGCCGTGCTTTTAAAACGGCAAAATTTCGACTTCGATCTTTTCTCAATCGCGATTAACGATCTTTTTATAAGTACTGCATGAAAATGACAATTTATGAGCGTACATATATTTCTTGGTTCGTAGCGTTGTTGAACGGAGAATGGTAATAACTATTTTTCAGAAGTTGCCACATCTTTTCTACACCTTCTTTGTCGTTTTTCTCTGGCACACTTTTATGAATCTCTTAAGTAGACTGTTCTTTGATTGCCAAATAATCTCCTCATATTTTACCAGTTCTACAACCTCCACGAGTAGAAGCACGACCAAGTATTAGGACTTGCTCCATAACTTCTTCCTCGGGGTGCTTAGTAAGAATAATATCTTCACTTTACCAAACGTGATTCTCACGTTTTCAAGTCTCTTACATTGAATGCCCGATAATTCAACCAATAATACGATCATGACACACGGTTATCTCAAGCGTTATTTCATACTTATTGCAACTTCATCAAACGGACTACGACAACAAACGTAGTTGCTAGGAATTTCTTTCAGAATATTTTATCAATTTTCCTTTTGATTTTTAAACATTTTTGGAAAAAAGCGTACCTAGGTCTCCACTTGACTGATATTCGATCCAAGCCAACAAAATAAACAAATTGCAAATGTACAAACGGACTAGGAATTACAGAAACAATTATAAATTATTGGCAATGAGCGCTGTCTTCAAACTACCACATTTGTACTTGCTTTTTACATACGACATTTACATAAGATTTGCGTACTCCTTTCTCTGTCGCTCGATTCTGATCCGATCCCATTTCTGTTGCTTCAAACCGAACCAAACTAAATTAAAAATGTCCTTCGCTGTTTTTCTCTGAACTGTATATTTGTCAACGAACTAGCGGATCACCGTGACAATCCAAAATTGAGTTTCTCACTTCTAATACACAGTTGCGCGCGTTAAAACCTTGTCACGGTACATCGATTATCGCGCGTCTCTCCTTCCATTCTCCGCGTGTTCTCTTTTTCTCTGGTATCAGCGCCGAAGGCTACCGCGGTAAGAAACTTTGCCACAGGGAAACTCGTGGCGGATGGTACACAGTTCTGAGCCGATCGGAAGTTCCGCAGGCCACACGGTCCCCGCGTGTGCAGAAATTCGATGTGTTAATTTACCAACTTGTTTCGGTTTCGCGAAGAATTCCCTCGCACCAACTCAGAACGGATATCGATCTTCCATTACTTCGACTCGTCATCGGATCATCAATGTTTCAGCCGCGTCTAGTGATCCTACCATCACCGGATACCATTGATTTATCGATTATTCTTCGACCATTTCTCGAGAAACGTACTTTCTCGATTTAACGTATTCTAAATTATAGAAAGGAATATTTTAAGAGAATTTTAACTTTCGCCCGAAGTCAACGGACAATTTTTATCTTGATACTTTTAAATAAATACGTATCTTCGTGCTTCGAATCGATAAAAGGAGTTCGATGAAATAAAAATAAAAGGAAAGTTATCTGTCGAATACTCGTAGGAACTTGCTCCTGCAATTACGTTAAAAAGTGGCAAGATTCGAGATTTTGAAAGCTTATTATCGTTTCTGGAGAAAGAGAATATCATACAGTTAGGAAAAATGATTGCCAATTAAATTTTAAGAAAAATATAAAAAATTAAAAAAATATATAATGTGACGTCAAATTAAAGTACGAACCTTATTTTTCGTATCTGTTTTTCGTTCGATAAATAGTCTTAAAATCTTCTACACCTGTTTCATTGCTTTACGTCTACTTAAATGTGCTTCTGACGAAATATTGCACAGATATAGTTACTTTCAATGTTGCAACGTAATGCGAAATCCCGCTATTCGGTAAAACAGGCGTTCAGAATCATCTTTTAAATCGTTTTCGACATTTTTTACTGCACGTAAAATAATCGTTTCTTACGATATTATTTTATTCTATATCAGAAATGAAGTTTGTACGCTATCGATTTTACAAGCTCTTCAGAAGTATCACGATTCTACAAACAAAGGAGAGTTTCAACTTGCAATATTTCGAAACAGAATTTTGATAGATACGCCATCATTCCAGATATCTCGACGATCTATAATATTAGGTTGTCCAAAAAGTTTCTTTCGTTTTATAAGGAAATAATAGACGCACAATGTTTTTTGTTTTATACTAGTTTATTGAATTATGCACGAACATAATAATAGAAATATAACGAAATGAATCATACCTAATTCAATAGAATAATATAAAACAGAAATTGTTTTTATCACCTTATGAAGCGAAAGAAATTTTTCGGACAACCTAGTATAACACACGATGGGCAGTGAGACGAAGATTAGCATAAACTTTTCTTTGTCTCGATCCGAGAAGCGATTCGATCTGTGATCAGATCATTCAACTACGATTAATCCATCGAGCGCGACTGTAGACTGGCGAGAAAAAAGCATCGATAACGTTGCATCTTCGTCGAGGAGGAGAAAGCAGCTCGTAGGGTAAAAGTATGGTCGCGGTTAAGGTTGCGGGCAAATTTGAATTTAAATTTAAATGCAAGCTCTGAAGAAAGTTTATTAAAAACGAAGACGAACGGCTGTCGGTTAGCTGTCTTTCTTGCTCTCGTTTTATTCAAATGAAATTACACGAAATTGCATCGTTAATTAAACTACATCCTGTCAAAAATCGGTAAAAATAATTTCGAACATGAAGTTCAGTTCAACGTAGGACGAGTATATTTGTACGAATTTTTCTTTTCTTCTGGCACGTACAAAACTTATACGCAAATATTCGCTCGATCTTCTCGACACGTTTATAAAAGATCTCGATAGAAGAGAAAATTGCTAATTTATCCTATGTTTCCCATTAAAAGATAACAGGAAACGATGTAACCAACGACGAGTCCAATATTTTTCAACGAAATAACGTCGATTTATAATTTATACTATCCGTATCGATATTGCGCGGCTATGGCACGGTTCCCTTTCGACGACCATTCTTATGGGTAATAAGGTAAAACTGTTATAATGTTAGCGTACGGTGCCGACACATGCACGACAGGATGTTGAAACACGCGTTTTAACCCCTTAAGGCTACCCTTTAACCCTTACAGATGAGCGATTTTTTAATGCTGCGTTCCTGCTGCGTCACGCGTTTGTCTTCGTTGCTTTTAATTGAAGAAAACAAAGAAAGACGTATGACGCTGTCGTATTTTTCGTTATGCGTCTGCACTGATCCTAAATACGGCTGTCGTCGATACAAATGTCGTCGAAACGAAAAATTCGTGAAACACGGGCTCTATGTTCGACGTGCGACGCGATGTAACGATAACTGTGTTTTATTTAACTTAGTCATTTTCTTCTTTTTCTATTTTTTACTCCTGGTAACACGTTTTATGGAAATGTGCGAACACTTGGAAAGTTAAACGAGACCGTTCACGCTTATCCGTCAGCGACCGGTACGTGACGTTATCGTTACGTGACGAACCGCCGCGCCGTATAAAATATAAGTCGACCTATAATTATATTTTCGGATGATCTCGCTGACAGAATGGCTGAAATTACGGGCGTTAAACTCCGGCAAAGGATTTTTGATCAATGGACAGATGGTAGGTTTGAAATTGCAAATTTCTCGCCCGTCATCGTTACTTGGATAAAAAGTCGGTCTCCATAACGGGATTTGAGCAGGGCCAAGTCGTGGAAGCCGGGCGCAATTCGAGGCTTGAATTTAACGACGAAGCAGTCGACCGTATAATTAACAAAGAATTTAGTTCAAAGAGGAAAATGTAGAGTGACGAGAACCGGTGAAGAGTCGGGCACGAACTACTCGTACATTTCGCCCCTTCCATTGCTCTCTCCTTTTATTCTTCGTCACCCCTGCATACGGACACGTGTACTTTCGCCGGAAAGAAGGAAAAAAGAAAAAGAACTCTCTCTCTCTCTCACTCTCTTTCTCCATTCGCACCCTCTTTTAATTAATATCCGCGTGTACCCGCGAACATTCACGGCTAATGATACCAATAGATTTTAGATGAATTCGCCAGACGACTTTCCAGTCGTTCCGGTAACTTTCGAGGAAGCGCGAAACGAGTTTACTTTCTTTAACACCTCGCCGTGGGAAAATGCGTTCTGTCACATAGACGTTCTATAATCTGTTTTATAATTGGTTTCAAGTTGGCTTCGCGACGAATATAGTTTTCATTCAATTTTCCGATATACGCGTGGTACGTGAGAGCCACGTCTTGTGAACAGACCGCGAACGTCGATGCAAATTTATATTTTTATCAAAGCGATCAAGAGGATACGATATATATTTTTAACCGTCCAAATAGAAAACATTAAACATTATACAGTGCACTTTATCGTGCGCATATTTCATACATCTATTGCATATTACGCGGAAATTCTATAAAATTTTGTAGCCGAAATTTTTCCATAAATGCATAAACATTCGCAGTCTACTTACGACGCATGTAAATGAAATGTTGCGGATGCAAAATAATCCCCATTCGCTTTGCGTTTGCGACGAAATTCCGTCAGCTCCTTTTCCAGTCTTTCGTATTTTCGTCCGTAGCAGGCAGCATGATTTGCCGTGCACGAAGGTATGTATGAACATCGACAGCGTTGAATGTAATATTGAAATTTTATTCATGAAGTTGGCGACAGAGAGCTGGATCACGTCTGAATTTATTACAACGGCCAGTTACATTTTGTAAAAAGTTACGAGCTGAAACTTCGGAACTACGTTAATTAGAAAATGAACACGGGTCGGGTCAGCGTGGCGGTATACGCGATTTTTAATTTCTAACTTGCACGTGTAACGCTGATGTAAGTTTCAGAACGGCGGTCTCAGGTGACGTCGCGGCGACAATCAGTTTCTAAAAATGGTACGTGGCGTACGATGAGTTGTAACAAAACCTTCGACAACCTGACATTTTCTTCGTAACGTCGACAACTTTTAATGCATTGTTCGTACTTGTTCATATGAATTTTTTTTACTTATTGCAATTGAGTATTACGCGAACACAGAAACTGTAGCACGTAAGTACGTCCGTTATACAAGTATGCTACATGTAAGAGTTACAGCTATGATAAAGTAAAGAACGTAAAAATGTTCGTAAGAACAAACGACAAAATGTGAAATTTTAATAATTTGGTTGCTAATATAAATAATTTATTTACGCTAGTAATATATGTTACTTGAAATTTATACGAAATTGATGAATGAACCATTTACCATTTATGTCTGAATCTTACGTTACTAGTTATGTCTGAATCTGAACGTCTTACAATTATATTTCAAGCCAGTTCGAAAAATGATCTTTTCTAGCGTAAGGAGTATGTGAGATAGCGAAGATCTTTCGATAGCCCTCGATGATTGAAAGAATAAGATTAACAAGTCAGTTTTATGAAATATTTTTTTAAATTCATGGCTCTTCGTTGTCGATATACTTACGGAACTTATGCTTTTCATTGATTACTTAAAAATGAATGTGTTTAGAATTCTACAGACGGTTGTGTCGTTTATTTAGCTATTTCGTGTTATCGACGAATATGCGAATTTTGTCGATAATGTATTTCCAACGTCAATTTCTTCATCTCGCGAACTACCTGCCAACTTTAAAGCGTCTCGTTTCAACTTCCCCTCAGTCAACCAAAATTTCAACTCGACTCCAATCAACTAAAATTTGTAATTCCGCCAACTCAAACGAAATTCGCTGAAAACTTTCGAAGCTATTAACGTTCAAATCCTTCTAGCTCTCTGTTAACCATCTTCGTAACCAAATAATTTCAATCAACAACTTGTCACTTTCGAATGCAGCTCGCGCCATTCGTTCTCGCGCGCGTGTTCACCACCCCTTTCTATCGAACGTAAAATCGGCTCGCTAATTTGTTTTCTTCGCGTAATACGGAGCGTGGTCGTGCGATTAAATTGCACTCGCTGAAACAGAAATACACGCGTGCCTAGTTTTTTCCAGTTCTCTTGATACGCGGAACACGTATCGTCGCTGGAAATCTCGTTTCAGAATCGAACAGTAAATGGCGCGTAATATTGGTCACCGTTAGTAAAAATGTCAGTGGAAATTCATTACTCGCCAAAGCGCAACAATAATCACGATAATCGTTCTTATTTTTCAGATCGGCCAACGATATATGGAATTTTCCTTTTTCCTTTTTTGCAAGCTGCTTTTACGCTGGACATTTTTCGAACATTTTGAAGTATATTTCTCAAATATTTCGAGTTTCAAATATTTCTATATTTTGTTAATGTTCCTATGCAATATATCCTTTCCTTTACTCTAGCCAGTGAATTCTAATTATATGAATTTAGTATGAAACTAACAGCGTTGTAACGCTGTAGGAACGAAATACGATATAATTAAAAAACTGAGAAGCGATGTAAGTGCAACGTGAATTAACAAAAATACGCGATGCTGGGGAAGCCACGGTCGAAATATTAAAAAACAAAAACGCTATACTGAAGATTATCTAAAGCACGTAGATACCTGAGATGCTGGCAACGGTAGAAAAACCTTAAATATACTGATGCAATGAAATGGTTTCATTGCGATAAAGACGGTAATAATGACGATTTTATACAAATGGAAACAGCACACGAAAGCGATAATGGGACGTGCCTTTTTATGCCGAAGCATTCGCGGCATTCGAGAAAGAGCTTCGAAGTACAAAAAGAATGTAATAGCAGTTACTTATATTGGAAAAATTGTAGCATTCAGCAGCCAAGAAAATGTAGACTCCATAGACATTTACAGAATCTGCCAATTAATCGTAATCCATATTTGAATAAATGAAATTTGAACTAGCTCGGACAAGGCAGATTCTACTATGATTTGAAATACGTAAACAATAGTATGATTTTCTTTTGTCCATCGTTTTGTTTTTTCGTATATTTATTTGCTAACGTTGTATTTCTATTTACCTTTGGGGCTAAATACGTACTTCATTCTCGTAATTCAAAGATTATTGTTTGTCTCAACGATTGTTAACATTAGAACTGCCACACCAGTTAAATTGACTGGTTTTACAATTTTATTTTAAAATTCTTACTTCGTGTTATATTTTTTTCCCGTAGTAATGTAATGACTTTGGCAACGATAACTAAAAGAATAATATAATGAATTTTATTTCATTTTTTATATATTCAAATTAAAAATAAGTTTATATCCAGGCTACTTATGCTAATACTCATTACACATACATATACTAATAGTCAAAATGACTGGTACTTGTCCAAGTCTGAAAGGACCCTGTAATCTGTTCATCGAACCCCAATCAACCAGTTTCTTCATTCTATTCCCACACGTTTTTACAATTTTTACTGCGTATTATTCGATATGATGATATCAGTTGTCAGGAAAATTCCGGATCGATCGCTAGATCGCTAGATACTAACGCTAGAAATATCATAGCAGTCAAAGCGACCGGTTCTACAATTTTATAAATGTGTCAATCCTCGTTTAGGGATAATGATTCCAGATCAATTAATAATACCAGAAATATACTGTATAACATGGAATTCCTTCTATAAGAAAGTAATAAATCAATAAATATAAAAATATTCTATTATTACCTATTTTTTAAAGACCAGTCATTTTCACTGGTTTTCGTAGAAATAGCTTCGTGTTAACTATTGGTAGTTCTAGTGTTGAGGGCGTGACTGCACTTTTAAAAAGCTTCACGAACTATATTTTCAGACCTGGCAGAACCTCCCATTTTCAGCTGTTTCACATTACAATAATTCTCTTTGCTCGTAAAGTAACATTAAAATAAACCAGTCGATTGAAACCAACTCTTATCATATTCTTTCTCTGTGATTTCGATACTTTAGTAACAGTTTCCAAGCTAACTTCTCATTTCTTCATCGTCTTACATTCCCTTTAAATTTCTATCGGACGATACTGAACGAAGGAAAGCCCTAAGCAAACGCGACAGAAGGTGACGATGTGGTTTCACCAAATCGAATTTCAACGCCGCGTTCATTGACCGCAATTTCACGTCCGAGAAGAAGCCTTGGCGAATTAATCGTGTGTAATAGCCACGGCGAAGCGACGCATCGAACGTCGATGACGTTGGGGCGAAACGTTCATAGTCTTTGCAAGCTTGCAATTATTTAAATGGCTGCCTGTTAAGAGAGCCCTCTATTATACCGTCCACGATGAAGGAAAAACCCGCTGGCTGATACACGCGGAACCCACGGAACATACAAGAATTTATCTTAGCAACTGTTTTTCAATGCTCGCACCGTCATCGATTAAGCTGCTGCCCAACTTTTTGCCTGGCCAATGAGACTCAGCTTGTTCAATCAGGGAAATTGTTGCGCAGTCTGCGGTCTTTGCGCTTAATGGATCCTTCGATACGCGAGAAAAAGGACGTCTGGTTGAGCTGATGGTTGCAGACAGTAGAAAAAGACGCTGATTGCTGTAACGAGCGGGCATAGTTCGTTTGTTGTTATATCTTACGAATCAAAGTGAAGCATTATTGGCGCTAGTTTTTAATACGATGATAGATTGGAGAACTCGTATAGAAAACTAGCCCTGCCAATTTATGTCCTTTCGTTGTTTTCTTTTTTTTTTTAGGAAAATTAGAAAATAGGTATTATTTAGGCTTTATTCGTGACAGACAAATTGAAGGGTCTCATTAGGTTTTTAAAATAGACTGGACTGTTTATGTCAATAAATTACCAATCTCATGCCGCAATAATTGGACAGAACGAAGGAAAAATTAAACGGAAATAGAGCATTTCTATTGAAACGCTCTTTCCTCGTTTAATTGCTTGTTAAATATGACCTGTTCCTTTTCAAGCGAAATATGGCGCGCCCTTCATTTATAACTGGCAAAATGCATTCAAAATCGTTGGATTTCCCATTTCAAAATCAGCAGCAAAGAATTCAGTGCCTTAGATTCAATCGTACAAAATGTTAAAATACATGTTCAATGGTTATTCGTATGCGTTAAGAAATACAGTGAGGCTTATAAATCTTTCGTTTTTAAAAACAAGAACAAAGCTGAAAGCTATTGATAGTCTTTATATACTGTATACGCACAAAAAAAAACACGTCATAAAACTGCGGAAAATTATTGAGAATAATTGTTTTATAAAAAAATTCGAAGATACGTTAAAACATATATTTTTGCACAAATAACAAACAATTTTCTTACAATCTTTCCTTACAACGTGTAGGTTTCTCTATATGTTTAATGTATCTTCTTTCAATACTCTCTGTCAAGAGGAAACCCGACAAATCCAGAATCGATTTTTTACTATTACGTCATTTTCTCTTCAAACTGAAATTAATATTATATTTAATTTGTCGTCGTTCGTTCCTCGCTAACAACGAACCTCTTTCTCACCATTGTCTCTGTTGAGAATTGTGGATCTTAATTGCCGAAATAAAAGTAAAGGAACACTAAGGTTACACTTAGAATTCACATTATAATAGTTCTAGATTTATTTAATAAATGATTTCCAGGATCTTCGTCGATATACATCTTCACGCGTCTCAGCACTCTCTTTGTCTCACCATCTTCTATACCACACTGTCAGCGAAACATTCATCTGTTTTTCGCTGTGCACACACATACTTCCATCCACTCATACATACGTGTGTCACTACCACGCGGCTAATCTAGTCTAGCACACAAAATTATACATATCACAATAGTTTCGAAAGGTATTCTATTGGTATTCGACCATTATTAACGAAATAAAGCATCAAAACCGACTATCTCGAAACACAACTTTGCCTGAAATCTCTTCATTCCTTAGAACCTTTCGTTCACTGCGCGAAAGCACAGAAAGATAAGCAGATTCCGGAAACTCTCGAACGATTCGTGAACAAACTGCGAGCAGTTCGACGAGCAACGCAAAGCTCAAACAGGGATTAACGATCGAACCACGAACAACGAAAACACCAGCCCGGTAACATCATGGTAAATATTAATTCTCATGCATGCGAGGGAACTGTTCGCGAACTAGCACCTTCAAGCTTAAATGGTAATGTACATCGTGAATTCTAAGCGTTCTTTATACCCCAAGCAAGATGCGCGCCGAAACGGCTCTTTTCGATGCTACCCTCCTCGACTGTACCTCTCTTTCGTTATTCTCATAATACGCGAGAAACCGGGCGGCAAGATTTACGCCTGGCGCATTCAAAATTTACGACGAAAGGGGTGTTAACCCTCCGGAATGCAAAGAACCACGGCTTTACACTGTTAGCAGTCGGGTTATTGTGCTATCAATATTTGATGTTCGTCGCGTTCTCTCGGTACGCTGTGTCGAAAACGATTAAAATGGATGTGCGAGCAGAGTATTGTTAATCTTCCTCTGTCTTAGAGTATTCTTCGAAGCTCGAAGGGACGGAGATTAAGTTCTGTCGTCTCCGTAGTATGCAATCTGTCGACGAAAGATTTACAGGCGTTACACGCTTTAATTCTTACGAACAGACTGCCGAAGTTTATTCAAATTCATATTTTTAGAGAAACAATTGGAAAGCAACTGAACATTTAAGTAGAAATTTGTGATTCATCGGCGAATTCCATTGATACACGAAATTGTAAATAAGATAGAATATTTTAGATATTTACTGGATTTTTCTAGTTTTCAATTGTTTATATTTAAATATTTGAACGCTACCTATTTATACGTTACGTGCGTGTTCCACTTGCGTCTTACAATTCATCGTCGATACAACTATCGGTTGTCCGAAAAGATTCTTTCGTTTTATGAGGAAATAATAGACGCACAATGTTTTTTGCTTTATACCAGTTTATTAAATTATGCACGAACATAATAATAGAAATATAACGAAATGAATCATACCTGATTCAATAAAATAATATAAAACAGAAATTGTTGTTCATAATCATACTATCACCTTATGAAACGAAAGAAACTTTTCGGACAACCTAATAAATACCGACTGTTGCTTTCGCCAACTTGATCTGAATAGACCACTGATCAAAACGTCGCTCTATTACCGTTCCATTTTACCTCGTCATTTACCAATCTCACTATAGTTTTCCTTAAGTATCCCATTAGCTTTTCTTAAACGTGAAACCGCATTGAATGCAGGTACCAGAATACGCTACACAATTAAATGGGGCAAACGCAGAAGGGCCTCGGAGAAAGATTAAGTCACAATGGAATAGAACGGCGGAAAGTGTGACTCGTTCGTGACGCTCTTGAAACGAGATTTACCGCGGACTTCCACCCCTTTGCCACCCCCTCCACGGGCGACTTCTTAATCTCGTCACCTCTTCACGATATTCCCCGCTTTCGCTAATCCAATTTTCCGCTTAAAAAGAACGAATTTTAAAACGATCTCACGGCATTCGCTCGCGGCTAACCGAAAGGTGTTTTAATTATTTTTCTCCCATTAAGGAAACGATTATATTTTCCGACGTTATCGCGCCTATTCTTGATAACCCAGCCGACCGACTTGTACGATCCAAGATTCGTTTAATTGTTTCACCGTTACTTTATTCGTTCGTCGGCATTTTATCGTACGAACAAAGAGGATAAATACGTATGGTAATAGGTTTGTTATGTTAGCGAATCGCTTACGTTTACCATTTTTTCTTTAATTCGAATTAACGTGTCGAACTCGCTCTTACTTGTCAGCCGAATTTCTTAATCTATCGCCATCTCTATTTGCTACGATCAATTATTCTCAAATTAATTATCAAGTTTTGAATAATTACACCGAATCGTTAAACTGTCCGGCCTATTAGATTTTTCACTTTGTATTGCAAAAGCGAGATTTTAAAGAATTTCAACTGATATAATACACACAACTATGTATTGTAGCAGTGTGTGTTTATTGTACTGTCTGCTTTCACTGACTATGCCGTTATACAATCGTATAAATGCAAATATAACTGTATTTATACATAAATATTCATATAATAAAATAATAATTCATATAATAAATATTTCATAATATTGGTGTACAATACGATTGTATTTATATGTATTCATATAAATCGCAACAATCGCACTTGTACGTTTCAGAGTTCAAACAGACAAATATACATTTTTTCATATACGCTTTTTTCAACTCTGAAAATCTTCAAATTTAGTACATAAATTACTCGTAAAAACATTTTTCTCTATATTTGTTATTCATTTTTCTCTTCTATCGTTTCGCTGCTAGTAATAAAACGCCTTTTCGAAGCTAACAACGTTACAGATCGATTATTTCCATCTGCCCGATGTAATATATGTACAAATGTACGCGTTCTATGCAACAGAAATTATCGTTATGCGAAAACTAATTAGCTGCCTTTGCATCTAGTAGTTTCCGCTTCGATATTCATTAAGATGCGAGGAAAGGACATTCAGACGCTTTTCTCCCGAGCGTTCTACGATTTCGCCTTCGTTAACTTCGATTTATTAGCTGTTAATTGCGACTCACGCTCTCCTCTGCTTCTCATTACGTTCAAAGAGGCCTTTGATTTAATGAACCCTCTGTAATGAAATTTATAAAGTGAAAGAACGCAACCTTTTACACATTTTCTACGTCATGTACGCCACTTTGACCTGCTTGGTCATTACGCTTATCAGCTTCGCGAAACATGTATACTTAATCAACTTTTTCTTTTTCAAGGATAAAAGTATGCATACAATGTGTAATTCAAATTCTCGGCCTTGTTAAATTCATGAATACTGATGAATAAAAGCTTGCAACAGTGGCGTCGAGTCTTTTAAATTGTCTCCGCTTATCGAGCTTACGATCTTTTGCCAGCAAGGCGTTTATTTATGGCTCTTAATTTATGAATCACACCAAGTAGAAATCAATAGAGTGCGTTTTAATTTGCGTGGTCACGAAGTCTCGGGAAAAAAGATTTACGCAAAATTTATCGCCGTTTGTCTTCCTCCTATTAATCATAAACGTGCGTTCTTGCAAGCTCGCTATGAAGAGAGCAATCGTAGACGATTCATGAAGTTTCTGAAGCTTTTTATGTTAAATATCAATCTGTTTGTAGCATCGTAGGAAAAAATTGTCAAAGTCGTATTACTCAAAACGTTAAAAAAAAAAAAAAGAAAAGGAAGGAAAACTAAGAAATACCAGAAATTTGATATGACGCGTCCAGATGATCAGGTGCGACGTCGAAAGATAAGTAAGAAGAGACGATAGGATTTTTATTAAATAACGAATAACGTTATAATGGCTGTAGCTGGATACGATAAATTAAATCACTGGCTGGAGGTTCAATGCGGGCTTCACAGCGAGGCGAATGCGCATACCTGAATGGGGAAAGAAGCAAAGCGCAAATAACAAATTAACTGACTCGAACTTGTAACGAGCTTCAAGAACGCCGCCGCCATTTGTTCCTGACACTGTGCGGAAACTACCCCCGTCTTTCTCGACTACAACGGTGATAAGAATAATTGAACATAAAATCTCTGTTACGCGAAACAAACACCTTCTGATTTCTCTTTCGTTACTTGCATTTTTCTTTCTCTCCAGATTATTTCAATGCGTAATTACTTGCTTCCCTTCTGATAAATTGGACGCTCACACAAAGTGAAATGTTTTAAAAGCAAACTGAATATGGATGGTTCTTGTCTTGGCACGGAAATTTAATTAACGCTACAACTACCACAACAATCAAAATGACTGTTGTCACAATTTTATAAATGTACCAACCCTCGTTTAGGGATCATGGTCCTAGATCAGTTAATAATGTGAAAAATCTACTACGTAGCATGGAATTCCTTTTGTAAGAAAGTAATAAATCGATGAATATAAAAATATTCTATTGTTGCGTGTTTTTTAAAGACCAGCCATTTTAACTGGTTTTCATATAAATCGTTTTAACTGTCGATAAGTTTTAGTGTTAAGAACTGGCGATAACGTTTAAACTATTATTTACGGTAGCGTGAAAATTATTCTTGTATCGTACAATATACGCACATAGGTATATCTATGTTAGCGTTAAAAACAAAAAAATTGGATATTTACTATGGAATTTTTTTCACAAAATCTAGCAAATTCCGCGAACGTTCTAAAATTTATTTAGAATTTTGCGAGCGTGATCACGAGAGTCGTGTCTCGTTACAGTGTTCACAAAATTTCAAAATGTTCTCTACCACGCGTCTAAAACGTTCGTAAGAAATCTCTATAAATGTTTCAATGTTTTTCGCCAGCCATTCTACATGCATTCGTTACGGATATAGTTAAATCTTAAACTCCATGTAACAGACGCAACATGGAAATTAAAGATTCGGTCACGCATTTTCTAATGTCTCTAAATGCTAATTCTAATCTCGCTAAACATTTCCCAATCTCGAACTCTATGCAACCCTTCCATCGGAAGAAGATTCGTTCGTTCAAGGATTACAGCAAAATACGAACTTTTCCTCGTTACGTGTAAGCATCTGAATATCCGGAGTACGCCTTTCATTCGATTTACGAGCGTGCAGAAGCATTGAAACGGACAGCCAATCCGGGAACGTAAAAGGAAATTCGTGGGCACGGAGGGAACGAAGGGAAAAAAGAAAAATTCGCGAGTACAAAGATTTCGATCGTTAAAGGGACAGTTACCGGTAGAAACAGGGCCGAATGAAAAGAAGACAAAGGCATCGTCGTCCCGAGAGGATTTCCTTTAACTGTGAAATATTTACGAACGGTGTATTCCACGAGATCAGCGATCAAGGAAAGAAATTCGCATTCGTATTTGTCAAAAGCATGCAACCGGGCGAAAAAACGCGAAGAAAAGGATAGGGGAAACGTATTCCCTCCCTCGTTCATGTCAAACAGATGGCCCGTGTTTTCTTCCAGTTACTCGTCCTTTCGAATTTCCAACAATTTCCCTTCTTTTTCTTTCTTCCTCTTTTTCTCGCTTTTGCCCGGCCTTCGTGGGATGCAACGGAAAGGAACAAATGCGAGGAAAGCGCGTTCACTCGCGGGCGTTAATTAATTTTTCTCCTTGGTTCTTTAAGACTTGTGTTTCGTTGCTTTCAATGGAAACGTCAGGCTTAGAACGAGGTTACCTACGCGTCTAAATTTCATTATTGTTAAGGAAGCGAAACACAGAAGGGTAAGAGTAATTACAGTTACCTTTCACGAGATTAGAATGTAGAATGGTCGTGCTATAGAATTGCAGCAGCACGGATCGAGCATTATATTTTCTTTGTAAATATCTTTTCCTTGCAGAAATACTGTGATGTTATTACATAGTTGGCGTACTAGTATCATTTCATCATGTTGTTACTTGTATTCTTCAATTATTTTGCGCGATGTTTTTCTATCTCGATCCTTTTACGCAACGAAGATACAGGAGAAGAGCACGATGCGCCATAGTTTCTATTTTTTTACGGGAGAGCAGTGTTAAAATTCAGTGCATTGTCGGTTAAATAACAAAATTAGCCTTTTATTTGATTTGAAATAACGAAGGAAAGGCATGAAATCGTGATGAGCGATGGCAAAATATAGTACGCAGAAAATTGTCGTACAATTTCACCAATAAAACATTTTACTTATTCGTATTTTTGTCGATTCTTTTTCCTTTTCCGTCTCGCACGCCTATAGAATGCAAATGCTTTCTCTATAAGAACAAATTTAATTCACCGTCACCGATAATATGTAGCTACTTTTTAGAAGCCATTTCATTTCTTCAACGAAATATTACACTCTAACGTATCGGGTATGTTAAAAACCTTTCAAAGTGCCGAGTTTCCGATGAACGTTTTTGCTCGAGTTATTGTGATACGGCAATCGAATTACCGAGACGAAGCTTTGGCGATAAGGGCACGCGATCGAGAAAGAGTTTTGAAAGGAAAGTGTAATATGAAATCGTAAAAATTGAAAGGAGGAGAAGGTTAACTACCGAAGATTGCAGGGAAGAAAATAGCAGTACGTATTAGAAGGGAAGAAAATTCTTGTTAAAAACGTACAAACAAGAAAATTTGATGTTACTGTTATATTTTACATTGTACCTTTTATTTTTTCGAATATTTTTTACCCAAGCATGATGAAATTGGTACAACGAAATTAAATTAAAATTCGTGTCCGATACGTAATTTCTGTGAAAATTTGTTACTATATATTATATTCTAAATTACACCTTTTGTTTTCTGGAATATTTTTTACCGGAATGTAATGAAGTTAGCATAACGAAATTAAATTAAAATTCGTGTCCGATACGTAATTTCTGTAAAAATATGTTGGTATGTATATTATATTCTACGTTGTATCTTCTGTTTTCTGCGATATTTTTTACTGAAGTATAACGAAGTTTGTATAACGAGATTAAATTAAAATTTGTGTTCGATACGTAATTTCGTAATGAAAGTAACATGTTAAAAGTTTATACATACGCGCGTATATACGGTGGACTAATTGCAAACGTTTCGCAAGCTGCTACTAGCACCAACATCCGAACCATGAATATTTTTAATAACGGCGACTTACCTGAAACATATAAATAGTACACGGTTACTTGAAAATGTCAACTGTATCAATATTGAGTTCAGCGGATTAAAACATATCAAAATTCAAATGAAGTGTTATTAGTTCGTTAACAGATTAACGATACACGTGTCTGTTTCATCTTCGTTTCTAAGCTGACAAAACTAAATTTTAAAAATATCACAACGACAGAAAAATAATACAATTTGATCGAAAATTAGCCACGTGTCCTGTTAACAATAGGATTAAGAATGAGATTAATCTACGATTCTTATTCTTCACGCTCTTAAAAATGGACAAAACTTACCGCGAAATGGGCTGCGATATTCTTAAAAAAAAAAAGAAAAGAGTAAGGTATAGAATTCGAAAGATAACATAAATTTCCAGCACGTTGAATCGATCGCGATTTGTGAGAAATAGTTCGATTCAGAATTCAATGTTTCCAAATCCCAAGTTCCAAGAAGTTTCGCAAAGTACGGAGAAGTTAGTTTAATCCGGAGAAAAATTCGTCAAAGACCAACAAAAATTCCTTTCAGGACCGATAGAAGAAGTGTTGAAAGTACAGCAGGAAAAATTCTCCACGGTACTTTAGGTGTTCCCTCATTGAAGTTTAAGTAAGTGGAAAAATGCACTGTATCCGTCTCCAGAAAAGTTCATGAATTTCCGGAAAGGTATCCTACAGTGGTCCGATTTGTACAATAAATAAACTCTTTTTAAGTAAATAACGATAAACTCAATATACAGGGTGTTTCGTTTGACTGAAAACGCTAGAATATCTGACAAAGTTATCAAAAAAATGTTTTAACAAAAGCTGTTCGATTGGTACAGCCACATCGTACGGTGCAAATTATCTTTTTGCGTGTGCAACATTGCGAAAGATTTTAAGATTAAATTCATTCGTTCGAATGGAATCGTATATGTATTTTTTAATACGTTAATCGATCCACCATATCATTCACTATGAAAAAAAAAAAGGAAAGTAAATATTAATCTAGCAAACATTTCGACTTTAACTTGCCAAATGTACAATATGAAAGACAAAGAGAGAACAAAGTTATATTTTTACGTTCACGTCGTCTTTGTTCTTCATACATTACACTTTCACGAATTAAGGTTAATTGTCGTCGAATTGTCGTTCTATTCGAAGAATTGAAATTGACCTTAAAATCTCCTCCATTGCTGTATCTACGAAAAAAGAAAAAAAATAATAATTTACTACATATGACATCCCTTTTCGATCCGAATAACTTTTGTTAGAACGTTTTCTTCTTTTATAACTCTAATCCCTCGCATTCTACCGTTTCCAGTTAAACGAAACAACCCGTATACATACGTATAATGCTAGAATTTCATATCACAGAAATACTCGACGTCGGAATATTAAAAGCAAATCGCTGTGAAACTTCGTAAAAATTTATCCCAAGGAAGAACGGCGTAAAATTGCAAATCACGCGAAATACAAATTCGTATTCTCCTGTGTTTGGTGTACAATCAATTTCACGAAGCTGGTGCAAGGGAACAACATCTTTCTCCGGCAAAAGCGACAGCAGAGCTTCGGAACATCGATCGGGGGTAACGGCGAGGAACGAGAAGCAATCGCGCGGGTCGAACGCTGTATATAAGCCTCGAAATCCACGGGAATTTCGCCGCGTGCTCGACCGTTGCGGGCAAACAGTTCGGAACGCGGGCCTCTTAAGTGTTTACGAAGAGTTGGTCGTGAAGAGGAAATCGCTTGGGCGGCGGACGAATCAGTTTTCTATGGCGCGGCCGTGGCCCGTTTCCCTTTATACGTTCCATCACGACGAGCAACGTTTCCAAGCCTTTCGTTCGTGATCTTCTCATCTCGGCGAATACACGTGCCCGATGGGAATGGCTGGTGGATCGATGAGCCAAAAGTTCAAAGGACCAAAGAGGCAAACTGCGACGCCGCAGCGTACAAATTATCTTCGTAGTGAGCAAGGAATTCGAAAGGATTGCGGCTACGATCGTGCTTTTCGCGGTTCCGCGCCGACTCCTGAAGCTTTCACGGTTTAGAAACGTGTCGAATCGGTGGCAGGTCGAGAAACGTACGTGTGGGTTGTTGGCGATGTCGGAGAATAGTGGGACACGCCGTTATTGCGGGCTGCAATGCTGCCGCGTTAATTCGAACAGGCGTAATGAGGCTTTGAGAAGAATGATTTTTAGTATTTAAAGATATTAACATCGATCTTACATAGATTCGGAAATATAAACTCCTATATGTTGGGCGCGGCTTTCTTATTTGATACACGCTGATATATAGATAGATTATTTTGTTGAACAACAACCTCATATTCAGCAAATCTCGGTCTAACCGTCTGACGATAACTTTAATTTCATCTAGATATAATATATCGTTTTAATTGTAATATACGTGCGAAACAACAAAGAGGATGAATAATTAATAATATTAACAATTTTCCATATAGATTATATGCAATGCTTCGTTTACGAATTCGTTTGCGCGGTAAGTAGTACGAGTCTATAAATAACCAGCCGTGATTGCTTGTCAGCGTAAAGTAATAATCACGATGCTATGCAGAATAACGAGCAACCAATTAATTATCAACATTTATTATTAGAGGAGATAATACTTAATAGGGAAATTGCTATTAGATTATAGCAATCAATTCTTAATGAGGAATAATGTCATAAGATATTAACATAATGATGATTATGCAGCACGTCAAAGCACGGAATTTACGCAGACGCCAACTTTAGTCTTTTGTAAGTTTAATATCATTATTATGGTATCTGTGTGTTCCGCGTGTTTTAAATAACGAACGATTGCCACAGTGTTCGCGTATATTCATATTTTTAAAAACGGAACTAAAGGAATGGAAACCTAACAGAAATCTGTTTCATTCACAAAATGTTACGAAGATTCGACATATTTTTATATATTACATACATTTCCTACACTTTCGTAGTTTGTAATTTTTCATACGTACATGAATTTACGTAAATGGTGTATATTATAAAGAGACTGCAAAAATATATACAAAATTAAGATAGAGCACCTACTATGATATTCAGTAGACGAAACAAATTTCTATTTAAATTCCACTTCTTCAATTGTGTTTAAACATAGAACCGCATAAAGATCCGCAGTCCGATTACAAATATCAGTAACCGCGAATGTTATAATAGAAAGGAGCTTAATTTAATGAACGCGTCATCCTTTAATCAGACTCAGATTAAAAGTTGACAAAGACAAATCAATTTCGCAAATAGGTGGATTTTAGTTCTCCCAAGCGTAAAATACGAAACAATTTATTTCCAGCAGAAATAAAGCGAAGCGTTAAATTACAGTCAAGTGGCAAATAAATAAACAAACAGTTTGGCGTAATAGGAAATCTCAGTGACTTTCCCTCCATATCTCTTCCGATCGTCTAACAACGACGAAACAAAAAACAGAAGACTAAGAAAGCCGGGAAACTCGCGAAACTCATTGCAGAGGGCGCGAGAAGAAAACAGGCTCGCAATCACTTAACAATTTCGTTAGAGCCGCAAACTACCTCCTTATCCCTTCTCATCCCTTATCCAAGAATACTTCCGACCGCCATAAGTCTGGCGCGATTTCATCGGTGGTTGAACGATTTTTACGAGATGTGCGCGTTTATCAGCGCGGAAGAGTTGATTTAAAGTTAACGGTGACTGACAGAGGTCGAGGAAAGGGTGAACAGCGAGAGGCAGAAGAAGACAAGCAGAAAGAGACAGAAGTGGTAGGGGATGACAGAGTGGAGGGACTGCTCCGAAACTCCATCAGCTTCCTGTTCCGGTATCTTAGGGTGCAATCAAATTACCCACTCACTTTCCGAGACATTATCGAGCCTCATCGTCTAGAGTTCCCTTTCGTCGGTACGAACGTCGCGAGAGGGGAACTCACCGATGGTTCACGCTGAATTCGAAGTCGCTGGGAATCGTTCCCAGCTCCTCTCTCTCTCTCTCTCTCTCTCTCTGGACAGTCGACTCTAATTGCTTTTGTCCTGGCTGCGTTAAGGAGTTTCCTCGACTCGTTTGCTCGGTTGAATCTGCCCCGACAGGTATACAACCACCTGGGAAAACACGTGACTGGAGCGTGTCACTGGCAACTACGTTTCCGGAAACCCGACGGTCGACGTGTATCGCTGTTTGTGTCCCGATGTCGCTTGGACAGTTTCAACAGAATCGATTCGTGGACGCGGGTCTGTGTATACTTCGTTGTTTGATTGTTTCGGGGAATTGCTTGGTGATACCGACGAACGTAGCAGTTTCCGATTGCAAGTGAGAGATTACGGTTAGTTAATCGAACAGAACGAGAATCATAGACCGATGTCGGGGAAGCGAAGCTGTTCGCTTTTAAATTACGCTCACCTTAACGTCATAGAAGAATAAAAAGTGTTTCTTCGTTCGGTGAAACTAGCTTGCCTCCAGCATGGCCTTCGTAGGCTTCGTTTTCGACGAGCATTCGCATGCTCTTAGCATATAGATCTTTCTAGCGATACGTATAAAATATTAGATGTAGTTATCTGGTAACTTTAAAGATGCAAGTAATTCAAGTTGTACGAGATACGATGTAAATTTCCATGTGTAGCTTAAGCACGAGCAACATTCGAATCAATGTTGTTGGAAAGTATGGTAAGTACGCGGTTGGTAATACGAAGGGCTTCGGGTCAATTCCCTGTTCTCTGGCGTTTTTCTCTCGGTGCAATTTTATCGCAATAACAGCGTGCATGATCGTGATGATGATGGCGACGATGATTATCGTACATTTGATTAAAATACAAATAAGTTCGGCACCACGAACACGCAATAAACGATTATTTATTACACGTGAACTTCCTCTTCCTCTTCTACATCATGCGGGAAAATTAATTGATTGGCGTTAAAAAATGTTTCGCGACAGGCAACTAATTCAGCAGCATACCGTGCATATTTTAATATTTTTGAATGTATTGGTGTTTGAAATTGATGTTCTTTAATTTGTCAAATTTAATATATGGAAGCCGATGAACGATAGGAAGCCTCGTTCCTGTGTTTGCGTTCTCTTCGTCTTCTGCGCGTTAAATTTCGCAAATTACAGTTCAAATATCTGCTAAATTAACAATTTTTCGACACGAATAGGTTAATACTCTTTCGTAGAGAACGCCGGGACGAATGGCTGGTGTATGAAAAAATACATGATTCCATTAAAAAGAACGAGAATTACGTTGAAACCTCGTTAGAAGAATTTCTTTCGGAAAAATATCATCTACCGTTCCGTATGTCTCCCCAAGTGAATTTTTTTTGTTATATATATAGGTCTAATTATTTATATCTTTAAAACTGCCAAACAACTACATCTAGCATTTTATACGTATCATTAGAGACCTGTATATCGTGGAGGTCGAAAACCAATCGAAAAATTCAAGTCCTTCTTCCCTTGTGAAAATTGTAAGAGCGTAAATTTGTATTTCTGTATATATATATATGATATATATATGATAAATTTACGTATACGTATCTAAAGATGTATAATTTAGTTGCGCACAGCCAGTAACGTAATCCAATACGCCGATATAATAATCGGATATAATTAATTCGTCGTTGTCGTTATTATGACATTAAGCATAATTATTATTAAATCAATTAATATATAACGTAAAACGACTATCTAAAAACACTGCAAATTCAGCCGTTTCGCCAGCAAGATATCTCGCGACACGATATTGTTCGTACGATGGCCACGGACGAATTATTCCGCGACGCAATATCGTTCGCGCGACGACACGAACGAGATATTCCGCGTGTTCGTTTATTAGGACGCGAGTTGTAATTAGAGAGAAACAGACTGGCGAGATATCTCGTCCGTGATTGCAACGCGGTTAGAAAAGAACGTAATTGGAAAACGAAGGAGTTGAGATGTGTGATGTTCAAGGTAGCGTGTTTTTCAAAAGAAAAAGAAAATGAGTGCAATCTCTGCGATATATCATAGTAAAATCTCGACATATCCGACCTTACTCCGCTACTAATTTCACTGAGTATTGGAGTACATAAGATGGTGAAATCCTACAGCTTCCTGGCTTCAGTCGAAAGTTTTAGCCAGGTTTAGTCATTACTCTGATATTCAGCAAGACGTAGTTCAATTCCTCTTCGAAACAACTTTGCTAATATTGTTCGATATATACTGTCAGACACTTCCGTGCAAGACTATCCAACTCGCGTCTCGATATGTAAAATCGAGAAATATATTTGTTTCGAACAGAATATGCTGCAGTTTACGATACGGACGAAGATATTTCCTACTTTCAAAGGTTCGAATATTTAACTAATTTCGAATATATGCATTTCATTGTCGACAGAGATATCAGAAATATAATTGTACAAATGTTGTTTCCTCTGCGACAGCTGTATCACGAAATTATTTTACCGCTTTTCTGGATCCTAAGAAACACATACAAACGATGTTTTATTAGAGACTACCATCTTAATTATCGGAGAAGGAAATTGTTTCATCGTTAGATAATAAGATTCTTCTTTAAAATAATTAATATCGTTATACCTGTAGTTAATATATTCGTTATGTTTCATCATTCATGTAGTCCATTTCATACACCTGAAGTTGTTAAACTAACGGGTGTTCTATATCGAAGTACCTTTGCCATTCGAAGTGGTTATCACGCGATAGCAAGTTATGAGATTTACCATCGTGACTCGAGTGGCTTCCAGTGATCGTGTGGGGTTGATTCGTCCACGCTTTCCTTGGTGTTAACCATACATTGATTCGTCCACGAAAGTTTACCTTGTGGCTCCCAATGATCGTGTACCATCGGAGGTCACGTTTGTCTTCCCTTTGGCTTCCAGCGTTACGCATATACCGTGTACTGTGCGATTCCGTATTAATATTCTAGCTCGTCTGTAAACCTACACTGTGCAGCAATGCTTGATCGTAACAAAGAATAAAATGAATTAGGAATTTCAGACATTTATATTTGTATTATTTTGCCATTTTTAAATGACGGGTCTATACATTAATATTATGCAAATACAAAAATTTGGTCGGTTCAATGGTCAGTTTCGCTCGCTCCTCGTTTGTAAATGTTTGACTATTTCTTAAACTCATATAGTATACACTGCTTGTCATGCATATTAGGACACCTACTTGATACATTCATCGCAAAACCCTAACAAATTCTATTTTATTAAGTATTTTGTGAAAGAGAAATAAATTTGACGAAACTATTTTAATAACGATAAATACAAAATACAACAGATCCTATTATTCAAAATTCTGAGCGTTCATTTTAGATTATTAGTAATTATTATTATTATAGTAATATAATTATATTATATTAAATTACTATAATAATAATTACCAATTATAATATATTATTATTATTATATAGTAGTATTATTAATAATTTATTATTATTAAGTAGAGATAAATACGTTTTCCATCGAATAGAATATATCAATGAAGTAACTCTCTCAATTTCAAACAAGTACACAAAGTATTGTATTAAATATCACTTAATAAAATTAGAAACTCAAAGGAAGTAATAGAAATCATTTTTTAAGTATTATCCGTCATAAGTCTAGTATATGTATATAACATATATATACACATGAAAAAGAACAAGTGATATGCATCTTAAAATACTTATACCACATTGCATCGTCGTTAAATCGGAAGAGGAACCAGTTAGAAGAGCTCGTTAATAAGGGGCAGGTTAAAAAGGTAATACGGAATGGAAAAGAGGGAAACTTGTTCATTGGGTTTGTATCCGACACTATCCATTTATTAACAAAGTTCGATTTCCTCATGGATACACCCTTTCCTTTCTCAGTTGCGATCAAAGCAACCACGGATTTGCACGAAGCTACGATGAACGCTGCAATAATACAAACTCAACGTGCACAAATGCGTTATTGAAATTTTCACGTTACAAATGTTCCAATCAGGGGTGATACCGGTGAAAAGGGAAGAGACCATGAGAAGCGAAATGGACGGCCACAATGTAAAACGCGTTATAATGTATGAATCTAGTATCACATGTACCGCTATTATTTCGTATAGAGCGTAAAAATCGAATTAAACCATGAAACATTCTAATTAGATTTGTCTACATCTTCAATGTAAAAATTTAGTCGAGTAAAGAACTATTAAAGTAAATATTGTTATTTCTATAGCTAAAAAGTAAATTTATGGATGTAAAATAAATCGGTATTTTATACCACTTTATTATAATTTATTATTATTTACTTATTTGTGATTCGTCTCTTCCCATCTCGAATGGTTTCCAGTTATATCTCTATTTATCTTATCTTACATTATCTTATATGCCCCTCTACCTTTATAATTTGACCGAGTTAGAATTAAAATCAAAAGTAAGCTTAATATAAACCTCAACTTGAATTAAAACATATTAAACATAAACATAAGCATAATGTTCGACTCATTCTTTTTGGTACATCGTATCCTAATATATCCTCCTCGTGTCACGTGTCTTTGGCACTGTTCAAAACGAATCTCATAGTTTACAATTAATTAATACATATTTATGTACCCAAAGTTGTTACTTTATTGTTTAGTGATTTGGTCGTTCAAATGACGCTAGATGCAGCATGCTATACGTTCAATTTTAATACCGAACACTGTGAAAAGACATTATTAGCATAAGAATACTTCGATAGCTGGTTCGATCTATCGATTTCCAAATGTTTAATTGATTGGCAACGATCGCGGCTCATTTTCGATACTCGCACGATGAAATCGTGATGACTCGATTTGTTAAGCCGCGAGAGATCGCAGGGGTGTAAAGGCGGGGCGGATGGTCAACAAGGGTGGCCAGCCGCTGCAGGGGGTAAATACCTTTGGGTAGTTACGTATGCAGAGAAACCGCAGCCACGGCCGACCACCTGCTCCAATTACGCTTGTTAAGGGTAGGTCACCCTCTGCGAGCATGATGTAGCCCTCACTTTCATCTCAACCGTCTCCCTACAAAAATGTACACGCGTCATCTGCACACTCTGCTGGCGAAAAACACCGACGTCATACGCTTTCCACGATGGAAAACGTCAACCATGATTCAGGGAAGATTGCTTACACGGAGATAGAAGAGAAGCAGATTTTCGTGGAAAGAAATTCGAATAAAATTACCACAGCTGAAAAATGATAGATATAAATTAATTTTGCTTTTATAATAAAAACTAGACTACGGATATTTATATAAATTCATATTTTTCAAGAATATAATTTAAGAAACGAAGCTCAACAAAAATTTGCCTCGGGCATAAAAATAAATATTAGGAATAGTAATGACATCGACTGCGATTTGGATATTTTCCGTACATTTTTATATTACGTGTATTCCGCGAATTTTTGCAACGTTGAATTCGTCGTGATTGCACAAACATCCGCAGTCCGCTAATAAATCGCTTTATGTATTTTATTTTATGTATTTATTTTTATGTGTTTTCTCGTTTTATATTTTTATGCGCTTTATATATTTTATTACATATATAATGAATACACATACAGTCTCATAATAAATTGTCTCGTGTATTCGTTATAACAAATACGAAAGACTGTTATTTTACAAAGTAGCGGTAGAATGCAGATATCAAGATAATGGGTAGAAGCTATATGGAAATGTTGCGTTGAAAACGTTAAACAGTTTAATATCGCAATGCATGAACTTTTCTCCGCTTTATCCGTGTCGATCGAAAACAACTTAGCAAAATTTTCTTTCCACATGGACGTTTTAATCTCGCATAATCTCTCCAACTGCTTTTCATAAAACTCGGTTTGAAATTCGATCGTGATCAGTGATCATTCAGAATTACCATGTATAAGGATATCCACGCATCGTTTAATAATTCATTCGTCTTAATCTGCTTGCATCGCCGTTTTATTTTATTAGACTGTAACTCGACCATGTTCCATGTATCGAATTCATTCGGATAGGATTTAGGAGGGCACGAATTTATGGGGATAAGAGGAAACGATTTATTGCGGATAGTTGGAACACATTTTTCAAGTTTCGCATCGCAGAAACGAATAGGACGTACATAGTTTCAAAATGTATGAAACAATCTGTTCCGAAACGAAGTAAAAGAAAAATCTAGTAAAATGCTTCGAAATATACTAAAAATATATATTAATGTGCATGACGATGCGTGAAAATGACGTACATCTCTTAACAATTCTTTAATGACGTTCATTATCTATAACATTTTCATCGACGAAAAATTTTGAAACTGTTATACTACAACTGTTAATACAACTGTTATACTACTCGATAAAATCATGAAAAACGTTTATGCTTAATTTTCTAGCACGTAATAAATTAATTTGCTACTTCATGTTAATTAATACCTACATATAGACAAATATAAAAATAGATAAAGATTCGTTAAAAAAGATACAGTAATTGTACATACAAGTATACAAATCAATATCACAGTTACGATATGTAAAACTAATTTATACTTATCGATCAACATTGGCAACGAGTATTCTTAATCGACTTTTCCACAAAGAATAAAGAAACTAACATTTCTACAAGTTTCTTACGTAGAAGTTCAAATAAAAACGCTTCCGCCTTGTAACTAAAAATGAGCCAAATGAGCAATCACTCTAACCGTAAATCTGTAAATCATCGTTTCAACTAACGTTTCCCAACACAAAATTAAATTTAGCCTTCCAAATGAGATTCAAGCATAAATCATAAAAAGCATTGCGAAGATCTTCCCTATTTTCTCGCGCATATTAATTTCTATCATTAATTTGTTATTGTGTTAAGTGACATAAGCTACCGCTTAGTTCTAACATACACTGTACGATATTAATCGAAGCTTGGGTTAATCGCACTGTATTGTTCCGTATAATTACATCTGTAATTATACTGTACATGGTATACATACGTTCAAACGTATAAATCTTTGTTATTTAAATTTCCATCTTGCCTCGTTGCACCTTACACTTCGTTTCTTCTATATTCCTGTTACGTATTTTGTTGATCGCCAATGGTCGGAAACAACGGTTCATGCGATCTTAAATAAAAAAAAAGCTCGAGTCAAGGTACGAATGTAACGCACAACATCGAACATTAAGATAAGTTTTTCCATGAGGAACCTTTCCGTTTTCGCTCACAAATTTCTCGCTACGCGTTGCCCACTATACCGAAACACAAATCTCTATCTTCGATTTCGAAATTCCTACTAATATCAGCGCTAAGAACTTCGCTCCTCAAAATTAATCTACCCACGCCGAAGTCAAAGATACCATAAACGAGTCGAAACTGTTGAAAGGCAAAAACGATCGATTCTGAATCTTCCTTCGCTCGGACGGTAGCGTACCATCGACGAAATAATTTTACAAGAAAGATACAATAAGAAGGACGAGGCCCACAGGGAAAGGGAAAACGTGTCGTGGTTTCGGGTTCGGAATCGCTCGACAACGTCGACTCTTCGATAATAGCTTCCTGAAAGTGTGTAACCACTTTGGTACGGGCATCAAGTGGTCGCAGCTTCTCCTGCTCGTAAAAGTTTCGAAAAGTTGCCGCGCGGCAACTCGAGTCGATTGACGTTCTTCGATCGCAAACTTCTTCCTGCGATCGTACAAAAGGACGGGCTGCCGACTTCCTTCGTCGACGACACTTGCTCTCAGTTCCTTTCACTTGGGCTCCGCAGTTAAGGCCGCGTTATACTTCGTCTTGGAACGGCAACCGCAAGTAGTAGAACATAAGAAAAAGGACCCGATCGATGGCTCGCTATTTCGTTGACTGATCGATAACGAGGGTTCTTAGGGCGTGTGGTGAAAGAAGAAACGGCGAGGAACGCGTATGGAGTTGTTCGTGTTTATTCAGACACTGATTGCGGTGGAACGTTGGTTATTCGAATTATTAGACCGATCGAGAAATACCATTTGGTTTATACGTCACGAAATATTCCGTTATTTCTGTCATTGGAGGGATCACGTGGAAAAATACGATAAGTCTATGTTTATTCGTTTTTTGATGTTCAATATATCGCTTGGTAGGCAAAACAGTGGATTTCAATGTGAGTTAGTCGAGAATGAAAACGAACCACGTACTGTTATTATAGCAAAAGTTTTGTATAAAGCTTGAAATTCGAGAGAGAATTTAGATCGTACGCCGGTTTTCTACGATCGTTATTCGCTGTGATTGTAAAAAACAGAATAAACGATGGAGTACAATTTTGTAAATGCAAATATATACAGAAACATAGCGCGGATAATAACTGAATACCGCGTACAAACTTTTGATATTTCATGCAATTTCTCACGACGCAATAAAAATGTTTAATTGAAAAATTGAAGTGCAAGCCAAATACATCACGTACAACTGTGTACGCGTGGAAGTAATTAAAATTGTTTAAATAATTCGCTGAATAATAATTGTAGAAATTCGATAGAATGTAGCAAACGTCGGAATTATTGCGAAACAGAGAAACTTTAAACAATCCCAACTTAAACATTGTATTTAATAAACTTCTTCGTATTTTCTAAAGTAGAGATACGTCTGTATAAATTCTAGCAGCAGATTTGTATACGGCTTCGTGTCATTTTTGTTCCTTCGTCTCTTGATCAACTTCACAGAGCGTTATAAAAATAACCATTAGTACACGTCCACTGCAATATTTTTCTGCAATTTGCACGTAATACTGAAAGAAATTTCCAAAGCCGATACAGTTCTTTCGCGTATAACAGAAAACAAACATGTATATTGCAAACGTGTATCGTAAGCTTACAATTGCTATAAAATGGAAAACGTGACTTTCATTCACGCCACGAGAGCGAGAAGGAAAGCAGAATCGTTTGCCTTCCTACGTCTACCATCTCTCTCCCTCCAACTTTATGCTTATTTTCATCGTGTTTGCCCGATAATTTTCCCATGTTTGCACGATTTAATTAAAAATCCTCTGGCCAGTGCGATCACGAGCGTTTCGTAACTTTATCTCCCTTTATACATCGTTCGAACAAAGCTACGAACTGTTCGATCGTCTAACCTACTTGTAGTTCTGTCATTGATTCCAAACGAATTCGAGTTGCCCATTTAAAACGTACCATTCGCCATTCGGAATCATTGTCACGGAATAATTTCCAATTGTTGTAATAGGAACGATCAGTTAGGTAATACGTAGAAAATTATTTTAATAATCCTAAATATCTGTCTTACTTATCGTTGCATGAAAATCTTCTCACGACAAAGTTACGCTATTTCACGGGGCACGTGCGACAGCGAAAGAACTTTTTCTCAAGAAAATTATTTTACGCGATTCCATAACCATCGATATTTTTTTATCTGGAACTCTATATATTTTTATACACCAATGGATGTGATTTTTAATTCTCTTCGCGAAATCCCGAACGTAATCCAAAGTACTCGTGTCGGAAAATACTTAGTTTAAAAAATACTTTTGTTTTAGTTTTCATCAAATTCAACGTACAAAAGAAAAGAAAAACATAGGCACAGGATTACTATACTTTGCGTCTTTCATGCGCCAAATTTTACTAAATTCAGGTTAATTCTTTTATTTAAGCATACCCTCAGGTGAGATTTATACAGCTGTACAAACCTCACATACACACACACTCTCTCTCTCTCTCTCAGCACATTTTGGATTACATTAGCATATTATATTAGATTACATAATAATTATTGTACCGATAAAGATATCTATTTAAACATCGAGGTTGTATTTCAGTAAAAAATCACACACAAGCCGCTGAATATGAAGCGCAGTTATGAAAGCTTCTAACGTCGAAGAGCTTATTATCGCTTACATTTTAATAACCTACTTATTAAATTTCCTCTTTGGGTGTTATACATAGGTCATTACGAAATAACGTGATTAAGATTTTACGCGTTATATCCACAGCCACAATTAGCATGGTCTATTATAAAGCTAAAATATCTAACGTATAATCAGAATAATTCTCTGTTTCAATGGCTGAGAATGGACAAAAGCGAAGAATCAATTTATAATTTCTATTAAGAGAAATAAATACAAGTATTTGACAAAAGATTCGCTAATCGTGTTAACTCTGTTTAAGAGTTGATCAGTCCTTTTTAACGTACGGTAAATGCACTTCGTGTTCTTTAAAGATTCTTCGTAAATCCCGATTAACGAGAACTCGATCTTTCACGTCTTCCAATGTCCCATCCACTGCGAAAAATAAAGCAGTCACGCTTGAAGAGCATAATTCGTCGAGCTTCTATTGACTCTTAATAGTTCGATCGGGCGGTTTTTCTCTGGATAGCCTGAGGGAACGTGATCGATGGTTTGTCCTAGCCGATGGGAGAACATTTCACGAATTCTGGATTCATTGTTCGGAACAGGCAGAGATATTGCTTGAATATTGCTTGACGATTTTCCGGGGGCCAACGGGCGTCGTCGTACCTGACGCTGGTGGATTGAAATTTAGAGAATGCCTTCGCAGCAAACTGAAACGGTTTCGAACAATGTTACGAGTGCCAGTGCCGGTATTTTTGAAACACGAATTGTTATTTCGATGGATTTTGCACGCGTGTTTCGCAAACGACTTGTTGCGGTTCGATTTTATGTGTGACGGTGAAAATATTTTAGATATGTATGGCTAGAAAGGTGAAATAAAAGCGGAAAAGCTATGTCGTAGTCTTCTCTACGCTTACGTTTGTGAAAGTATAAAAGAAATGTATATTGCAGGTATATACGTATTTAGGTTTTCACATAAACTTAGCGAAATAAAGAAACGGGACTACACCGACGAAAGAAAAACAGCGACAACGATATAGAATTTGTATACAAACATGGACATATTTCATTGAATTTTATATAAATTTCTATATTCTAAAAACAAGTATTCAAATACTTTGTATTCAAATATAAAAATTAGAAAATTATGATAGAACGTGAAGGAACTGTTGAATCTCGAAGTAGAACACTTGCGAAATGCTAAAGAAATAATTATATAATTTTCATTAACTCGTATTTGTGTTATCGCGATAGTGTCTATGGACGAGATAACACACTTATTCCGAACTGGTTCATTTACTTTGCAAGATTGTCGTTAGATTTAAAAAACATATCTTTAGAAACTAGAGTGCTCTCGATCAATATTGATAAAAGACTCCACTGAACCATAAGAAAATGATGTTTACTTTCAACATATCGTCTTTTCCCTCAACTTACGTCCATTCGATTTCAGTATGGAATATTCGCTGTTAGCTTCAGAAAATAATGGCCGTTTACAAAGATAACGAGAAACATCGTCGACTTTATCTTCTTAGAAGATCTGCTCTAAAGAAAATAATTAGAAAGCTATTAAATCATTTTATTACGCTGCTTATCGATTTCAAACATCGATTAAATTATTAAAACGCCTTTCTTTTATTCCAATTTTTACGAGCGCTGAACGTTTCATAACGAAAAGAGGATTCAGCCTAACAAACAGTGAAATTTCTACTATGATTTCCCGCGTTTATGACGTGATATAGGTGGTCCCGTTTCTCGACGTACGTACTCCAAACTGTCAAGCCAAATGAACTGACTCTTATCAAAAGGGACAGACATCTGTCGGATCGATGCGCGTATGTCGCAATAGAAAAACTGAAAGGTTATGTCATCGCCTTGACGTCTTTGACATGCAATTTTCTGTTCGTACCAAACGCACCTTCGATATCCCCACGTCTTCAACGAACTGCAAATTTACGGTGCAAAGTTACGTGATATTCGCGAAAACATCCACAATATCGACCGATATTACAAGCATAGCCAGGACGTGCAAAATTAAAGGACCATTAAATTCTCGACGAAAAATTGTCGACGAACGAACTGTTGTAACTTCGCGCAAAAATATCGCACGGCAATCTGGCTGGACTCGTTTTAAAGCTTCAAGCTTACTGTTTCGTGGCTGTGTTCATATCTTTTCGGATTATGTTTTTACGTTATATATCGGGTAGGAAAGCGAAGGTACTTTTTCTTCGAAAATTTTATATTTCCAATCGCACGGAGTTTGACAAATTTTCTGCGGGATTCGTTTTAAGATACCTTCGTAAAGCAACGTCTTTCTTTCTAAAACGATCTCGAGGAACTCGAGATACGATCCCTTTTCGCCAATTTATCGCGCTTTCAATGAAAAGTGAACTGCTGAAATTGGGACGACTCAAGGTACACCAGGAGCAGGTTGCATAATAGGACTTGTATCTCGTGCGTGTTGTAGCGTGTATGTTTAGTGCATGTACTGTGCGCGTCTTTAGTGCGTTTACTGTGCGTGTAGTAATACGAGAAAATATCCGACAGAATTGGGCAAGGATATTTCATTGCATTACACGCACACGAGATGCAAATCCGACAGCTCAGTTTTCAATTAAAATAAGATATAATGACAAATTAAAAAGGATCATAGTTAGATCAAACTTTTTCGTTTGCGAAGAAAAGGGGAAATTTAGCTTTACAGAGGCACTTCGGAAAGAAGTGCCGGAAGAAGGAAACTTTTCATATTCCAAATCATCATTGGAAGACGTGAAATTGCCGAAAAGAATATACTTTCGCCTTGCCACTCGTTATTACATCACGTGCAAACATGACGAAAAAAGAAGGAAACGCAGGATCGCAAAGAAGTAAGCTGGAAGCTTTTTAAAACGAGTCCAGCCAGATTGTCGTGGGATTTTTTGTTCACGAAGTTACAACAGTTTGTACGTGGAGAATTTTTCGTCGAGAATTTAATGATCCTTTAATTTTTCACACCGGTGTATTAAACGAGTACTTCGAATATTTCACTCTGAATATTTCGTACAATATTTTTACATATACGTATTCTGTATATTTTTGTAGCTTTAAACCTGCATCGTAAAATTCGCGCAACGATTAACGTTGAAATTCCTTTGCTTCCTAAAATATGTTGTCGTTAAAGGTGGTGTAGCTCCGTGGAACCGAGGCAGAAGCTAATTTGTTGCACCCAGGGCAAAATGCACCCTAGCCGGGTGTAAACCACTTGGCTGGTTATGATTCAATCAAGTGTAAACCCAGTAGCAGCTGGATTAGACCGCGTGGCGCATGTAAATTGCACGATACGCAGTGACTTTCTCAGGGTATGTGTATCCGTAATCCAACCGCCTCCTCCGCCGTTCATCTTCTCGCAGCACGTCCCCTAAATTGATGTCAGTAATTCACACGTAATACACCTTACATGGTCAGAGTGCGGCAACGAAAACGTTTACCGCGAACAGTCGCGTAATTTCCAGAGCTCTGACCAAGATACACTTTCTACCAAATTAATTGATAAATTACATCCATCCTCGTATAAACAATTTAGACAGTCTCTATGGGTCTCCTCTTTTCTTCTTCTTGGAACTGTTTCGTTATGTAGAGATGTTATATATAGCGGATAATTATTACGTTAGATCGAATTAATATTCTATTGTTAGGTAAAAAGAAACGTTCGCTGCACGTGGCTACCAGCTCGGCATCGTCCGCTGATCTTAAAACTAAACAGCAAACTATCGGCTGTTGGTCGCCGATAGCTCCGTTCCCTTACACAATTTACAACGTAATACTTGTCCTAACTTACACTAACGCTACAATTATATCGCCTTTTCTTATTCATCGTTCGGAACTTGGTGCGAGACGTATTTCAATTGTTCAAATATCTGCGATATTCTCACAGGCAAGAAGCACGTAACTCGGATTTCCTATAGACAAAGAGTACATCGATTTTCTCGATGGTATCATACATTTTTGCACTGAGATCTTTTACAAAGTTGTACATATGCAAGGATTACCTGGCTGAACGATATATATAATTTCTATACTTGTGATAAATACATGTTGAATTCTGTGAAGTTGAAAACTGTACCAATACGATCACGATAGCCGAGTGTCGTACTGCTAAGGAAATTTCTAAACGTTTCCTCCGTATCTGTGATAATAACGATTCGTCAAACTTAACGACAACTGTACAAATACTTCCGTGAGCATCCCCTTCGCGGTACGAGGCGAATCGGTTCGAAAAATCCATCGCTATTACGCGTTAACACTTTGACTGCCACGTTGGTCATTGGTAACCGGAGCGCTGGAACTTCTTGCAATTGTAGAAATTGAATGAAAATTGAGAGTTAGGGCATTTTGAATATAACCGATAAATAGAAGATACTTTGAAGTAAGAAGTGCCCCATTGAACAATGAAACATTTTTATTAGAACATCGATAAAAGAAAATGAGAACAAATCTCGTATCTAACGATGCACTGTGTTTGAGCGGTAATCTACGAATATTATTATAAACACACCTTAGAAAATGATCGTAAATGCTGCTTTTTAATCATATAACTGAAACTAGAAATGTGCACATAGCTTACTATTGTAGTATCGTGGACGGGGGGCCTGGGGGGTGTCGTGCGGATTGTAAACAAGCGGTTGCTGAGCATGTGCATAGTGAAGCTAAGACAAGAGATACGAGACTAAAAACAAAGGGTTGCTAGCGGACGATAAACGAATTAACAGCAGTATGAGTTGAGAAGTCAGAGAGTGCGGATTGCGTTGTCGAGATAGTGTTGTTAGCGTTGTCAAAAGAGAGAGTTGAATTTGCGTTGACGAGAGTTGTCAATTAATTATCTAGTTGTCTTAATTATAATACGTTGTTACGATTAGTTCATATTAAATAACCATTGTTTTCTGCTTAAGTAACATCCGCTTAATCCATTTATTATTAATAAACTAATCGTAATAGTTTACGATACTACACTATCAACAATATATTCTGCACGTTTTGTTTACGACGAATTTGTTGAAATAAACGAAGCCTTGTTATAATACGTCGCTATCGTCTGTTACCAAGACCAGCCGTGACCACCAATAAGATAAACGGTCCATTGGGGAAGAACGTCGTCTTACATCATCAATTTATTATTATTTTGCCATTATATGCTGTGAATAATAAAAATACTCGCATGGCGTCCTGAGCGAAACATGTGATTTCGGCGTGGCAGTCAAAGTGTTAACAATAAGCCAATCGTCGTTCACCGAGCAGAGAGTAATCGAATCTCGAATCTCCCCTACGGCCATCGAATTAAAGACGCGAAGCCACTGCGCGTTGCAACCCTTACGAGCGTCTTCCCTCGAAACCGCAGACAACCCTCTATCTCGTTTCTCCCTGCTTTTCGCCCACACGCTTTGAAGGAAGAAGGCGCGTAACGAAATCTCGAAACGCAGGCCGATGCTCGAGCCACCTCGTCCGGATATCCGTTGGCGAAGGCAACGACGCGGCGCCCAGGGGCGTGCGGAACGCAATCGAATCGTGCGCGATTGAAGAAACGAGTACGATAGTTGGTCGGTGAGAGTTGAGAGAATTGGATGAATTTCATCCAAACGCGTTTCTTCGGGCACAGAGCAGCCCCGATCTTCGTTGCTTCATCCGAAGGTTTGTACTCGCTGGCTAACGTGTTCGTCGACTGCGTGCGCGAAGAGTGCAAGACATTCGCAAAGCTTTGGTAACGTTGCAAGATTTGTCGACATCTGCGATCTTCTTTAGACTTCGATAAATCGAGAAGAATCATTGGAGAAGGTAAGAGAGATGGTTAAAGTAAGACAAATAATAATTGTTCGCAATACTTCTTTTGACGATACCTTACTTTTGATACATCGATGCCGGCACTTGCTTGCACACTGAACGTTTTTGAACAGAAATGAGAAAGTTCAACGTGAGTTTTACGTTAGCTTCAGGTTTAGCTTCAGTATTAGGTCGTCCGAATAGTTCCTTTCGTTTTATAAGGAAATAATAGACGCACAATGTTTTTTTGTTTTATATTAGTTTATCGAATTGTGCACGAACGTAATATTAGAAACAGAACGAAATGGATCATGCCTAATTCGATAAAATAATATAGAATAGAAATTGTTGTTCATCTAGTATCATCTTATAAAACGAAAGAAACTTTTCGGACAACCTAATACAGGATTTAAGGTACTTGGAATTCCGTGCTTCCCATGCCTTTTTTAAATGATATTTCAGCTTCTTAAATTAGTCCTTTTCAATATATCAAAGTTTCGAAAAGACCGGAAATACCGATGAAATTGTAAAGCATCGCCAAATCTGTCACGAACACTTAATGATCTTTCCTCGGACACAGTTTCCAAGAAATTCGTGAATAATTCTTGAAATCTTTTTAGACTTTAATATTTGATACCTAGAATATCTTTAATACCTGATTGTTAGATAATATGATTTACAGATTTAACTGTATAGTAACGGGCGATCGAACGAACGAAAAGATCTTTATGCATTTTTCATTAAGAAAGTTTCGAAATTATTCTAATTTTCGAATGCCGAATCTGCATCGCGGTACGTTGAAACGTCGACTAAAAGTTATCGCTTTTCAGCATATTTTTGCATAAAATCGTTCCAGCGTGGTGTCGCTGCTTTATTATACGATAACTGGTTGGTTCAAAACGGGATTCAGCGGGCTGATGTGAAAATGCCAAGTGCTTTTCTCGTCTCGCGTCATCGCCCTTCCATTTCCACGTCTCCTTTTCCCTCTCGAAACGGAAAGTCTCTCGCAGTCGGAAGCGTGATGGCAAAATCGCTGGATAATTCTCGGATAGTAATAAAATAATATGCGTGAATAATAAAATAATAAGAAGTCAGTCAAGAACGCGTTTATCTGATCCTTACCCGTTCTTTTTTTTCTTTTTTTTTTTTGTTCCACTCGCGAAAGAGATATACAGATCGTGAGGCGATCTCGTATTAAAAAACAAGAAGGAAGATACGTTTAGAATAAAACTTCTTCGATCCATAGCGTAGTTTTCGAGAAAAACGAGTTTAAAAGTTTATCGAGCGTATGTACTTGAACTTTGTCAATTCCTGGCTAAATGAGAGAAAATAATCGGTAGAATATTATTCTACGTGCGAAGGTAAGTAAAACACGTAGGCTAAGTGTTTTTCATAATCCGCTTTGTTTCCGAGCAAAGTAAATTCGAAAATCTGTCGTACGCGATCGTTAATTGAACACGAACGGAACACCACATTTTCGAAAATGAAGCGTCAGACGGAGAAATTGTATTTTTCGCAGAAACGGTAACCTTCTTGCGATCGTTTGCTCGTGCATAGTCGGTAACTAGCCAAGTCCGCGTACGTCAAAAATATTTCCAAAGTCGATTTTCTTTCTATTTTGGAACCACCTCGTGTTCGATTCTATCGATATAATCACGCCCGCGTATTTCGTTACAATATTAAATATGCAGATTAATTTTCACCAAAACTAAGGTCGTTCATCGTTCGCCACTGAAACCCTGAGAATTGTCACGGATAAAAAGAAACGTACTTTTACAGTCAGTCGGTGACTGTATGTAGTCTGTCCGAAGTGGAAAAGAAACTACGTAGGCAGACTCGGCGTTGCGAATCTCATCATAAAACCTGTCGTATGAATTTGTCCCTATCCGAAGCCATCTCTCATCCGGCAGAAACCTAAAGCCTGTCGCGTATATCTCTGTCGAACGCTTATCTTCGCGTGTCGCGTTACACTTTCGAATCGCATCCCATCGATCCGCCGAAATATTCTCATCGACGCGACGTTTTTCCAGCCACGTAGAAACATCGGGTCTCGCGTGCACGTAACTCGCTCGTATCTATTCGAGGAGTCGTTAACGCCGGATTTCCAGTCTCGTATCTAAAGGATCCGATAATAAAGTCGTGGAACGCGTGCTTTAACGGCGTTTATCCCGTGCCGGATCGTTAGTTACGAGTGTTCGACGCTCGAATTCGCAATCGACGCGACTCCCAGCAGTGGAACGTGCCCGTACGCTCCACCGATACTGCCCTCTTCCGGAACGATGCAACCCTGTTCTCCACGGCGTCGAACAGAGCCGCTGCATCGTTACAGATTGCGATCGACTGCAACGAGAGCGACACTTTAATCCAGGCGATTTTATCTGGCTGGCTATTCATCCACCTGGATCCCCCCTGGGCTAGCCCGATTCCCCGCGAAGGATCTCTTGCCGGAATGAAACGGCATCGCTATCCTGAAATCACTTTCTTCTTTTTTCTCTTCGCTCTTTTTTTTTATTCCCGTTGCTTTTCCTTTCTTTCTCGAAGTTATTACGCGTCCGCGATCCGATAACGGTCTTTGATACGTTCACGTCCTATACCCGTAGCATCGTTCGATTTCAATGCTGTCATTTTTAAGTAGAAAAAGCTTCTCTTGACTGTGTGTACGCATACGCTGATCGATGATAAATTTTGCGATATCTAATCGTTGGAGATTCGAGACGCAGGGACGTTGAACCGGGTAAATTTCGTCTTCGATCGTCTGATTTCTGAAGAGTTGAAATGCGATCGAATTTGATACGAAAATTAGAGAAATGTTATCGCCAATTGGCTTCTCAGTGATATGTTCATTGAAACATGGTAGATGTTTCGTTCATAAGAAATCGGTTGGTAGTCAAAGTATTTCGTGTGACCGATTAGCTCGGATAACAGAGGCTCGCTTGCTACCGTCACCAGTTGTTGTCACGCGTTTCGATATCTGAGACTGAACAATAATTTCGACGCACACGGCGTTAAATTATATGTCAGCTCGGACAAAACGCGTGGACACGCGCCACTTCTGAATACGCGCTCGTGTAATTGAAAGCACGGTTGAGCGTAGTTCGGACAATAGAGGGTCAGTTACGAGTTCGTACAGCTAACGACAAACAAAAGCTGGATCGCATAAAACGCGGCTCGGATAAACCCACTCACACTGTACTCTGATAAATTCTGCTTGATTTAAATAAGCTTTCATATTGCCAGATGGACACACGTTATTAGCTGATTTCGTTTCTTCGAACGTTTAGTAATCCAATCGACGATCGACAAATTTCCATTTGGATTAGAGCGAAAGAAAATATACTTTGATTAAATTTGTTCGATTATTTGAGTAGAAAATTAGGAACTTGGGTCGAGTAGAGACAACGTACGGAGATCCTGTAAACCACATTTTACGAAATAGAATAGATTTTTCCATCCGACCTTTATACTTGAACGCGAATGGAGAGACAGAGATTCATTCATAGGAATTCGAAGAAATCGACTATTGAAGTAAGAAAAATAGAAGAAGTTGGAGACGAAGTAATCCTTCCGGTTGATTTCCAATGTTCCGAGAGAAGAGAATAGAATATCGTGACAAAGGGATAAAATACGGAGAAGCTCGAAAGCCAAGGCAGATTTATCGTTTATCTGGATTTCAGTCAGCGCATAAAGTGAAATGAACGATGCAACAGCGAACTTCAAAGTGATGGCCCTCCGTTCCATTTGTTGCATTCTTCTGCCTGTCTTTGTGCCTCGCCTTAAATTTGACATCTCGTTTCCACGGTTTCATTGTTTCTACGAAACAACAGACAGAAATGTACATATTTTTGTTGAACTCGAGAGCGAATATCTGACACGTCGTAGTTTTCACGGATTATTTACAATAATCTATCCGAGATTACTTCTGAATGTATTTTATAGGATATTTTCTAGGATATTAACTGTAGGACGATGCGCTTTGCAAGGCTATCTTCTAGTAAATGACTCTTTTCTTTGGTCAATCAGTTCGTTGGAGACGGGCAGGTCAACTTCGATTTTCGTGATTTTTACGACTCGACGTAGTCCGATGGAAACGATATTTTTACTACGATAAAACGAATAAATTAAGGCTGGGATGATCGTAATTGGAACGAAAATTTCACAAAATTCCGCCCATTTTACCTCAAACTAACATCTTCGAGTAAAAAAAATAAAGTAAATAAAATAAATCAGAACGTAACGAAGAATGTAAAATACTACTCGTGGTGAAAAAGGTGGAGTTACGTCGATCTAACGTAAACATCTAACAATTGGCAAACGAAGAAGAAAACTTTATACGAATTTCCACCGATATTAATTTCTTCATGACCTTCGAAAATGCAATCAGGCGAAATTACGAGGCTTGTTGAAACCATGGTTTCCAGCTGAGAGCACCGAAGCACTTTGCAGGCCATGGATAACTCTTTCAACCAGCAGATCTTGTAGCAGACGGCAATACGATTTCAGACATCGCCGCGAGCTCGTAATTGAGAGAATAAGCAGACGCGGTCCTCTGATAATTGAAAATTTAATGTCGGCCCGAGTGGAAAACAAAATCGAGACGCTACGAACTTTTGGAACGAGTTCAACGATCTTCTCTTATTGCTCCTATTCTCATCACGCTGGCCCGAGAAGATATTCCGTGCAAGAACACTCGAAACTTTTTCCACCCTCTACGTGCTCTAAAATGTCATCGGTTACCTTCCCGGTATATCTACTTTCTCCTATTTTATTTCCACCAAAGACAAGGAAATTACGTCGCCAACGTCCAAAGAAATTTTCCTCCACTCTCGACGTTTTTCTTCCCCGATCGGTTAGATCGCTAATTTATGAAGCAACCACGTGTTAACGTTAATATAAGAGCTATCGAATTCAAGAAGAAACTGAAAACCGAATGCAACGAATAATCTTCTGCTACACAAAATCGAATTCTGGGTACAGCAGAGCAACGTTTAAAAAAATAGAAGCTTCGTAAATCAATCATTCTCCGTACGTTAATTAATACTCCGTGATACATTAAGAACGAGGATCTAAAAGATCTCCAAGTGACGTGTCTTGCTGCGAGATATAAAAGAATATTAGAAGATTATCCAAGTCTATTAATAAACAACGTATATTCTACATTTATCCCATGGAAACCCAATGATCCGATCGACTGAGATACTATGATAAATAATAATATTAATGATAAGGTAAATGGTTAATTATACACGTGGTACTACAGGAGTTACAATAAGACACGATTTTCGAGAGACTAACGTAACTCTAAGACATGGAACATGAGGAATATACCTATCTATTATACCTAGCTATATAGGAATATACCAAACTATTATTCCAATTCGTTATATTCCAGTTTCTCGAATGTTCTCATGAACAAATTGTAAATTGTCTCGAGGAAGATAAAAACACAAAAAAGGACTGAAGCAATAAGAAGCGTTTGGTATGTGTTCCGTTGGTCTCGGATAATAAACAGTTTCACCTTTGCCGAAGACCTCTGGACATTTTCCAAACGATCGTATCGTTCTTTTGTCGCGAGTAGAATGTGAATTTTTATGCATTTATGGGAAATCTAAAATTCAAGAATGTATGCGATATACATAAAATATTCAAAGTAGAGTTGTAATATAAAATAATATTTAGTAAGCAAGTCTCTGCTTAGATTCTATTTCTTTGCTTCTATTGGTAAGAATATGAATTTGTATAAATATCCGTAGTCTGGTTACGGAATGTAACAGCTTGTAGAAAAATATAAGAAAGAATTTTATATTCAAAAGAGCTCACGCGTAAGTTTATACTCTAAAAGTTCAACTTAGCTTAGTTTCTAATTATCGCACGAAATACAGTTTGAAAATTGTAGTATTAGGTTGTCCGAAAAGTGTCTTTCTTTTACTAACACGTCTTCTACAACGATGCAAATTTTTATACAAATATGAAAGCTATACGTAATTCGATAAAGTAATATAAAAGAAAAAATGTTGTGCATCCATTATTTCCTCATAAAACGAAAGAAACTTTTCGGACGACCTAATACATTACGGAAGAAATAGAGATACTTTTTATAATTCTCACTTAATTGAATTTGTTAATTGAACATAAATATCAAACATAAATATTTCCCTCTTAATTACAATTATGATCTTTAAATATAACTCACCTGCGAATGTTGGAAATTATAGAAACTTGTCGCTTCATTATCATTAATCTAGAAACCAGCAATAAACATCGAGTTTGTTGGGAACTTTCTACCAGCAATGTATCTTCTACGACATTTATTGTACTATCGTGTTATATATTTTCGAAATCTGACCGTCTCTTGTGCCTGGCAACACACAACTGAGAACTAGCAAGTCGATTTCAAGTGCTTACGAACTTTGTTTGTTTACAATACTTTGAGAATCTCTATGCGCCAGGGAAACCTGTTCCGCTCTCGAATTACAGTATAAATTTCAACTTCAATTTACTAAGAAACTAACCGCAACACCATTATATATTTTTCTTCTGCACACGTTATTACTGCGTTGCACAAGCAATAAACAATATATATATATAGCTTCTTAGCAATGACAACGATGTAATTACGAAAATAAAAAGTCGCGATTTTTATTTATAGAAAATTAAAAAATGCAAAATTGCACAGGATGTACATGATACGAAAAGATACACGAAATATTCAAAATATAATACTCGTTATTTTATTATAATACTCAGTGGACGAAACAATGATTTCTACATTGGTCCCATTTCATTAGTCGTGTGTTGATAAAAATAGAAATTTGCATAAACATCGGTACTCTGCTTATGGTTTAAAGTCTACTACTAAAGTCGCAACTAGACGGCGGATATTTATGCAAAATAACTTCATTCGTCTCTTTGTCACGCCTGTTCTTCCAACGTGTAAGTAACAAGGCTAGAAATATGTGACTTTATTATACGATAAAAGAGATGTTCCTGTACCGTTTATTTGTGAAAAATTGATAGCTTTTATTTGTAAATTAAATTGCTAAAAATTGATTCGTTATATATAAAGAATTTTGTGCTACGTATGATTTGTCTCCATTTTGGTTGAAAGTATTTTTTAATAAATAAAATTGCACGCGTACTCGATGAATGTTCGATATAACGAGCTCTATAAAAGATCAGTCCTCCTTTCGATTTGGCACAGAGTAATTGACTACCAACCATTAATCGATTAACAATTGTTTGTCTCTTGGAACTGTAAGTTGAACCTAATTGTTCACTGGACTGGACGAAGCCAGAACGCTTCAGATATTGACTAACTCTGATTGGAAATCTAATTGCTTTCGCAGAGTTTGATGTTTCATTGACGACTAACAACTAACAATTACCTCGTAGATCGAGTAATTTCCATCTGTTGTTCAAGCGACGCGACTTTATTTGCCATTCTCCTGTTAAACATTTATGTAGCAAACCATCTTTAAGCACCACCAGTTTGTGTCTAGCCTTTGAATCGAAGTATAAAACTCAGTCTCTAGTAACGTCCAGCAATGTCTGTTTCAAGTATAATCTACGACAAGAACGCGATCAGATTGCGAATATGCGAATAGAAAATTGAGAATAGATTAAAGTTATTAATAGGAAAGAACATTTATCTTATGGAACGTATAGCAGAATTTAAATATCGATTATCAGTAGACCGCGGATTTTTAGGAAAATTCATATTTCTGAGAATATAATTAAAAAAGTAGAAAGTCGGGAGGAAAATTACTTTATCCAACAAGTATCACAGAAAGCACTATACTTTTGTTTTTTCGTATTACGTATATTCCGTGTAATTTTCAACTTTGAAATTTCCTTCCATAAATGCGTAAAAGTTCACAGTCCAATTATCAGAAACGAAACGAGCTTTTGCAGACGACCGAAAGCCAGCAAATATGAAGGAAGATTATTGATATAACTTCGTATATATGAAATATAATTAAAATACTGCTTAAATTCAAATACATTCAGAATATTCTATGATACTGGTATTTTCCAACGAGTCGGTCGTTAAAAATTTTCATACTTTACACAGGCTACTTTGAATTCCAGCCAGAGCACCAACTGCAATAAATGGTGTTCATTAAGGAATCATGCATAAAATAATCCATTTCATTCGCATGATACGCTTCTTCATCTGGAACATTTATGTCTGCAAAAAGTTCCCCCCTATCTCGAATGACAGGTTCATTTTTAATGGCCGCGTAGAGCGCGGCAAATTTTTGCAAGCGCTACTTTAAAACAAAGAGGGATTTTCTGCTAACATTTTTCGTGCGGGAATAATTTCGTAATCGCCTTAGAGATACTCTAACGACTACCGTAAACTTCGTACTTCGCCAACCAAACTACATCGCACGACTCTATCGACTGCCTCGTCGTTTAACAAAAACTGTGTTTTTTTGATTTATTTGATTTGTTTGATTATATCTCAACTGTCTAGTAGAATCTCCTCGAAACAATCTTTTCGCCACAAGTCGTGACACAGTGTCATAAATAAAAAATTCTTAATCGAAAAGAATGCACCGTGTTAACTGTGTAAAACTTGCAAATGATATAATAGCACGAATAATGCAGTTCGTACGTCAACGTTTTTCTTTGTCGATTTTTCTCTTACTCAGATAAAAATGAAAAACGATCGCCATTTACAATATCGTACAAAGGATTGACAGTATGATAAAAGTTTTCTTTGCGGGCAAACGCGTCACGGACGCAACAAGATATTTTGCAATAAAAACCTCGACTCAGTTAACAATACAATTTTTGTGCACTCGATTGATCGTTTACCGAAGAGAACGAGGAATTACAATAGTTTACGTTGCTGCTATACGCGGAGATATTGCAGGCAGTAGAATAGTACAGGTTCAAACACCCCTGCCTGTATATCAAAATTAATATGCAAATTAGCTGTAACGATTAATCAGTTACGTGCGGTGATTTAGTAGTAGAGTAATTTAATGGACATTATGGTATTAATTGATATTAAACGTAGATGATAAGAAGCGCGAAAAATGCCTCGAAATTTCAACGATCGTCGACGAATTTTCGTAAAGCTGAATTTAAGGATCGCTGAAAAAAAAAAAAAAGAACGTTTTGATCTGCGATTTCGTGGAATAAGTCGGTTGAGGAGCAGAGCCTGTTGCGGATCTCGTCCAAAAATGCGCAAAGCCACGCCAGCAGCGGAAGTTTTGCAAGAAGATTTTTCACAGAGAATCGCATTTTCCAGACGGGCTGGCTCCCCGACGAGCGGATTCGTGTTTCCCTGGATTTTATCACGAAGAAATTCGCCTTCGAGATAGCACACGCAAACGCCTGCCATACGCAGCGTTACGAGACATTTTCAAACGCCGTGCTCCTCTTTCTCCTGTCGCTGCAGGGGAAAAGTGGCCCCGAGATCGTTCCCGTTGGTCCCTAGGAATAAGCTCGACAGGCGCATATGGAAATTTTCGATCGTCCCTACGATCGGTTTTTCTTGTTACGAACGGATCGTGAGTGCATGTACATTGAGTTGTTCGCAAATCTCGTGCTCTTTCATTATCAACTTCTGTGAGATAACGAAACCTACGGGAAAATATTCTTTTCTTGTTAACTTTGCTTAATTTGAACTTTTAAGGATTTTTAAGAATTTTTTTCTTTTTTTAGATTAACTGGCGATTGTATGGGACTAGATCTATTTCGAACGTAAATGTAGATAATCTTCAAGTACGAACGTAATTTTTTTATTTCAATGCGTCTCGTTGTTTGTCGTACGTTGTTCGTATATTTCGGGTATTCGCGTAGAGCGTAGGATCCGTCAGAGTGAACAGGTAGCAGAAGTTGAGTAATTTTCGCAAAGTTAGATAGCTTACGCGGTAACAGCTTATCGAAGCTGTTTTGGCGGAAAAACATGGAAAATTAGAAACGTAGCGTTTAGAAGACAGAATGTACTCTCTTCGGTGAATTTCGGTAAATTTTGAAGATTACAAAGCAGCCGATCCTGTTTGCCATGAAACTGTAAAATTATAGCTGAAAATAACTTGCGACACGTGAATAACGCCCCTGCAAGCAATTTCATATAAATCGATCATGTTCGTAAATAAATGCGATTAGGCTCGCTTAAAAATGGCACGGAATTAATTTATACAGCTAACGTATTCCACAGAATTTTCCATCTGAATAGAAAATTGATTATCGATGTAATTTTACTTTACGACGTACGCAACTGCATGCAGAAAAGCACTAACGTGTTCTTTCAAACGATGTACATCGTAAAATCACATTTTCGCATAAATGCGACCGTAATGGCATGATCGAATGCACTTTCGGATATGTGCGAGGAAAGACATTCTGCGACGGCCGCGTCAGACATTGCGCAACGCAAAGCAAAAGAAGGAAAGTAAGGCGAGAGGAACGATTGGTTGGAACAAACGACGAGGAAAAAGTACGAGGAAGAAGTAGAAGCGAAGAATTTAGTAAAAAACTGGGATAAAAGTAAAAAAGAAGTTGACGTAAGAAAAGTGGCAGATAAAAAGCTAAAGAAGTACAGAATCGAAGAGAGAAGTGTTCCGGGGAAAAGGAAGTCTTTCCGAAAGAATTCGACTGCTGGAATCCTAAAAAAAAAAAAAAAAAGTAAGATAAGAGAAAAGAGCAAGTTTGAGTCAACTTCGGAAAGCAAGAGAAATGTTGTGAAAGGGAGCAATGGAAAACAGAGAAGATACGCTGTGGGAATAACAAAATGATAAATTTATCGTTGATCCTTTATTTTGTGATGTTAACGACTGTGATATTCAAGTGTAACAAACGAGAGTTTTTCTTGCGACAGAAATTTTCCTTCTACTGTTTTTTTTCCTTTTTCTTTTCGCTTTGCAAAGTAGCCACATTTCATCGATGTATATTTTAGCATCGGGTCGTCCGGAAATAAGTTGCGGTTTGCATACCATGGTATTCCGGTTCGTACGTTTCTCTTCAAAATAAATTTATTCAATCAAAAGAAGATCCATTAGACTTAATGCACTTTTCCCAATTTCACGAACCGATCAACGAGAATTCTCCTCGACAATTTCTTTGAACGCGTCGTTATCGACCGCCGAAACTTCTCCACGATTTTTTCGTTACCTTATCTTCGTTGTCATGTTGGAACATTCAGGACCAGAACTACGTTGTTCTTTCGATTGTTACACCCAAATCACAAGCCAACCGGGAAATTAATATTTCGTGCGATTTTAGCTGCTCTTCGACTCGTATAAGAAAGTTATGCAAATCTGCACATTGTCTATGGTTACGTTGACAAACAGAGCCGACAAGAAATGAATGACAAAAGCAAAAGCGTGACCAATAAATGATACAGTGACATCTCTGCTTTGAAATGGCACATCAAATGAGTCGATAATATCCGGTGTACGAAGGTAAATTTTTGAAAATCGCAATTAACTTCCGGACGATTCAGGTAAGAAGAGAGAAAACGGAAGATCGTATAGCAATAAATGTTCGAAAACGAAGGAAAACCGATGTAGATGTACGTAGGAAGGAGAGAAAACGTAAAGTAAAAGACGTAACGCGAGAGAAATGAGAAACAAAGAGATGTAACGAAGAAAGTTGAAAGAAAAAGGATAATCTGGTGGGAGTAGACACGAGGAAAGGAAATATGGCGAAGGAAGGAGGGACGCGAGAAGGAAAGAGAAATTACACGGGACGTACTAGATGGAAGGTATCCGAGGGGACGATGAATAATCGCGTCAGATTATCTGAATTATGCGACGCGGCGCGGCCAAGCGGAGTTAAATTATTGGCCGAGCTTTCGTACATGTCGTCCGGCCAAGATTTTTCCTGTCAAATTTCCTCGTTAATAATTTCGAAAAAGCGAGCAACGCGCCGCTGCCGACCGTTTTAATCACTGCGAAATTCACAATGTGAACGCCGCCCCTTTGAATAATGCGGAACTGTAACTGTTCGCTCGACAAATTTCGTGTGCAATTTTACATATTCCACCGGCACAGGCTATTTAACGTCCGCGTATCGTTTGTGCAATTTGACCGGAAATACATTTCGATGAACGAACGCTTATGCTCCAATTGCTTTTTAATAACAGCTAATACACGTGAAAAATGTCGGAAGGAAAATTATTCGAATCCGGATACACGTCTTTTTTCTAAGTTCTGAGTATCAGTTCTCTTAATTTCTGGCAAATTTTACTTATCGTTTTTAGAAAAGATTGATTCTTATCTTGGAAATGTTAACAATTGTAACGTTCGATTAGAATTATTTCTATGTTAACTTTTATTAAAAGAAAAAAAAAGGAATTAATATTAAAATGTAACGTAGAAACGATAGATTTGTGGCAGTACAGGATAATACGATACACGTCGATTCCTTGTTACTTATTATTCTTGAAATATTCGAAGAAATAAGATCTTACTTTCATCTTTGATATTGTTAGATGAAATTTTGAATGTATCATTGCTTGAATTTCAATTTCATAAACGAATGCTACTGTTTCGATGCGTCATTTTTCATAAAAATTGATATTCTTCAAATAACAGATTTAACGAATCCTTCGTTTATTCTCCTTCTGTTATTCAATCTTGAACAATCTCTTCGATCTTTATATTTTCTTTTCATCTTTATACCATGTACGCTATATATTTACATTCTTCAGTTACAATTTTATAAATAGCAGGACGAAACAACTTATTTGTAACGATTATCAATTATATACGAAACAAGATTCGAATGAAAATAAAACATACTATAATCGTAATCTTTCTATCTTACTCTGGTCAATAAAATTCTGATGAATTAATAAAAAGTCGGAAAAAAAAAGATAGAAAATGGTCTTTGCTCGAGGAACGGCGAAACATTTGCAGAGCCGATCAACGACACATCTCTTTCAATTTCCGCGAACGATCTAAACGATGGACAAGGCGGAAATGAGAGAAAGGATAGAACGTTGTTATTACTCCGTTTCACGGTCATTCATTGCGAATGCATAGAATTTTTCTTTACGATGCACGCGAGACCCGAGCCACGGCAATAAATTTCGTTCACGACTCGCACCTTCCAACTACCCCCGCCAGTTTCTGTTAATTTATTCAAGCAAGTTACCATCCAGCCAGCGAACAATCGTCGATAAAAATTCGACAGCTCTGCTAACGTTACGACAGTCGTTGTGCAAAGCTCATAGATTGAACTCTCTTAAAAAAAAAAGAAAAAAAAATAGGAAAGAAAACAAAACACAACGCTACCTTCGTTTACATAAACCTGCCTGGTGCATTGTTTATTCTTCTTTCCTCGCGGCGCGTCCTTATGTTTTACACGCTGATTACTTGTAACTTAATGGTAGTTCTCTGGCAAACACGAAATATACGAATAAATAATTCCATCGTTGAACACCCAGACGCTACGAAACGATCGACTAAAACTTTCTTCCCCGACGAAGTAACGATAAACTGGTCGAATTCGGATCCGATCCATCAACCTCGAGTAAACTCAGACCACGCTTGTTCCTCGCTTAATTCTTTCCAATCTCGCCAGGAAATAACATTCAATCCCACAGTTGGTTTCTCGCTGCGCCGCGTAGCGAGTCCTCCTTCGACCAACAACCGCTAGAAACATCGCTCCTATTACGCTTGCTCGGCAGACCCAAGCTTCGTGCGAATACAAGGCGGAAGAAGAAAAAGACGAGGTGAGAACAGCGAAGGAAAAAGACAACGGCGTGTACGACGCGACGCGACGCCGACCAGAAAGATCGCCAGCCGAGCGATCACGTAACGAAAGGTTTAAGGGAAGTTTCGCACCACCCTAACAACTCCACTCGAACACGCTCGATATCCAAACTCTTGGCTCGTGTTCGCTCCAGTAACCGAGCCAGTTACGCTGCAAGGACGTGCAACGTTGTTAGAGACGTTAATTAAGGAGCTTCAAGTATCGGCCCTTCTGCCTTGTGTGCAGAGAAGGACTGCCGTGTGTTCCTGCAGAGATGAGATTGTCGGCTCGGTTTCGTGAGATCACGCTGGCAACGAGACACGCATCGCCACGTTCCGTGTACACACGTGTAGTTTAAGCAAGACGCCTAGCGTTATTGCAAACGTTCAACGTAACAAAAATCTCTCTCTCTCTCTCTCTCTCTCTCTCTTCCTCTCGCTCTCGCTGGCAATTGTTTCGATGAAAGCTCGTAGCCGAGGATACGGTGCAGAGTAAAATTCTGAAAACTCTTGCACGCGGGTAATCTTGAAACGGTGTACGGAGACCTAATCCAATGAAACGCGGAGAGCGCAAGTGGCGAGAAGAGGATTCGCCGAGAACAAAGTTAACGGATTAAAGCGAACCTTCGGCCGGTAGATAGGTCGAAAGAACCGGGCCGCGAGTTGTACGATTGTTTTTGCTTGTACGCGGGTTAACTGTTTGCGAGCCGAATTGGATTCGGTGTTTCGTTCTTGCCGCACCGAGTTTCCAAGTTTCGATGCTGGTGTATCGTAGTATTTCGTTTCACCATCCGGTTCTCGGTGTTTAAAAGCGTATTTAGCTATGCTTTCGACGTTCTGTTTAGTTTGAGAAAAGATCTGACGCGTATGTTTATCGCCTGCCGAAACGCAACTCGGTGCACGATGGTAAAATTGAACTGTTTCGGTGAAATGGGTTGAGATGGCGTGTGTGAAATCCAATCTGTGGCAATGCGTGGCACGATCGTGATTTTTCTACATGCAAAAGTAAAGACAAATGAAAAGAAAGAGAAGGAACGCGCGATAACCTGGCCACAACGCGGAACATGCTACGAAGAAGATGCGAAGGAAGTTGATCGAGAAAAAGGTACGATCAAAGCTACAAAAAATGATAACGACGCTTCGTGAAGATTATACTAACGACTCAGCTTGCTATCGCTTGCCATGCTGCAATGTCACTCGTCCTAGTGTATGATCGTAATCATTTTTTAAATTCTCGTCAATGAAGATGCTACATTTTGCCTACAGACGCATTTTTTTTATTATTCTCTCTTAATATCTGCTCTATCGAAGAATAACGATGATCTTAAGAACGCATGAGCAGTTACATTGCTGAAAACATTTGTCGATCATCGATGCGAGACGAGACGTAAACAGAAAGCGGTAAACAAAGATTCCGATAAATTTGATTAACAAGACAGCGTGTTGCTGTACTCGAAGGTAGCTCTTTATCTTTTTTCTAAAACGGGAGTGCCATGTTATTCCCATTCTATAAATCGTTATTGATTTATTGTCGTGACGACAGAGAAGTTTTTATAGGCGAATTATAAAGAAGCGGTTGCGGAACATGTGCGTGCTGAGGCTAAGACAAAAGACAAGGGGTTGCCAAGGGACAAAAACGAGTTAACAGTCATTGTGAATCGAGAAGTCAGAGAGTGCGAATTGCGTTGTCGAGAGAGTATGGTCCGCGTGAGAGAGAGCGTTGGATCCTTCGTCTCAATTACAATAATTACTTCGTCTTAATCAAAACACAAAGTTATTGTGATTAGTTCACGTTAAACAACGATCGTATCCTGTTTGACCAATACCTGTTTGATCCATTTACTGTAAATAAATTCATTATAGTAAAGATCCTACAGTATTTATATATTAAATCACTTTGCATAGGCGAATCACAGGAGAAAATATTTGGAATTTTCGAACAGTGAGATAACCGCAAGAGAATGTTACCTTGGAGAAACGTTTGGAAGAGAAACCTTGCGTTTCACTGATTTCAAGGGTTCAATTCGATATTCCTGTTCCACGCTAGGTCGCACAAAGTGCGCGATAATACTTATTTGATAAATACGCTTTGAGAATTGAGTTGGATTGAATACAGTCAGGTAATGGAAACGCTTAAAGGCACTTTGTGAAACTGTTACACGTAAGATTGTAAAGCGTACTGCGCGTTTGCAACTTGGCCATTGTGCAGCTTCGATTTAATGAATGTTTCACAAACGATCCGCACTCTCTCACAATCAGACGCGATTATGTTCTTGGATTCTTGGATTAACGTTTGCCGATTCACCGGCTTCGATATCGCAAATCGAATTGCAAAGTAGATGTGCTGCGGGCATCTGTGTGATTTATACTATCACTTTTTCTATGAATAATATTTCAAATACGATGACGAAACGTATATCAGAGTAAGAGACAGCAGAGGAATCAGTTTCGGCGTTTCTTTCTTCGGGATTTTAGGATTTTAGGATTTCGTTCGAACTTTGGAAAAAATCCAATCGTTCTGTTGACATTCGGTTCGTCATCGTAAAAGGGGGCTGGTGGCAAATAAAATGTTACGATACTGACTTTCGTTAAATCGTTACACGCTCGTGTCGCTCGTTACTCGTGAAAACGCACGCATTTCAACTGACGATATGATAATGAATCGTGTTCTCGTTTGACTCCTCGCGGCTTTATTCCCCTGGCAAATGGATCAAGTTACAGCAACGTAATCCTTTTTTATGCATGTATTACGCTTTTGTATACATCGTTAATATTAAGCTGTATTTCATAAATTCTGTCTAAGTGCTTGTCAACGGTGACATTGTTTAAATCCACGACTGACATTTACGTAAATAGAATCAAATTATTATGGCTGAGCGACACGTAAACGAAGTTTTAATAAACAGAAAATATCACAGCGTGCAATTAAAAAAATACGTTTACCTGACGAGTTGACACTACCGAAGAATATTGCGAATGTACATACCTTGAGCGTATGGTGCGAATAATAATAATAATAATAATAATAATAATAATAATAGTGATAATGGTAATGATAATGATGATGATGATGATGATGATGATAATAATAATAATAATAATAATAGCGCAAGGAATAGCAATCATGGGAGCAGAAGGAATCCAATTTCATACAGTTGGAATTTCAGGCACGTTTGACAGCTTAGGAATCTCAAAGGCAAAGAAAAATCAAAACTGCCGGAAATAATATCGGAAATATCGTCCTAACGCTAAAATGGACCACAAAGGCTTGTTAAATTCAGCTTCATTATCAAATCAAATCGCAAAGTGTTTATCTTCGCGAAATTGATTTTGAAATAAGAAATTAAGACGGTAAATTTTATCGAATTGACAAAATGATTGCTCGTGATTCGAAGAATAACAAAATGAAATAAAAGTTATATGATTGTAGCTCTCGTTAATATAACAGTTTGTTATACGTAATGATATAAAAAAATACAATATTATCCAAAAAGTGTGTTTCTTTCGCAAACGTGTTTTTTACAACAATACACCTCCATGCAAACGTGAAAACAAGTCTGTATCGTACGTAATTCGACAAAATAATATAAACCAAAAAACGTTGCGTCTATTATTTGCTCATAAAACGCAGGAAACTTTTCGGATAACCAAATATAATAGAATTTGGAATAAAAGTCTGAATGTTATTTTCTGCGTTACTCTTAGAAATATCTTCGCAAATATATTTTTGCGAGGCAACAAAAATATGAGATGCTCCTTTTATCGTATATAAACAAACAACGAGAACGTCAGAGTCGCGACAATTTCAACGATCCAAGCTGAAACGTCAGCTTTCGATTGTCGAGTAAAATTTAACGTACTACCATGTAATATTATGTCAGATGAGAATCAAATCTGCCAGATTATACGTACATATATTGATCGATCAATATTTGATATTTCCTGCGCTTAATGAAATTCAATGTAAAATATACATCGACGACGGTAATTATCGGAACCCATATCTTTCGAATAGACAGATAACAATAGAACAGTCAGAAGATAATGGATGGAACAATGGTAATGGAATATTTATCGCGTTACAACTATCTCATTATACGACATTACAGTCGATCACTGCATGAATATCGATGTGGATCATAATTTCATTTCATATAAGGCAATTGACAGTTATATCGATCCCGCGGTATGCTCTACACGCAATACGAAGAAACTTTTTATCGGGTTACGATTATATGAAAATTAGTGTGATACAGGCAGAATTTACGGTTTCTATTTCGATATTAGCATATTCGCTGGCGCTACCTGAATTCGCGTCACTTTAAATTTCCTTTCTGATTATCGTTAACGTGTGAATTCACGTCATTCCCGGTAAATGTCTCACTTTCAATATCAATTTCAGCAGATACCTCGAAACAGATATCTTTTCTATCAATTTCCCAGTAAATCGTAAATAAAATGTTTATAAATCTCGCCTCAGTCAGTCTCGAGACATCGTTCGTAGAAGCGCGAGGTTATATCATATTTAACACGACGGTGGCAGAGTTCCAAAACAGGAAGGAAGGTCAAGGTTCGCGCGAGATGTACACAAAAAGGATGCCTGGCGTCGTAGAAACCGAAGCACCCGAAATATGCGAACAACATTGCTACGACGTTCGAAGGAATGGAAATATTTGATAAGAACGGAACAGCGTAGAATCAAGTTCGAGGGTTGGAGGTTGGCTAGCAGATCGACGAAACAGGAGATTCCGTTTAAGAGGCGGCGAATACGGGTCAACAGGCTGCAGCGATCTCTCCGCTTCCTTCTTCTCGTCTATATCACGCTATCTTGATAAGTATCCTCTTCGTCGACTGCCGGTGAGAGACGGTATGAATACACGAACATAAAACGCGATTCATCGCGAAATACTCGCGTGGCTTCGCACAATGGATTATCGGCGAAAGCGGCAAAGCGTGCGCAACGCGGTGAATAGAGCGATGCTGCTGCGATTTTCTTGCCGTGGGAAAACCCCGACTGAGATCTCCCCTTTTCTGTAATTGCAGCGTATCCTTACGTTGAGATCTTGCGAGAGAATCAGACGTGTTTGATTGCAAGTTTATTTCGTTTGCATTTGTCATTTACAGACTACTTTGGGTCGAACAAGCACCCTGGTACCTTTCAGGCACATGGAAACCTGCGTTTTCAAGACGTTAGTATCCTAATGCCTTGCAGCGAGAAACAACGATCTTGGTACAGTTGCAGGAATTACCTTTGGACATACAGTTTAACCCTCGGGCGACTGTGATGGATTTGTCTTGACCCAATGTCACGTTTGCCAAAGCCACGTACGTAAAAATTATATCTTTTCTGCATTATCTTATAAATAAATACTGTTTATTTATATTTTACTACCAATTTCTTTATACTTGCGGTGTACTAAAAAATTAATGTAGAAAGATATGGATTTTTATTCCTGTATATTTTTTCAAAAGACCCATTATCAGAATTGAAAACAGTGGATTTTGTAAACAGAGAATCATGTACGAAAGTATTCGATTCGATTCGCAAGCGTTCGATTCGTATTAGAATGTTGAATAAGTTGGTCTCTCTAATGTGTAATTTATAAATATATAATTATACAATTTATGATGTGTTTTATGAATACAGAAGGATGAAAGATTGAGGTGACCAAAATAATTATGCAGTTTCGTAGCTTCTCCCAATTTTAGATATTCGTCTCCGCTTTCTTCTTTCTTGACTTGAGTATGGTTTTAACGAGGAAGAATAATCGGTTGTTTTCAGGACGAACAACCTTTTGAACCGTACAAGTACTTTCGTTTTCACGCGTTTTTGGTCTTATCGGTTTACCTATTTGATAATTAAGCGGATTCGATTAAAGAGATATCATACCTTTATTTATTTTTAGAAAATAATAATAATTCTAATGATAAGTTGAAACAACAAGTGACTTGTCGAACTGGGACCAAGTAATTAAAATGGAGGAAAGTCGTTAATAGTGATATCGGTGTTTTATTATTAAAAGTACGAATTCCGATCGGTGCAATTAAAAACCCGACATGCCGAATTGATTTTTACATTACACACGTGTATCTACACTTTTTCATATTTTATTTTATTTATTTATCGCTGCAGTATTTTATTACTGTTCCATCGCACACCCATCGCAGACAGTTTATTCACGGCAATTATAGATTCTCGCTGTTCAAATAAAAAAGATGAGAAACCGTATTAAACTATAATTTCATTCCCACGAGTAAACAAAATTTCTGTTATATATAGTGAGTTAAAGAGAAACACAGATCGACGTTAGAAATGGGAATAAGTTGAAGGAGAAGACGCGAATGGGGAGGCCGCTTATACGGAACAATGAGCCTCTAATACCAGCATCACAGGCTCCTATTACAATCAACCGCGTTATTGTCCTACGCCGTGGGCCACTGAGCTGAACCTGGAAAAGGCGGTCGAGATTAACGAACGAACCTCGCCACCGTGGAATTAACGAACACAGACGCTTCTTTACCTGCAACGGATTGCATACACGAACAGCGAGTGCCACGATCGGCCTGTCTAAACTCCGATCGTTCGGATAGCAAGCGAATCGCTCCAACACTTTGCATTTTACGATAGTATACGTGAACTTTGCGATTAACGCTTCTACTCTTCTTAGTTGAAATATCCTATTAATCGTTTTAAAACAACCGGAAAAATTGAAGAAAGATTCTTTTTCCTTCTTGCGGAGTTTTTGCGTTTCGTTCGATTTAACATATTTTATGGTTATCGGGGTGTTCGATGTTAATGTTCAATTAACCGAGGATCGTCGAATTGCATATTTGAATCTTAAGCTTTCACGATGATCGATGGACGTCGTGCTTTTGATTGTTCGTTACGTGTATTTCGAGGAGGACCTGAAGTTTCAGATTTCAGGTGCCCAATCTCGTACGAATGCTAATTTCAAAATGTTTCCTACTACACGCGCAATATATTCATCGAAGGTATCTACAAGTATTTGAATAGTTTCGCGAGCCTGTATAGAAACTCTTGCAATTTTATCGCGAATTTTGATCATTTTATGAAAGATTGGAAAATTCAAAAATGTACAAAATACAGAGAAATATAAAGAATATGGAAAGCGAAGCAGCTGTTACAATCTCTTCTAAGCGAAATCGATCTTTATACGGATTATCTTCGTATCTTTGTTGTTATATTATACAAATAGTTATGTTAGTAAAAATATAAAATTTCGTAAAAATATAGTACAACAAATTTATCAAAGTGTCCGAATGCTTTGCAGGCGGTAGCGTGTAAGTCGGCTCCACGACTTTCTGGCCGAACTTAACGAAAGTAATAATACACGCACGGAGATGTAAAAAAAGAAAACAAAAAGGAAGGTAATTACGAAATAAAAGGGAACGAGCCGGAGCTTCTGGAAAGTTCGAAAATTTGGTTAGACCGTTCTAACGACGCGACAGAAGAGCGGCTGTCCTTCGAACGAAGGTTCGAATTGCAAACGCGAGTAGCAGTAGCTGCGGTGAGTGCAGCTCCGCAGCAATTACCAGCCATTAAGCAGATAATTCGATCCTTGGAGAGAACACGGAGGACGTCCTCAAGGGTCGTGCCTTCGTCCTCTAACCAGTCATATCAACGACTAATTGCCGACGCTGGGAAAAAAGCGTCCGTAGATTGCCGTCTCTGAAGACTGGCCGGAGCTTTTCGAGCAACCGAATGAAAGAAATTAAAGTAGCTTCGCTCGTTAGTCAATATGAAATAGGCGCTTGAATTTGCGAAAACATCCTTCTCCAACGATTAAACGTTTCTTTCTGACATTTCTTGCATTAATTTAAAATTATACCTGGCTGTCAGTCGGCCACATATTTCCCGACGTTTCGTAATATTATTCGTTTCGCGTGGGTATCGTAACGTTTGTTCGAATGTGTGTTCCATCGAATTTGGTATTCGTCGATAAGGAACGTTCCTGTGATCGTGAAAGTTGTTCAAGTGGTGTATTTTCTGTTCCAAGATATTCGAAGTTTCGAGTTTCGCGCATCTTTGCAATTGAATTCTGCTTAACGACGTTCGCAACCGCCAGCTCCATCTAACGGTTCGATGTTCACTACTTTGGAAAAATAGTTTCCCGTCATTGTTAGGTAAATGTATGCGATAAATGATAAATTCGTCAGCTTTAAATCTTTGACTTGGGACACTTTCGTAATTACCTGCGATAAAATTGAAGAGGCAACGAATTAGACGAATTTTTCAACAGCTGAGTTTCGCATCACATTGTAGGTAATGAAACTTACTTAATTAATGCGAGGAAAGATTTCCTCTTTAAAAACTACTTTACGATGATGTTTGAAAGTTAAACATTTGCTGTTCCGCTTTTGTTGCTTGTAATGTTTCCTCCCTTGCCAGCCACTGATGCGTTCACTCAATATTGGTCTTCGTAATAATCCGATAACTCTCAAATATCACGATATAATTTTTAATTATACGACTACAAAAGTTTCCAATTAACAAACAATCCGATTAATTGGTTAAGAATGCTTCGGTCAATAAGCCGATCGAAAACAACAGCAAGAAGCTCTACGCTTGATACTCGCGTTAACGATATCCAAACTTCTCACGATTCGATCGTAAACATCCCAAAGACAATGCCGCGATACCATTCTACCATTACACATCTTAAAATCACTCCACAAATCTTCCCGATATTCGCTACCGACTTTAAGCGTATTTATAGGAACGTATCAAAGAAACACGTGACACCATAATATCCAAACGCGTCACGATTTTATCGTAAACATGCCAGCAACAATGCTGCGATATCATCCTGCCATTACCCGTCATAAAATCACTCCACAAATCTACCCGATATTCACCACAAATACCCTTTACACGTATTTATACGAAGGTAGCAAACAAACACGCGACACTACTCTCCGCTATTCTCTGTCCAACGCATCGAAATCTTAGTCACGAACAGGGTGGTGTTTATATCGTATTGTACGATGGTACCGGCGAGGTCGTCGACATCGGCGTTTCATACAGCACGTGTCCAGTCGTAAAATACACTTTTAATTCGTCGACGGACTGTAATATTCGACCTGGTTTCGACTTGGTGCGAAGACGGAACGCGTAACGGAAGGAGGAGCGTAGGAGGTTGAAAAAAAGAAAAGAAAGGAACGTGTGTATCCGATGGGTCGTGAAACGACGGCCGAGACAGGCCACCGGTTTTGGAGCGTTAGTTAAATTACTGAAATAAATCAGGGCCATTGTTGCACGCTGGCGTTGTTTTACGATTTGACCGAAAATACGGGCGAGCGCGTACAGCGTGTCCAGTCGGCCGTGTTCGGAAGAGCGCGTAATTAATATACAGCTAGGTGATTGTGGGCTAGCGAAGAGCAGCAGAAAGCGAGAGAAACAACGGGATTTGTACATCGGTAGGATTATGCGACAAATTACACCGGCAGTGAGAACCGCTTCGTTCGCTAGCTATGCTCGTATCTTCGTGATGCTGGGAATTACACTCAAAAAGAAAGGAAAGGAAACAGAACAAAAGGGAATGCAATAAGGCAACACGGGAGGAGAAAGAAATTTCGTTAGCACGATTCTCGTCTTGCGCGAGACGCGACAGCCCAACACGTTTTCAGCTGATCAGCGAGAAAATGAACGAATACTTGACGCAGTGACGCTCTCGTCGGTGAAACGAATCCGCGGCGGAAAAATTCTATTGTTCGGAAGTTGACCGTGTTTTAATTACGCTTTAGCGAGCAACAGCTTTTTTGCCGTTGCTTCGTAGCTGTATAACGTCATTGTCGTATGAATCTGTTTGTCGACTGCGAGTTTATAATTGGCGGCAACTACGCCACACTGCTGGATCAATGGATTCGCTGGAAATTACGTTTCGCTCGGAATTTTATAACGGTGTTTGAAGACACGTCTGTTTGTGTATATATGTGTGTGTGTGTGTGTGTAATTTGATTCGTCGAAATTGGAAGAATCGACTATTTAACGTCGATAGATAAGTATCGAAATTTGTGAAAAAGTTGTACTAAGTTTGTCATGCTTATCTGCATATTACATATAGCTTATGCTGCTTACGTTTTTTTTTTTCTCAGCTTGTGTTAATACCTTGATATTGTTATACGTACTCGTGTATGACAATGGTAATTTCTTAATTCCTCTGTCATGGAAATGTTGGATTCCCTATTGAAATTAAGGAGCTCGTAACAAATACAAACTTTGCCAATTTCTGTGTTGTAAGGGGAAGACGAAACAACAGGCTAGCGTCCCTTTGTTCAATGGATTTCAATATTTTTTAAGGAAATATATGCACGGAAAAGAGAACATGGATTACGCGGAAGCCAGTGAAAATAAGTCGTTTAGCCACAAAGGCAAGCTTTGTAGAATTTTAACGTATTGAACGTCATGTTCGAGATTGGCAAGAAGTATCGAAAAATACCGGTTATAAAAATCATCCGTATTATACTCGAATATGTTCCATTCATTTTGATAACAATACCGTTCTGTCAACTAAATAGATATTCGATCGTTTAATTCTTTTTAGCGAACAGCAATTTTTTCAATTTTCCAGTCTACTATTAAAAAGAAATAACGATATCCGATAATTCACAGGCTACTACAAATTTAATCATCTTTTTGATAAATGCATTGGCCGAATCCAAAAGCTATATGAAATTTGCACAGATTTTTCCTCGTAAATTCCGCCGTCCGTAAATTCAATAAACATTTAATCGGGCAAAAAACGAGCGATCACGTTCGAATCATTCGTCGATTAATCAACGATTAATCGACACGGTGGCAAAAATGATTTTATTCTCGGATTACACACTGAGAGCCGGTGCTCGCAAACTTTTCGAGATGTCTATTTGCACTTTAGGTTCGACAGTTAAGAAACTCTCGGACGAACACTGTGAAACGGTACTTAAATTGTTTCAGGAGTGGCCGGAAGAAGGACGGCCAGCGCAAGTAGTCTGGAGGAAAGCTTCTTCAAACTTGAAATCCGCCACAGGGTGCATGTCGCTGACGTCGTTCAATTTTCTTCGATCTGACCGTCAAACCTTCCAAGTAAAGACGAAACGTTAGTTGCTGACGTTGACTGTCTATCGTCTGTTCCTTCGAGCGTTTATTTACAGCGAACGAAGCAATTGACAAGGAAATTTCGAAAATTCCCGTGTGACGCCGTTTTACGTGAAACGAGGTATCTTGTTAATACGTACGAAGGACATTTCATTTATCTTAGTTACTTTTATCAATAAAAAAAACTTGCGTCGGGATAAAGTTAATCGGTTGAGAAGAGGAAGCAACTCGTAACTTATGATTTTCAAGAAGTCAACTTTTCCAAAGTTATCGCCACGTTGACTAACTTGTTTTTCTAAACTCGCTCCATAACGTAGTTAGTTCGAACGTGTCTTATAAATTCATTATCCTTCTGTCCTCCTAATTATTCAAAGGAATTTTGTTAAAATTAGTTGCGTTAAAAATAGACGCTTGAAAGTCTTCTAGGCAGTTATTCTCCGCCACGTTCTACAAATATATCGTTTCGTAGCCTAAAGAGAATAAAAAATATTTTCGTTTTAAAACATTCGCTGGTTTTCTGCCCATTCTGTACGCGTCTAACGTCGTGCGCGAGTAACGATAAATAAACGCGGAAGAAAGAAAGAGAAAATCCAGGGTGCAGGAAGAGGTAGAGCTACGCGATCGGAATTATTCGATTACAGAATCGACAAATCGTGACGACCGCAGCGTCAACGTTGTTAACAGGGCACAGTATGGAATGGATTAATCGAGCGTGTTACACGTTTACACGATGAACCGGATTGCAGCAAACCAACGACAAACGGTGATTTCTAGTAACGACCAGCTTCGGCATTACGTTTCCACGTGAAACCCGAAAACCATGTGCCTCGCGCACCGGACAACTCTCTGCCCAAGTTGAGAATCTATGCAACCTCGTGGAAAACGAAAGGGGAACAGCCATGAATTCCGCTGATTGATACTTGCGTCTGATTTATTCATTATCTGGCGTGCAAATTTGTAAGAAGGCGACAGAGGCTAATTGATCAAACGCGATTAGACGAACCGCCGATTAATCTTTGCCCAGCGGAGGCTGAATCGTTTCATTTTTACACAGCCTTTTTGCACACTCGAGTTTCGGCAAAGGTAAAGCAAGAGACGCGTTGGATTTTGTCATTGAGTTCGTCATATAAAATAGGACCATACATGTAAAAGGATCTGAATACCAATCAACGATTAGATTTCTCACCAATCTAATAGTATTAGATACAACGTGATATTCTAATTAAGATATTATTGCAAGATTTAGGTTTTCAAGCAACGAATACTGAATATGTATGAACAAGAAATCCTCTTATGATTTGCAAACTAATAACGTGTACTGTACAGTTATGAATGTAAAGTCGAGATATTTCGGAATTCCTCCGTTAAAATAGGAAAATAATGAAATAGTTTTCGGATAGTATCGAATACGAAGGACGCTAAAAAGGAAACGTTGTACAGAAATTCGATAACCACGAATTCTTCGTTTATCAAAATACTCTTAGGTTAGTATCTGAAATTAATATAACGTTTATTACCATCATCAGGTCCAATAAAATCGTAACTACAACAATAGCAATACAGACTGCTGTGTCGTTTGCGTTTAATTTATCTTCGTTTCGAAATTGTCGACGATAGCTTTGTCGCTAATGTAGAAAATTATTGTCGCTGTCCCTGCTATGTCCCATTGTTACATACATAATCACGAAATTTCGATAAGCGCGAAATAATTCCCATGTAAAATTACTGAAATTAATTTAACCAGATATCGGCGATCAGAGGGACTGTACGATTTAGATTTGCCCGTAACATTCTATGCCACGTCGAGTAAAGTAATTTTTTCATATCCAACTGGACACGGTAGAATCGTGTTTAAACATCGCAACTCGGATCTCAAGTTTCGCGTGAATTTCTTCCTGTGCTGGAAATCGAAAGAAACCTTAGGACATGGTAAACATGGCCCGAGCAAAAAAACGATGGGAAATCCAGTAGAACGGAAATTTCCAATCAACATCTTGGCATGGTGGCGGGCACGTTAGCAATTAACGTTACAGCGGCACACCACCGTGAACAATCCTCGATAATTACGTATCGTCGAATCCTCGTCTTCGCTCGGTCCAATATGCAGACAGATTGGCAGAATAATTAAGTCTGGGCCACTAGAATGGGAGGACGCTCGAATGCTGCAAATTAATATCTCGTTCGCGCCATTCCTGCTCGTACCATCGATCCGACAGGGATCTGAAATCAACCGGGTCGTGGCGCATCCAGAATCGCAATAGCCCTTACGAACCGAAGCACGGAAACCCGGTTTGCATTTGAAATAGCATCCTCCGAGATATGATTCCGCTTACCAGAGATTGTTAACCGCACGGAAACGCTTTTTCGTCTCCACATCGGATTAAGTTGCTCGTGGTCCGTTCACCGAGCGTTTCTTTTCGCTCCTGTCCGTGACTGCTGGAAAAATACGTTGCTTTTCTATTTCCTGGACATTCGTCTTTCATTTTCATTTCCTTTCTGTCTAATCTGTTTTCAAAGACAGATATCTTTTTACCGAGCGCTTGAGACATCGATGGGGCTTGGTTTCCGCTCACGCGAATACATTAGGTTGTCCGGAAAGTATCTTTCTCTCGCAAACGTGTTTTTTACAACAGCGCATAGTGTTTGTACGAAGCGGTCACCACTTCTAAGAAAACTCTACATCTGGTCTTTTAGTTTTCTCAAGCACCGAAGCCATCGACAGCGTATAAACAAAAGACAGGGTCGAAGGCAAATCATAAATTGTAAACAGGCGACGATGGCTTCAGGGTTTTCAGTCATAAGGTAACAGTGCCAGCGTGCGGATCCGGACTAGCTCAATAGTATTGCGACTTGTATTTACGCTTCAGAGTATTTAGAATATATCTTCTACCTTACGCTTTACCCACGCATTTCTTTGTATTAACATCACATACACTTAATAACTTCAACAAAACGTAAAACCAAGTCTGCGAAATGTCGCGGTGTTTATCTCAACAGAACAGAATGGATCGTAACACGTTTCGTAACAGAAAAACGTTGTGCGTCTATGATTTCCTCATAAAACGAAAGAACACGGGGTGTTCGACTACTGATTTTACATAATTTAAGGGGTGATTCTTGACGTCGAAATAAGACGAAAATCAGGAATACAAAAATTGCGTTTTCGGCTTTGTTCTTTAGTTATTGATAATTAAAAGTCCGCCAAGATACCCCTGCACGCGAGCAAACCTCCTTACACGAACGAAAGGAGATTAGCCTAAGCAGCGGGACGCACAGTGATTCTCAATCAGAACGACACGCGAGCTGCAACTTGCGTGTAGCGTACGCAAGCTGTATGTAGCTTCGTAATGAGAATAACAGTGAGATATATCTGGAATGGTAAGTTGTAGAATAAAATTTTGGTACTGTCATGATCGGAAGTCGCTGTTCTATTGAAATCAAGCATTCCAGATCGGACATTACATTTTAGGCAAACTATTGCGACTTACGCTATGTATTTCTTTGTACATCGCGGTTTTTATCTTCGTCCGTTACTTGACATAACGATCATTCTTCGAGTGAATAAAGTTGATGAAACACCTAATGCGTATGCGAACGTGTTCCAACTTTTATTTGTGAAAATAATAGAAAAGATAATTTTTACTGTCTGCGTTCTTCGAAGCTACACGTTTCAAGCTTTAAAATCTAAAGTAACAATAAATCTCCGGAAAATCAAGCGTGAAACGATATTTTATCTGACAATACGAACGTAACGATAAACGTAACTTAAATAGTATAAATAATCATCGTGAAGAATCGCATTGCGAAGAACACAACTAAGAAAGTTCGTCCAAAAACACCAGACAACGCATAGAAATATGCGTTCTTCGTGCTCCTACAAGTTTCATGGTTCTCGTAAAATACACGGTGTTCATGAAACGACTATCACCGTGAAGACGGAACGTGGATATTCTACTCAGATTTTTCTTGATAGATCTACAGAGGAAAGGCTGGTCAACGATGGACCGCCTCTTTCGCGTGTCGTCCTTCTCTTGTAATCCCTTAAATCCTTCAACGGAGCGATTGTTTGCACAGATAGAATCGCTGGAATAAAGATGACCCCGACTAGAGAAATGTAATTACCCTAAAACCGTTGAAAACCCTAATCAACGAATTAGTACGATAGGTCTTGTGAAACGGATGAAATTCAACAATTAAATCCTTAAGATGTGGGCGTTAAGAAAATTCACTTTGAAGACTGTTACTAATAAAATAAATGAATCTTCTTTAATCTTATCCCATCGAAGTCTTATCTGTCCGACCTGATCGTCACCGAAAGAACAACAAATTTAAATTCTTTTCTTCTACGTTTTTCTTTTACCTTTCTTCCTAAAAAGAAAGACTCTTTTCGTTAAAAGGAAATCCTAATTGCTGGCTGCAATTCGATGGCCAGAAACTGTATTACAAGTATGCTCGACCTTTGTCTCGTCGAGCAACGATAAAGAGAAGGAAAACGCGGAAAGAAAGGAAGAACTAGGTCGTTTTAAACGAGGAATACGAAACAGTGAATAGGAATTAAAAGCAGCGCGAAGATAAACGACGTTTCCGAAGTGAAACGATGAATAAATCGAGGTTACGCTCGCCGACACGACCAATCGATGGCTGCGTTATCGAAACTGACGCGCGTATGTGCACGTGCTCGTAGATTCGGTGTTTCTAGAGCGGACGCGAGAAACAGGAATGCTAATTTCGCGTTATGGCAGGAATACGCAATTAAATCCATCTCTCGCACACGGTTCATCTTCATCACAAACGAATCCCGTTTCTCAAGTGTAATTTGAATTTAAAGTTTCGAGAATATTATACGCGGAACGCGGTTTACGTGCTTTCCATCGTCCCTTTAACGTTTAATGGTTCATTTCGCAATTATTCCTGTTCGCATCTACGAATAGCGCGTTACTTTCCTCGTGTTTCAAAAGTCTCTTTGTGCCACGGTCGAGTAATTTCTGCATTTGAAATATACGAAATCATAGCCGACATTTGCGAGACTTGGCGGTGTCTCGAGGAAGATTTCTTTGATTCGCAATAAATTTTGTCTGCTTCTAGAGACGAAATTTCTAATCCTTGACAGTCGGAAACGAAAGGCTGGTCTACAGATCGACGAATTACAAGCGTAACAGCTGCGACACGTTGAACGATAAACGTACAAGAGGAGAGGACAAAGCCGGCGAAAACATCGGGCAAAAGGACAGGGAGTTAAAATCAGCCGCGTATTGTGCTCAATCATCGGCAGTCTGCAGACGACAGAGGAACATCGCAGGAAGGAGCCACTAACGACCGAGTTCCGCTGTTTTGCTAATTATCCAGGCTCATCCAATCTCACTCGGTCGACCCACCCTTTATCCTCCACTGTCTAACCCCCGTTAACTCACTCTTCACTCCCTTTTCCTTCTTCTTCTCTGTTTCACGTCCAGCTATTTCGCGCATCCTTGTATCGCGCTCCGTCACGAGAAGCGATCGTTAGTCAAGAAAGCCCCTTCCTCCCCTATTCCATTCTTTATTTCTCTTCTGGGCCAGCTACTTGGCGATTATCGATCAGACCACCGAGCCACGTGTGACTGCAACGTTCATCTTTCAACGTGCTTCTTCCCGCTCGCTAAGAGACAGTTTAAAGAGAGCAGGTTCGAGAAAAGATCGGCCCCGCTGGTCGAAACGGCCCTACGCTCGTGTTCCTGTTTGCGAAAACCAGTCGGACCGTGTAACAAGCTGTCTTTGTCCCTTTCCGCTCGTTTTTCCGCGGAGATCCCTCTTCTATTCTGTTTCGTCTCGTTGCAGTTCCACCTGCTCGAATTTTCGTCCCGGTGGAATCCTGCTTGAACCGTCGCTTTTTGTTCGGACTACTCGGCGTCCCGTTCAGAGAAACGAACGACCGATGCCAGGCCTTGAGACGCTCCATTTCAGACAACTTTCGAGCGCAGCTCCGCTGCTAGTTAATTCGTGAAAAAGTTTGTTCCTACGCTGACATTTTCAGAGCAGAGGATAAAGTTGGAACACAGCGCCGCGATAAATTCTCCTTTTTCCTCGTACGTCAGTTTCGTCGATGATCTACCTGTACTTTCGAAATTATTCTATCGTCCGAGGAGAAAAGAATTCATAAAGAGACTGTTCCATCTCTAAGATCGAGAGCGTTACAGCAAGATGGTTTTGTACTTGCGTGGTAGCTAAAAGCTAAACGAAAATCGTCGAATATACGTAAGGACGTGAAGAGGAAGGAATAAACAATCGATGATCCATGTTTCGTGAACCGCTCGAAACCACAAAAATACAGATAATCCTAAGCGATTGATACTCGGCGTGCGATGGCTTCGGTGGCTACGACGAATCTCGCTACGCTAGAGCCGCTGTTCCAAACGATGACAAATCATGCCGCAACGCGCATCAATATTCATCGCGTGTAAAGTTTATTAGAAAGAGACAGAGAGACAGAGAGAGAAAGGGAAGCGACGAAAAATAATACTTTGATCTAGAAGATGATATAGCGAGGAAAATTATCCATAAATCGTGTCGCGGTGTCGCCGGAAGCGTCGGGTCATGCAGCCGGGCCGAAATTTTCACCCTCCGAAGCCCAGATATCGGTCGTGTCCTTTTTGTTTCGCCTAAAGCCGAGGCCTCGGTTTCCAGTTGCCGCCGCGAGTTTCGCCGACTCGCAAACTTTATCGGGCTCCAATGATGCATCGTCCGGAAATGGCGAAGGTAGTTCCTGGCCGGATGCGCACCACATACGTAGAAGCTTCGCTGCGCGTACGTGTGCCGAGCTCGCGTTATTCCCTGTCTAGCCATGATACAGACCCCCCGTGTGCATAAATAGCGTCGAGTCCACGGCAAACGAAATTCCTGCTACTCGTTTTATACGTCGTTTTGACAGTCCAATGGATTTTGGTTTTCCAGACGATGAGAAACGTATTTATTACACTTGTAAATATCTCCTAGGTAATTGTTATCGTCTACTTCGATTCTACAGATTGCGAAATATTTACGAAATGCTTGCTGAAGATATTCTCGTGGATATGAATTACGATACTTAAACTCGTATCGTCTGAAAATGGAAATAACGCCGATACGGTAAAAAGAAAAAGAAAAGATCGTGATATCTCTTGCGATCTTTTCTCGAGCGGAGACCTTTAATCGTTAAACGCTTAAGCTTTGTAAAATAAATTCTTCTTTAACAGAAATAGAAAGAAACTAATGGCAAAGTGCAACGTTTGGAAAAAGTATTCGATCGGATATGGAACAGTTTTGAAATATGTATCATTTCTTTTACAGTAAACTCCTCCGGTGTCTTTCTTTTTCAATATTCACAATGTTCGATACACGTACGTCAAATGCAAACATTTCTACTGCGATAAAATACAACTACCGCGTAAAGTTCGTTCTTTGTCCTACGCACACATATATAAAATCTTTGTTTTATCGTTACGTACAGATGCCTCAATCCTTTCTGTGTTCTACAATTTTTACATATTATTCTCAACTGTTTCAAACCATAAATGAAACAAGATAATGAACAGAAACGTAGCTTGAAGAGAAATATCGATTTTACTTATTTTACCTTCTTGCAATTTTTCAACTATACAAAAATTGTAAAACGCGATCTTTGGAATATTCCTATTTCATTAACATTTATTGCCTCGCTTCATGAATATTTATGTTTCTTAAATACCATTTTGCGCTAGCGTTACCTATAAGGATATTTATGTTGCTTCATAGTGTAATTTAAAATTTGATTGCACTACTTTATTCATAGAAGTAAATTTGAAGTAACAATTTGCAGTTTTATCGTCTTTCCAAAGTTATCGAACCCGTTTAAATAAAATCTATCGTTAATCAAATTTTATTCGATTATCTCCTTTTTACTGGTCCATGCAAATTGCCTTTGTTCCTTTCAGTTTGTAACTTTCAGTTCTTACGGATTAATGTAATTTGATTAACAAGCGACGCAATAATAAGTATTCGATCTCATATGACCTCGAAATAAGTAATAAACAAATCAATCAATTTTTCCACAACTTTCTCACGTTTCAATTTTTTTTCATTTCCTAACCATTCCAATCTTTTGGCTGTGAATTATTAACTTCTTATCGTTGATCCTTCTGTTCGTAGAATTCATAGAAAGCCATGAAAAAACGAAATAAAGGTACAAAAGTCGAGGAAAGGACCGATGAAATGGCAATTGGGCGTGAAAGAGGAACGTTATATTCATTATTTTCGAAAAATTCGTCAAACGTACGCGACATCGATCGATACGAACATCCAGCGAGGAATTCTAAAATTCAATTAGAAAAACGAGCAGTCAGAATTCTGCAGGCTTTCGCGCATTATCGCGGTTCTCGTCGTTAAGCCGAAACCCAAATCGCAGTTTGGCCCGTTTCGATGTACGATTTATCGGAACAGCTAATCCTGGATGTTGTTCGTGTATCCGACCTCTTCTCGCGGGTCAAAAAACGCTGAAACGCCATCGTGGCCGCATTTGACCTGCATTCTATCGCAATATTCCTGGCGTTGTAGCTTCGATGTTGTTCCATAAGCACGTGACGGTAGTGAAGAGATACAACAGGCGTGTAAAATACGTAGCCAGGTATCGTGTAAAATTAGCGAGGAAAACGATGACGAAAGAGAAACGAAGACTTTGAATATTCGAGCTTTTACATACGCGTCACAGATAAAAATAAATTCCAGCGTAGGAACAATCGAATGGTGAAAATATTTTTATTTCTATTACGAGCAGAAAAATATTTCCTTTCGCAAAAATATTGAAACACGTGACGTCCATTTAAACACTCTGTCTCTTCGATTTTCGTCGTAATACCGTAACTAACGTATACGATGAACGTATTCCGTGACTAAGTTTATTCGCCAACCAGATATTTCGAACAGTTGATTAATTCGAATAATTATCATGGTAAAAATGTATTCCTATAATACTCGACTTTGTCTCAGTTCGGTAACGAACGAACGAACTGTTTCTTCCAACGCGTTTCGCAAGTGGCCTTGATCGATCTTCGTTCTCGCGAAAATCTACGCGAACTATTCCTAGCTTAGCCTTTATCACCACGTTAACATACTTCTCCGAGACGTACAACATATCGTTGATTTTCCGCGTGTCGTAAATGTTTCCTTCTCTTCCCGAAGACAGAATCCACATCGCGTGACTCGCGTAACCGTACGCTGATCTCGAGCACGAGAATTAATGGCGGACTTTGTGAACGCGTCTCGGAAATGTGGCCAGTGACTCCTCCGCGAGGCGAAACGCGCGCCGGGCAAGCCTCCTCTTCGTTAATAAGGGTTTCACGAACAAAATCTGTATTCCAAGGAATTCGTAGACGAACGATATTCGCGATAATATGAATAATTCACGATGCTCGTGTTTATCGCTTATATATATCGTTTATTCTGGTGTTCTTTATCTGTGAAGCGAAAGAATAAAATCAAGATATAAGTTCTTTGTCGATAAAAATTGGAAGAAACGAGCAAACGTAACGTATCGATTGAAACAGATAATCGGATTGCGGATTTTTATGCGTTTACGGAAGATCGAAAGTAAGAGAAGAGTGTAATATCGGTCGGATTCCCGATAATACTTGAACGACTGGGAAAGAATTTACGAGACTCTACTACAAGCTGTAAAACCAAGACTAAAACGACATGACTGTCGCGACGAATGCTTAGATAAGTAACGTCGATCTAAAAGCTACTTCGATCGACTTTAATAATTTAAGCTAGAACATTCGCAAAGAAATTCCGCAACGCAAATGAGATACGGAGAAATTAGTCGATCGACGTAGTTAAGGTAAATGCGTTTTATCGTTAAAAGCTTCCGGGCTTAAACGTTTACCAGCCGCGAAATCTGGCAACCGCCGGAACTTCTGACCAAAAATACACGAATTAGTAAATCGCTGTACGTAAAGTAACTCGCGAGTTTAAAAAATGAAAGACCCTTAAAAGCACGCTTTGGCATGATAAATAGACAAAGAAATATTAATACATTTGAGAAATAAATAGACGAATGCGTAATACGAGTCAAAGTTGAATCTCGTAATTGCATCGGGCTCTTAATGCCAAACTACGTGTCGTCGAAATTTCTATCTGTTCCGAGCGTTTCATCGCGAACGGACGCGTGAGCCATGTAACCGCGTGAATCACAACAGGGTAAATATCAGCGCAACGGTATAACTAACAAGTATGAAATTCCCTCGTCTCCAATTACATGAAATAATTATCCGACGGGAAACTCTCAAACTATAGCAAGCCTGACCGGTTCGATGGCAAACCATACGTAGCTCGTCGCGACGCTTCCCGGACCGTTTTATTCCGACCCAGCCGATTATTTAGCGCGAATTCGTAGCTTCGGGAACTTTCTCACGATTTATAGAGGCTGAATCGCGATTTAACGCGGAATTGCCATTGTCACAACGGTAGACGAGCGTGCTGGTATCCGCTATTTCAACGTCGACTCACGTGGCTGTTGGTTTACGATAACGCCAGAAAATTACACACCTACACGATCATATAGACGCATAGACCCGTTTCATTTTCATGCTTTGCTCCTGTTCGTTGAGAATTTCGCACGATCTTTTCGAACGATCGTTAAGTTTCGATGGGAAGGCGAGCGAAGACGTATTTTCCCGTTCGATGTCTCTGGATCGTTTGAACAAAATATACATTTGACCATTTGTCTCTTGGTGAAGATGCAACGTAATTAGAGAATCGCGAGTAGAAGCGACAGCTGTTTGCGAAAATATTGCAACGATTAACGTAGAGTATTTTCGCGATGATTATATTATTGTTGTGATTATACGAAGTTTCGTCAACGTTGTAACGACGAGAATTTGCAAGATATTTGTTGTTTAAAGATACGCGTAATGAGAAATTAGTACACAGTATGGGTATTTAAAGGTAAACTATAACTCCGGACAAAACAATATCGCCGTTATTTGTAATCGTCGATCAGAATGAACTTTGAACTTTCTGTTACTCCGCTCAATATAATATATAAAATATACTCGATATACTCAATATAAAAAGACGACGAACATCCTCTCTAGGACCAGTTTAGGAAGCGAGACGATGCAACGAATTATCAGAGCAAATCATACGAACGACAGTTATAACCGATCTACGCTATCTCTGTACCTGTACTTGAAGTGATTTTTTTAATATAATTGACTATTATAACTTTATCACGCGTCTCTTTATTAAACAAACTAACACGTTTAATACCACCTCGTTAATTGACTTTAATTAACGCTAAAGATAGTCTTACTAAATATTACGGCTTGTTTAATGCAATTGGTAGTCGTTCAAATACTTTGACGATCATCTCGTATTTAAGTTCGCAATAAATATCTTACAACTTTTCTATCCATTTTCAGATCGGTTTCAAATTCATAATCGGTACGGTCGTGTTTCATTGTAACTGTAATGAAATTTCAAAGACTGTAGAGAGTTACGTCGATAAAGATCAACGCTAATGAATGGGGAAAGAGTTTTATTTCTTCCTCTCTCGTTATAACGATACTCGATCCTACACAATTGAAAACAACGTTAAACGAAAGAACGTAACTCGACGATGATGGAACAAATAGTTTCTCTTTCTTCGTTTTTTCCAATCTTCCTGTTGTTCGTCCACCTAAACACTCCAACTTTAAACAAACGCTCGACCCAGTTCGCTGTTATATAGTTTTGCAATTCTGTCCTGTGTGTTTTTCATACGAACGGAATAATTAGCTGTTTTAACGTGAATTTTGGCCAGCTTAGTTCGCCAGGTCAAAAATGATCCTTTGAACGGCGACACCTCGGCTTTGTAGAGGGGCGAAGGCGTCAATTGCAACTCTGAGTTCTCTGTAAACCCTAACGAAGGTGCAAACCCTGTTTAACGGCAGCTTAAACGCGAAAGGAAAAAGAAGAGGCCGGACACGTTGCCGCAGCTTTTTGCAGCCAACTGCGCGCTAATGCTCTCGTGAAATCAGAGGAAACTAACACCTCGGAAGTTTTTACCGCCTCGAATATTTCGTGCATTAATTCGAAGTTAAGAAGCAAGGGGTTCATTGTCAAAAATTTACAAATAATCTGTCGTAGAAGATAAGAATACATGAATCGCGTACAGAATGGTCGACTAGGCTTAAGAACGAGTATTAAATAAAATTCGCATTCTTTAACGTAAAAATAAATAGAAATATTTTGGTAAAATATGCACCGTTTATCTGTAGATCAGTATAACGTAGAATAAAATATTGACGGAACTGCGATAGATACGCGAAGATAAGAGAACAAACTTGACGCGTATAAACACAAAATAATTTCAATTAAATTATCAAAAATATTTATACGTATTTATAAACTCGTCGCTGTGTGTTATAGTTTCCCGAAGGACGCGTTTCTTAACGTATTGTCAATATCTATCTATTATAGTAATTTGCATTCTCGTACTTACACGCTGACCTTCGACTTAAGCATGCGTATTTGCAAAATAATAGACTCACCTGTAACAAAGAAGAAACATTTATAAGCATAAGATATCGGAAGTCTTAGGTCGGATAAATTTGCTATTTGCGTCGTAACATTTAATCGAAAGCATTAAATGTATCGAAAGTAGCTACATGATATAACACATTAACGTTATAAATTAAATCGAATTGCAGTCTTAATTCTCGTACATTCTATAATAATACATTAGCACGTTCCTACATAAAATGTACTTTACAGGTTGTGCGAAAAGTTTCTTTCGTTTTATGAGGAAATAATAGACGCGCAACGTTTTTTTTGTTTTATATTATTTTATCCAATTACGTACGATCCATTTTGTTCTATTGAGATAAACATCGCGACATTTCACAGACTTGGTTTCACGTTTGTATAAAGGTGCACCATTGTAAAAAACACGTTTGCGAAAGGAAGACACTTTTCGTATTTAATTTGTACGTTTACCTTGAATACACACGTGCATAGAAAAATAAGAGAAAATCTGAAACACGACCAGACAATACGATATTCTGCCCAACTTTCGTATTTTATCGTCGTAAAAGAACGAATCTCAGTAAATATTCACAGCGTTATCAGTTTCATACAGTTTACTAACGTTCATGTACTGTTGCCATAAATCGACTAAAATGCCCAGATACTTGCGAGCGTTAGCGTACGCGAGAAAACAATCGACGCCAGCGAAATAAACCAGTCTATCGTGTACTTTCATTATTTAAAACGCAGAACCCTTGATCTAACGAATTTGCATTCTGTACGCGAGAAAGGTAATCAAGTAGACGAGGTGCACGCGTGTTCGCTCGCGTCCGTGAGTACGCGTTATCCCAGCGTCCAATGGAAAAGCACCTGTATAGCGATCAGGAATAATCGTATTTCTAGGATTCTCGTTCGTATGCACAGCGACGAACAGCAAACTTTATAACCGGCCACGCGTGCACACAACTTCGATCGGGGCTAGGTCGAGCGTTTAATAGTTCGTTCTCGTAGTTTCTCAGTTTTTCCGTGGCCGACCTATCGTGGCGGGCAACTACTACGCGTCCGCGGATGCAACTGCATCCTGTCGACGAGTCTCTAGGGGATGAAGGGATCCAGGTGAGGAAATTAAGCAGTCGACAACATGCAGAACCCTACAACTGTGCACGGAAGATAACTGGATAATTGAGAAGTTGGAGCGGCGGACGACGTAAATATTTAAAAAGTAAGAAGCGATTGTTTCAGTTAGAAAGGATGTATGTTGTATATCCCATGCGGAATACGGCGAATTATTTATTAACGAATTACGAATTTATCTTCTCCCTTTTATATCACTTTTATATCGATCTTTGACGAACTCTGCGTTATTTCTATTCTCTTGGTAACAAGATTTTGATAATTCGTAGGAACACGTTGCAATTTCTACAGGACGAACAATCGTCGTTCGGTACACATTCCGTTAATGGAATTCTGCTATTTAGAGTTAAGTAAACTTAAATGATTAAAAAATTTAAGGACTTAACTTCTACTACTTAACAATTGTACTAACCATATGATCAGCAGCAGACGACGAATTGCTCTTCCTGTTGAATTACAACATGTTTGTTCTTGCGAATTATAGAATCTTGCTATCGAGAAAATAGGAATAATTAGAAGGTAAGTAAATTTAACAATTCTACCAACCGGATGATCCATACTAATCAGTACGTAACTGTCTACGTAACTAACGACATCGCTCTGAGAAACCTATCTAAACGTTAGAACGGAAGAACACTTTCGTTGAAACCGCATTTTCAAAGTCGAAGGACAGCTACGCGGTTTATCACGCAGGCGAGAAATTCACGAAACAGCCGTGTGCATCCCTCGCAAACACCAACATGCCTGGAATAAATCCAACGTAATCTCGCAAACATTAGGCCGCACCTACCGAGACGGTGCCACAAATAAATTTCCTCCCTTGTCTCCGTCGTTGTATCAGCTTAATCAATTACATGCAACAAACTCTCGTTCGAATGGAGAACACTCTCTGTCAGCTGAAACACGCCGTCGCGCACACACGCCGATTCTCGTATTGCTCGGTCGTTCGATATAGAGAATCGAGGTCGTTTAACAGAGCTGGCAAACGGCGCGCAATCAAGAAGCGGTTCCCAACGATCGCGATTTACAACTGTCCCAAAGGGACAGTTTTCCACAACGAGGCGTGCAGTCGGAGCGGAAACACGCGCGCACATGAATCGGTAGCACGAGCGTGACAAGGAGCAGAGAGGACAAGAACGGAAATGATTTCCATTCGCCAGATAAAGGATCTGGCCGTGGATAGTCGCGCCGATGGTTGGTGGCCGGACACTGCGAGGATTACACCTGGTCGGTCCAACGGATCTAACAGTTCGCGATAGATAATCGATAATTAGTCGGCGACATTCTGGGACGAACCTCGCTCCGGGCGTGAATTCCTCGCAGCCCGGGATCACGATATCCGTGCTAGTTGCGGCCGATCCGAATCAAATTGAATGGCCGATCGGAATCGTTCGGTTTGCGGGGATTAACGATCCTTCGAGCGGCTCCTTAGTCACATACGTTGGCCAAGTATTAGGTTGTCCGAAAAGTTTCTTTCGTTTCATAAAATGATAATAGATGAACAATAATTTCTGTTTTATGTTGTTTTATTGAATTAGGTATGGTCCATTTCGTTCTACTTCCTATTATTACGTTCGTGCATAATTCAACAATTATATAATATAATATAAAAGAGAAAACATCGTGCGTTTATTATTTCCTTATAAAACGAAAGAAACTTTTTGGACAACCTAATATTACGATATCTACTACTTACTTACGTTCATTAGAAAATTTTAACGAAGGAGGACGTTGAAGAATGGAGGTTTCCGGGATCGCCTGAAGCTGAGAAATTCACGCGACACGTGTAATATCCTCGCTTTCCCGAAAAACGTCAGGATATTGCTACGAGACCTCCGATGTTTGTCACTGTAACGTTAGTTCGTCTTCTTGCAATCGCAGAAATGGTTATACGTATCATGTAAACGATCTTACGTTACAATTAGTATCAAATCCATAACCAGAGATTCTCTTCGTTGCACTGATGGTCAAGAACATGAAATCGATATGGAATCAAATAATAGGATTTTATCGAAAACGAAATCGCATTATCGATACACTGGTAGATAAAAGTACTTCGTACGTAGGAGGTGATCTTTCATACAGATGGATAAAAATAAAATCTTGCACAGAAAGTCGATGTTCGCACGTAGCAATGATATTATGGTATTTTGGTTTTGTTCGATTCCAACTTTCCATTGATTCAATTGCTAATTTCCTCGCAAAGTACAATACTTTGAAAAATCGATGCCGAATGATCGATAGCCGAAGAAGAAGAAAATGAACTGTAACGATTCTGGTTAGGCGAGTTCGGTCACTATCGTATTCGCATGTTCGAATTCATTTTTAACAAATTTCGCATCGTTTTTCAGGGAAGTGACGCGAACACTTTTTATTGTTTCAGAGATACTGTTTAAGGTCCTGCATGAATTTTTCAACTCCGGACGATGCCACATATAGCCATTTTTTAACATCCTCCTTTTACCTCGTTCAATATTTCACGTACGAGCATATTTTTAAACCACAGGCGAATAATATTAATAATGCAACGTCGATTCACAACATACTGAACGTTGAGAATGCTTTTTCTATACATCGTTTGGTAAAGCTATAAAATATTTATCAAAGCTATAAAATAGTGATCTTGTTAAGATAGTTGCAGTTTTCTCGTAATGGGCAGTTTAGAACGATACTGTTATTTCTACCGGTCAACTTACAAAGGTATTAAACCGTAACACCAATTAGAATTTCAGTTCTGTTTGCTTTGAAGTTCATGAAGCTGCACGGTAAATCGGATTACAATGTGTTGATATCTACAAACACGAGACCATAGTCCGGAATTCGTTGATATTAACGAAGCCAAAAAGATAAGAAACGTTTGTTCCACTGCTACCTAGTTTGTTAATAATATCGCTTTTCCTGCCGACTCGACATACTAAATCGCGTTTAATCATGAAACGATCGTCCAGGCAAATTGTGCGTAAATAAACGTTAAATACATAGGATATTTTGATGCAAGTGTAAAGACGACTTTAAAAAGTTCCTACGTTCTTACACTTTTACTTCCTAAACTTGCTCTTTTCGCCTTCTTCTTGTCGTTACTATCGATCGCTATAGGGCTGATTATCGACGATTGCGAAAATGCTGATGTAAAAATGCGGTTTGAGGTCCTAACTCCCAAATCATATTATCTAACGCTGTATATCGCGTTATGCGATACAACCAGCAACCAAGTTCAAAGTAAAAACAGCAATCAAATTTAAGACACTGTCGGAAGAACTGTTCATGCAAATCTATTGTTCTACTCTGCACGTCTCTAGTTTGCACGAGCTTTCGAAAACTGAATATAAATAGCTACCTCAGTCATAGACAGGTCCATAGAACATAAAATTCATAAATTAAGCCTACGATATGTTGAAACAAAGAATAAAAATTTCGAAACTCTGACAAGATGTAAATGGAATATGTTCGTGAAGAAGATTCTTGGCGTTCCACGTCGAATCAAATTTCCGTGCGGCGTATTCGCTGTACACTCGGCCAGCGAAAGTCCAGTAAAACCGTTTAACTACGGATAAGATCGAAAGCAGAGCCGGTTATTCGGCCGCGACGAAAGGATCAGAGCAGCAGCGGAAGCACGAGGTGGAGCGATCCGTCAAGGGTTTCAATGCACGTGCGAGTAACATCGTTTTCCCGGCTCTGTCATGAAAAATATCATAACACCGGCACGTATCAGGCATGCATTATGCACATCGTGTAGCGGAATTCCCGATGCCACGCCCAAGGATACGAGACGTACTCTCGCGAGAGGAAATCCAGTCACAGTGATCTATGTAACAACGTTTCTCCCGAATTCACTCTGGCTCCTGGGAACCGGGGCATCTTGATAAAAAATTCGATAACAGCCTGTATTGCGTACATATTTTTCGTCTATATCTATACGATTCTTAGCCGGAAAGCGCGGGTCCCAAGAAAACGTTGCTCTCTCCCAGAGAGGGTATTACGATAGCTCGGTCTGGAGAAAAGAGAGAAAGAAAAAGAAACACGCTAAGCCATTCTCAAAGAATCTTTTAGCTCTGGCAGTAAAAAAAAACAGAACATTATGTTTGGTTAATATAGCATAACGATATAATATACATTAATGTGAATGAATCGCCTGTCACGGAATATAATACGAATTCTTCGTATCTTCGTTAAATCATATTCTATCTCGTATATATATATAAACAATTATTTGCACACGCGGCAAAGTCGATTTAGTATTATCATCGTTATTATTATCTCGAAATTCTACTACAATCCTACGTACTTCCGAGATCATTCCTTTGGATTCTATCTGGTTTGAAATAAGCGATCTCCTTAATTAGCTTTTCGTTTATAATTGAAATTTGAAACTAAAAGCTACTTAAGACGTTCTCCTTGCTATTTTCTTTATTCAAAATTCTATAAGACCACTTGGTGTCGCCCTTCGAGGAAATTTATTTCACCAGAGATTATTAAACCCCTGTCGTAGCGAAATCCAAAGCAAAGACTTGCAGACTAAGAGCAGCTAGCAGGCGCTTAAGACGACTGCGAGGCACGCTGATAAGAGTCCAAATACTCTTCGATAACTTGAAGCGGGATTAACAGAGGCGAGGCGCGATCCGGATGAGCGCCATACTTCCGCCACGACATGATTAATACACGCAGCGAGCTGTCTGAAGCACACCGTGGCTGGGGCACGTGGAAACACGGCATTTCGTCGTCGATTTTGCGCCGCATAGAACGAAAGAGAAAGGGGCTGACACTGGGAAGGTGGAAAGGTCGCATAATCGCGCAATGACAGGCCGGCTACAGAACGGGTATAATGTAATTTCGTTTCGATCCGGAAAACGGAGACCTTACTCTGCGTGTCAGTTACATCCGGTGTCGTACCACCTCGCGAATAATAGCGAACGCGCCACAAGGCAATTTTGATTAACGAGCTCGCACTCTGCGCCCCCGCCCAATGCGTTTCTTATCTGAATAATTTTCCCTTAACTGACGTTTTGGTCGCCGTTGGTAATTAATCCAGGCGAAAATAGAGATAACTATCGCGTTGCAGTAATGAGCTTTGTCACAAAGAAACGGTCGGAATTTCTCTCGTTGTTGACGCGGCTCGTGCGAAACACACGGATAAAGGCTATTTCGCTCTCTTGATCTTCGTATTTTGCTAACTGACGGTCCAATTCGTTTTATAAATATGATGAAAAGTGTAAACGGAATGTAAATGGAGATATCAATTTTGTGTATACAATACGATTGAAGAATGGAATCGGTAGAAAAAATATGAAAAGCTTGGCTAAAACGTGTTCAATGTGCTTTAAAAGATAATTGGTTCACTGGGTTTGTTCGGCGTCGCTGCTGTTAGAAGCGTGAAATATTAAACAGAATCGTAGAACCAGGTCGAAAAGTGATATTGCAACTCTTTTAAGCTCTCTGCATATTTAATCCAACCGGTATTCATAAAAAATATTTGAATTAAAAGAGTGTGGATATTTCATACGAGTTAATGAAAGATCAGTCTAGAACATTCGTTAAACTTTATTACATTTTTATCAACTGCTGTTTGGCAGTACCCAGTTCTAACGTTCGAATCTTTCATAACCGATTCTATAAATTTGTAGCGTGTATTTAACTATAACAACGCGACGAATCGCTATTATTTCGTCGTTTCGCTGTTTAATCTTCGTCAGTTTATATACTACTACGTTTAATACGTATCAATTTATGAACCTGTTATACTTCGTTAATATGCCATTTTCTCATAGCAGCTATCTCTACAATTTCCTAAATCTCAGAGCGTAGCGACGAGCTATGTTTATAAAGGAAATTCTAGCCGTGCAAGTTTCTAAAAAAAGAAGAACGCAAATGACAGAATGTACCGTAAATTTCGAGGACAGCCGTTTCTGTTATGACAAAGAGCTAAACGCTTTCGAACTTTTCAAAGATGAAAAACACAAGTTAAGGGTGTTTGCATAGCAAGCAGTCGATTGTAGAAACGTTTTTTCCATTCCCGTTCCGTCCGCAACGCGAACAACAATAAAAATAACAGAAAATATTCTTTCGCTCTTATAAACCGACCTGAACACAGAGACAGCGTGCGTTTCACGGAAATATAACGTTACACTTACCGACATTAAGATATTACCCACGGCCAACCGCCCTCGCACGCGGCCAACGTTATTTCAACACCGTACCCTTGGCGTTCCACTTTTCTCGTGTTTCCCGTGCTTTGCAGCGTTGCAAGTTACCACTTAGTCGCTGCTTTACTTCGAGAAAGGCTCGAATTACTCGTCTAGAGGCTTTAGCTACCTTCGACAAAATTTTTCTCCGATACATCATCCCCTAGAATTTCTTTATCGCGTTCACGATGCAGCTACAACATTATCGCGCCACGGTGAATACTTTCGCCGAAGGGTTATACGTGTTACACTTCGCTGAAAACACGGAAGCAATTGCTGCTTTATTGCTAATTACACCTACTATTCGCGGAAGTTGTTTAAGAAGCGTACGTCCGTTAACGCCGACCAGCCGACGATAAAAAGTGCGCCGATCATCTTACGAACGTGGCTCTTAACCCTTGACTCTAGCTTTTTTTTCTTTTTTCCTCGCCAGCTATGGAAAAGAAGCCCTTTCCAGGGTAACGTTTACGAGGGAAGAAGCCACGATTTTACGATCGAACGCGCGGTAAACTCGCGTACGGATTGGTAAAAGGACAAAAACTCGTGTCGATGATGCTCCTGAAAGTTTGCCACCATTTTACAAGTGCGAGGAGAGAAAACATGCTCACGAGGAAATTAAGGATATTCGGGATTTCATAGTTTCTATATCAGCGAATCTTCCTACTTCCGCGTCTGATTATTTTAATTTGGTGGAACAGGTGAACCGGTTAAAGACGCGACCAGGTATTGTAAAATTCGAGTATAAATTTGAAAAAACAAATTTGTAATTAAAGAATTAACGTATCCGGAGATAGAAAGATTTAACGGATCAAGATTTAACGATCAGACTTATATTGGCTTGCAAAAATTTATTGAACTGTAACGATACGATAATATTTGTTCATGCGTAGCTACGATTATTATAAGGAATAAAAACATTGCAATTTTTGATTTATACGTAGTTTCGTAATTTAAGTACATCTTATCAGTCAGATCTTCTTCAACGGTAGTATACTGTACGTTTATGTTCGGAAAATATTGCAAGACCCGAGTCCCCTTGCGCAATTAAAGTAACATTAATTAATGAAATTTTACAAGTTACAAGATTCCAGGGTAATACATTTTCTTAAGTAACAGTAACAAGTTTGATAGTAGAACAAATAAAGTTTCCGAGCAAGACAAAGTTGCTGGTTTGGCGTCAGTACGTCGCTCTCGGATGAGAAATAGTAGACCAATAACTCGCGAAATTGCCTGCACATTGTTGAGCGACACACGACAATCTCGATAAAACCTGATTTCGTTTCGAAATTTAAAATTTATTACCTTGCGAATCTTTCTACCACATTGCGTTATCTTTAACTTTTCATCTTCCATTCGTTCGATTCATCGTCTCTTCTACGGTTCGTACAAATCTACTTCGTAGAATATTTAAATTGCTCCGATTACTATTATTAGCAAAAGAAAAAAAAAAAACAAGTACAACGATCTCCGACCCGATAAAATTCAACGTATTAAATTTTTACACGACAAAAATTCAAATTATCTGCTAAATATTTCTCAATTCACGATATTACCCACTGCGAATTTTCACGCATTTGCGAAAAATTCGAATGTTGGGAAAAATTCAAAATTTCACGGAACACACGCGATATAAAGATATATTGGGTTGGCAACTAAGTTGTCAATCCAAGGTAAAACTGCTGAATTATAATTCTCTGTGCGCGATATTCAGTGGAGAAGAGAATTTCCCACTTGTGTGCCATCTTTTGAATCAAATTCGTAAAAATATAAATCTTCTTGAATATTGTCCTCGCTATCGACAATACCCTTTGCTAATATTACGCTCGCGTCGTTATTCAACATACACTGTGATATCGAAAATCCTAAATCGCGGCAGTAAACCGCAACGACACGAGGCACCATATCCAATTTATCCAGAGTGGAGAACGAACAAGCATCGATGCAGCGTAAAAGCTGCACCGGTGAAACTTCCGCCAGTTGCCACGAAGTACGCAGAAGCTGTAGCTCGATCCGTTATCCGTCGAACTGGCGGAAACAATTTGCCGACGATGTCGGTATAGAAACGAGATTACGACGAGGCAAAAGGCCGATCGGTTCGGAAACGCAGCCGCGAAACTTCCGGCGTGTTTATCGAGTTCCTTACGCTCGCGCGTTTCGTGGGGTAGTTCGTTTAATTCGCGTTGTTTCGGCAAGGCCGTTAACTTCCAACGTGGTCCTTTTCTGCACGATTTCCCTTTGTATTCCGGCGTCGAACGAACTACTAAGCTAAGGTGGTCGAAGAAACTTCGTTATTTAAATACGAAGGCAAGCGGCATCGATTCCATGGGCTCTATGCTTTCTGCGATAAAATGTTTTATGAATCACGGACCGACGATTTTATTGGAAACGTGATAACCAGCTCGGGTTGTTAACCAACTCTCGTAACGAATTCTACCGGGGAATTTGATGATCCAACGTTGAATCTGAAGGAGAAATGCTGAATTTTGGAATATTCGTCGTTAAGCAATCCGCGAATCAGAATTCTGTTAATAACATTGTTCGTATTCCCAATACTTGCCACGCTATTTAAATCTTCGTCGATGTTCAACGCGAACTCTTCAGTGACAGAAAGTTTTGTCAAATATATTACTTTTCTTCTAAGACTCGCAATTATACTAAAAAGCAGAAGAAAAGCGATACTTGCTTCATTTTCGTCTGTACATCACAATATATTTTTATGATCATAGCTGAAAGAATGATTTCCCATAGATGTATAAAAATACATAATATAGCATCGTATATAGATTTGTTTTGCATAAAAAGCAAATCGACTATAATTACCTCGAGAGATAAGAGACACAAAATTTAAGCTAAGGCGAGAAAACATTTGTCAATTTATTTTCTCTGGAATTTGATAAACGATAGGTGTTCGATAGGACAGAATGCAAAGGATCGATAGAACAGAATATTGAGAAAGAACAAAGTGGTAACTTGTAAGGAGAAATTGACGAAGAAGTTTGGAATGGAATAAGAGAATTCGGTGTCTATAAGGTGATATTAAATCCTCGATGAAAAGGAACTCGCAGACCAGCTGCTGGTCCTTAGACCCAGACCAGTTATGAAAGACCGAGCCGTCGGCCTAAGCCTTCGTGATTGCCTCTCGTTGAAAGGGATCATGACGGTTTTTTTTTGTTTAATTTTCTACTCCATGTGCTGGCTCTGTTCGAAAGGGCCAAACAGCCCCCTTATATCGACGCAGACAACCCCTTCGAACGGACATAATCGTCTAACAATTCACGCATTATTCTCCAATAATCTTCGATCATTTGTCGAGAATTATTTCTTTGGGAAAAGTTTGATGATTAGGCAATGATTAATTTGAAAGTAATAGCTATTTCCATGTGTGTCGGCCCTGAATCATTGAATCGATGAAGCTTGAAGAATAATAAGATTTTTATCAAATATGGATAAAATAGCAAAGAAATTAAAATGCTAGATAGAATCATTGAAATATTTAGTAGAAATAAAACGTGAATATGTTTCAATGTAATTGCACTTTACCATAGACTTAAAAGCTAAAATAAATTATTCAGATAGTCGGAACAGCGCGTGTCACCGTGTTCAAACACATATTAAAATTCTATAATTATCCGTATACGCGTAAGTATAGGAGTCAGTATTATTCAACTTTCGATAAAAGTAAAAGAGACCAAATGATGATTGTCAATTGCATTCGTTCAACGATTTTTATAAAATTTACACCTAATATATCCTTGAAATCTGTAGCGCTAATAATTCATTACTTTGTTATACGTTTCAAAAAATACGATATCTCGCTTCAAAGCAGAATCCGATCTTCAAACGATCTTCTTCCTCTTCAACAAAACGTACGGGCAACCACTTGAAAAAATATGTTCGCGCGTTATAACAAAATTCAAGCTCGCCGGGGTCGATGGTCTGTTTTCCGGGAGCCATCCGAGCCGGCCCTAAATCGCGGTGAATCTACTTCAGCCAACTTTCAGCCGGCTGGCTGGAGAATATGGTCCTCTCTTCGCGTATACAAGATTACAAAAACGAGCAGGAGTTACCGTGGTCGCGATAGGGCAGATTTATGCAAGAACCAGGAAGCTCGCGACTCTGTTCGTCGCTTGCGAACTTTCCGCTGGAACGAACCGCGGGATCAAAAAAAAAAAAAAAAAAAAGAAAGAAAGAAAGAAAGAACAGAGAGGAAACGTCATCGTTGGGAGGTTGAACGTGAAGTGGTTGGTAAAGAGGCCTTCCTTCGTTGCGAGGACCAAGAAAAAGAGGAGAACGGAAGAAAGGCAGATAAGAACGAGGAAGGGAAGGTAAGTAAGTTCTGCGGGCGAACAAGGACGAGTGGGGGTATCAAGAGAAAAAAGGCCGACCAAGAAAGTTGCGAGGATCCAATCATAGGAGGATATTGTGGGATCATAACTCTGGCTGCTGCGCCGGTACCGGCTTGTCGAAGTCCTGAAGGACTCCTTCCATCCCCCCGTTCTCATTCGAAACCCCTCGGGCGACCCGCGTTTTGCCGCTGACTCGACGATCTGTGATAGGAATTGTTTCGCAGCCAGGCGTCGTTTCATCGCGACTGTGTTCCATCTACGTCAGACAGCGTCATCTTCGTTCGTTCCGATTTGAGTTTGCTATCTGACAGTTCGCTATCGGTCGAAGATTCTCCGATTCGGACGCAGCTTGCCATGTTGCCCATCTTGGATCGCTTGGATTATTTTAACGTCGGTGAAAACGTTCTATGTAAATTGTCGCGGTGTACAGGGAACGGAGAAAGGGAACGGAGCATCACGAAGGGGAGACACAGACTGTTGACGTGACCGTATTACTGTGACAATGAAGCTGCCGCCGCGTAGATTACAATAATGTACACGTTACGCGGTAAATTAATCCTGTGTGACTGGCGTATAAGATGCGTATATATACGCTGATATCTGAGTTGTGTTAAGGTACAATATAGATGGCAAGACTACTGTGTCTAAAGGTTGCTTTACAACGTAAAGGTACGTACGTATGTATGTATGTATAATGGATGTACAGACACGTACAGTGTAACGATACGGTTTCTTTCAAACAAACATCGTTATATGTTAATTAACTATAGTTATTTATATATAGGCATACGTATGTATCATATACAGCGTGTAATGTATAGCGTGCGGATGTTTGTGCAAATGAGGTTTATGGAAATTCAGATCTTTAACGTACCGTGAATGTCTCTTTAAACTCGTCCAAACTTATAGACAGATCTTTATAGGGTGATCGAAGATTCGGAGAAATTAATATAATCGCGTTAGAAAAATACGATCTAGCAACAGTATTAATATCGTACTTGAGAATAACGATTCGTTATTTTACAAGCTCGTTCGAACCATATTTAAGCTTGCTTGCATGCACAAGCTTTGATTCGATGGAAAACGAAAGAGTTTCAGTTCGCCCGGGATTTTTTGCGCTTTATGAATGTTCATGAGAGAAAGGGAAAGCAGACAGCTTGACGTACTAACCATTGTGGCGCAGGAAACGTTAAAAATGCCACCTTTGCCATTAATTGACGCGAACGCTCGAGAACAACAAAACCGCCAGTTCTTTAGACAATAAAAAGTGAAATATAGTGCTTCTTGCGTTACAACGGCTAACGACATAATTCTACGGGAACCCGTGAACATCGTGGCTGAGGAATAACGATGAGAAGAGAGAGAAAAAGTATGGGGAAGAAGAAAGAGAGGCAGATTTTTTTATCCCGCCAACTTAATTACCCTTTCTCTGCAAACGAATTAAACCATCGGAAGAAAGTTCATTGTCTTTGTGCCAGACTGCATCGATGAATTATTAATTACATTAGACCCGTGGAAACAGTCACGTTAAATGCGCCATAGACTTTAATGACGCGCGGTCAATTTCAAAAAATTTCTTTATTTTCTCCTCGATGTTACCAATTCGATGAAACAACGCGTATTTCTCCCTATGATATATCTATCGATTAATTCTGTTAATTTATCGATTTATATATGCTATATTATCATTTCTTTGTACATGTATAAAAGTCCAGTTCAATCTCGTTTAGAAATTTGGAGAGATTCCAAGTAATTTTTTAAATGAAACGAGAAATATTATTACTGGCTGAAATTTATACGATTTACAGGGAACGCCTATTTCTCTCTATTGCTTCTTATTAATTCTACGAACATTCGAAACTTCAATACCCCGCTTCCTGATGAACGTGCACGAACAGCCATTTATTGTATCATCTCACGATCTTTCAACATTAAAATACTTGTGCCGTTTCAACGGTATTGATTCTGATAGAAAAATAGCTTCATACATTTCTTACGACACCTGATACGTTCCAGTCACGGATTTATGAAATTTGATACACAAGATCACGATTCTGTCTACCATTTTTGACAGTGAAAAAGCAAAGCGTTTCATCGCGCGAAATATTGAATTGTGAATTAATTCTATCATAGTAATTCTTATCAATATTCGAAAAATTATTCCTTCGTACGTTTGTTTCTTCTAATCGGTTAGTGTTTTTGACGAATATACTCGTCACGAAGAAATGGCAGTATTTTGTGTTATGTCCTGTCACTAGAAAAATGAAAGAATAAAATATAAAAATTAAGAAAATGTATTATAACAGCCACGCGTACTCTGTGCTTGACGAGTATACTCGTCGTCGCTTACTTCGTACGACACATTTTAGGTATATGCTTTTCAAAGAGATCGCAACAGCTAACTGTTTAATATATTACAACGTTTACCGTAGTTAGTAAAAACATACATTTTATTTATTCAATGCACATAGTTTCGTACATCGTAAGCGATAGATCGAATGACAACGAAATTTAAAATCGCACAGATATTCAAATGCGGTATGAACAAAGAAAATAATATTTAATATCTCTATTGTATCATACATCTAATTGACATCTAATTTCAATATATTTCAACTTCTCTTGAAACGTTTCGATACGTGCGTGCAATTTCTAAACTGCCGCAAGAAGTTCGATCGAACTGTTCGATACGCAAACTTATTGTTCGAAGTGACTTCTATCCCGTGAAGATAAAACGATCGCTCTCGAGAAGAAAAAAAGAAAGAATCGAAATAAAACTAAATTTAGATATCGGCCAACGTTGTCAGCTAAAACTGTATCAGGAGTTATCGGATTATCTTAATACTCAGGTCTTGCTGCAAGTGTTCCTGATCTCGTTAAACTATCGCAACTTTTTAAACTCCGTGAATTTTGCCTGGAAACATGGTGAAAGAAGAGCTGGAGCCGTGGAAGTGGAAATACTTACGTATGCGTAAAAGGAACGGATACGGGGTCACCGGCAAATTTAGCCACTTCCGCAACTTTTCCATGTGACGTGAGGAGGTTTGAATCATGCACAAGAACGGAATTCACGATTTTCACAGCCTCGCACGCCGTGAAAAACGTCCGCCGCAAGAATATCGACGATTTCAATTTATTGAAATATCCTCTATCGTGTTTATATTAAGCGCGAACTTATTTTAACTTCAAATTCTGCGGTACGTGAATTTCGTAAAGCGAGAATTATTAGGTATTTTCCATTTTTCGCTGAACGCCAGTTTTTAAGATACGGTATGTTATGAACTAATTCTATGTTACTATGACTGTAATAAGATCGTATGAGATTCAAACATTATATACGCGTGTTTTACACGGAATTAATGTAACTTTCGACACGTAACGTGTAACTAACTTTAGATTCTTTTATGATCTTAATTTTCCCCATTACTTGGCTTATCGCTTATTATGAAAAAAATTGTGGTTATTAAATAAACCAAATTGATGATTGTACTAACTCCAGTAAGTGTTTTAATATATCAAAAAACAATTATTTGATAACCAGCATTTAGAAACAAATATACAGAGCAATAATCTCTCGAATACCGTTTTTACGAGAATATTATTTCCGTCGTATATTTGACTAATTAACTTGATCATATTTTTAATCAGAATCTTCTTTGAAAGGAACAAGCTTTAATTTCTCCTAATAGCACATGGCAGTCGTTAGGTGAATAAATTATACGTTCAACATTGACGGTTCGAATAAGCAATTAACTCAGCTTTCCCACTTATATAATAGTAATAAATAGTAAGTTTTTAATTATAGTTGCTCGAAAATATAAACTGTTTTTCAAAGTACCGACTCGCAGAGGCAAAAATAGTAAGAAGTCGTAGCACAAATATCGATATTTGCAATCTTCATACTATATCCAACGAATTTATATGATTTCGTTATTTATTACCCAAAACTTCATATATTCTCTCTCTTTCTTTCTCGCTACTTCTCGCTTAAACTTCGCAGTATCTTTATCGATTTTATTTCAAGTGCCATCTTTGCTTCCCTTATCTTATGTGACAAACGCAATTTCTCAGAAACACACCGAGAATAGAAAAGTAAGAAAATAAAAAAATTTGGCAATAACATATAGAAAATCGAAAGTGGAGGAGAAGTGGAGAGATTTGATTTCGCGTGTTTCATAATATATGCGTGTGAGTAAGGGGAGTTGGCGAGGAATCCGGTTGCAGCAACGTCGGTACACGATAAGGAAAACTTCTTCAGATTTCCTCGGTTCATCTCCTGAACAGGAACTTTATTTCCTGGGGTAAGACGGAAGCGGAGATGCAGAGTTGTTACCCCAGAGACGTACCCTTACGAATCGAGCCGGTGCACCTGCAGCTATAAATCTCTTCAGGATATTACTTAATGCACTGACGTTTCGAAGCACGATAAATCGGTTTCTACCACTTTCCCGCCAATTCGTGACGCTACTTCGCCTCGAGTGTACCGACAAAGTGTCGGCACATATTGCCGTACGTATCGATCTTACTGTGCTCAAAAGCGCCACTTTATTTCTCTGTTGCTGAGTGTTACTGACTTTCTGAAACGCGTGTCTCGGAACAGGATTTAATGGTTTTCTTCTTTCTCAACGACGAAAGATTTTTCTTTTACATGTATTTTCTTCATCCTTACTTTTATTTTCTTTTTATACTTTCTTCAGATGCTATATGTATGTACGTAATACGTGCATTGCTTGTGCTTGTACTTATATCCAGGTTTTCAATAATCTCCCTATGAATTTGCAATAGACGTTCGAAACATTAACGTCGTTCTGTCTTAATATCAAAAAATTGTATTTAAAGTTGTATTTCAGATTCTCAATTCGTTGATTCGTTTTCTAATTCCTATACTTTCTAGCGAATCAAACAGTGAAACAACGTGCAAAGATTACGTAAATGTAATAACGTTAGGTACACGTATAAACAGCGTAACTTACATATTTCTTTTATCAAGTTGAAAATGTTTCAAGTAGCAGATACTCGACTAATGCTGTCGAGTGTTCATTCCACGTGTAGTAACGTAACGATACATTTTTTCTTCCATGTTTCTCTATGGTAATTATCCATAATGATCAACGTCCGTAAGGTAAACGACATTCGAACAAACTCTACCATACTCTGCAAGTATCAAATATTCTCATAAACGTCTGACTTTCTCACGAGACAAACCGTAAATACGACTTCTGCCTACATCAGGACTACAAAATATGCGCGTACGTATGTTTCGGCGGAGCGTAATCACGCGAGCAGTTCGCGGAAATCATGCTGCGCGAAAACTTCCTGGAAAACCTCGATGATATACCCTGTGAAGAGGCATCGCGAAGATGGAAAAGCGAAGAAAGAAGGGAGAGAAAGAGCAGCGAGCAAACAAAGTGGTATTGTGCTTTTAGACACGGTACCTACATCGATTGACCCGAGCGAATATCCCACAGGAGCAATATACCAATCAGGTTAACCCAACAGACCACCTCCTTCCTATATCGATATATTTCCACAATGGTCGATTCGAAACCAATCGAAAATCCTACACCATTGGCATCGTTTTCGAACGAGCCGTACACGCTGCAAACGTAAATACGTGGAATAAAAAAGATTAATGTAACGTAGGAGTATTTCTCGTGGAATTAGAATTAACAAAAGGATGGAGATAAAACGTTGTATAATTTTACCCTGCGAGATCGACGATAGCTGGAAATTTTCCCTGCGAAACGCGATTGAATTATCTAGCTGTACATTAACACGAAAGCACTAGTCCAAGTTTGCTGGAAATGCTTAGTTAATGGTAACGTGTTTCAACGAGGATGAAACTATGGAAGCGGTGGAACTATCCGAATAACTATCCTTCATCTTCATTTCGAGGTTGAACCAAGGAATTTATGAACCGTAAAAGCGTCGTAATATTAATGTACTTGCTCGGAGGATTCGTCAACATGATAAACGTATTCTTCGACAAGGCAAACGTTCTTCGCGTCTATCAGGTTTATCAAATGTACCCTTTCTTCTTCTACGAGTAATCATTAGATACTTACGCAATTATGGGAAATGTAAAAGCAGAGAAATACGCGGAGTGGGCATAACGCGGAGAAATAGAAAGAATATTCCAGGTAGAGTGCTTTCTATAATATTTAATACTTAAGCGAAATAAATTTCTGCTTCTATTCCTATAATTGTGTTTATAAAAATACGAAATTATAGATTATATCTGCGATATATAGATATGATTAAAAAATGTCCAGGAACCTTTTCGATAGTTGACAGATAATTAATCTATGCTGTGATATTTTTTCTTGCAAATTATATTTTCAATAATGAAATTGATGATAGCATCAATTACGACGATCGTTAAGCTTCGATTTATTTCAGCGAACAGGTCGCCATATTCTGATATCGGATGGTGGAACAACCATTTAGTGATCTGTGATCATAGTAGCAGCGTTTAAGTTTCCAAAACACATTTAGTATCCCATCGAAGTACGCGAAAAGAGGACAGTGCGGAAGTAATTTGCCAACGGTTAAGAAGGAAGAGAATAAATATATTTTTCGTAAAGAAGACGAGAAACCTTTTCGAACAGAATCCACGTTGCTCGTTGATGGACAGCGGTATTGTATTTTAATTGAATAGCGGCCAATTTCGGTCATTAACCGTCCGGTTGACGGTTGTTTAATTAGAATTAAACGTTCAGGCAATCACGCTTATTCGTGCGGGAATACGATCGCGTTGAGGGGAAAAGAGACGAGGCACGAGAGTAAAACGGACGTGCTCTCCATAAAACACTTGTTTGGTGACGAAAAGAAAGCGAGGAGAAAAGGAGCGTAAAAGATTAATTCGCCGGTCAAAAGAGAATTGTTTCGATCGCTTGAAAGTTGAGCGATAGCAAGATAATTCTAAATTCCTATAGGAGAAGATACAGCGGAATTATAAAACACGTTATTCGATAAAGTTTAGAATATATCTAGTGTTTTCTAACATATCAGGCTGCATCATCTTACTATCTTCGATATTAAATATTTCCATAATGATACGTCGTATCATGCGGCAGGACGAGCGAACTGCGAGGATACAGACATCGACGTTGCACGATATTTACAAGACATTGATTTCACGACGAAACGAAAGTTTCGTACGAGTTAATTCTGATAAGGAAGCCTCAACCGAGTTTGCAATTCAATGCAACTTTTCAGACAATGGTGTCCGCCAACTTATTCGAGAGTAGTTGGACGATACAGAAGAAAGAGAAGGGAGAAACAGAGAGAGAGAGAGAGAGAAAGTGTAAAATAAAGGGAGAAGTAGAGTTAGAGAAAGTAAAAAAAGAAACATGCAACTAAGTGCCGCACAGCTAGAGTGTAGACTACTTTCGTAGGCACCCTGAAGATTATTCATTCAACCTCTAATTCATTTATCTGACGTTACTCTATCGCCCTTATTCTGACAATTACAACCAGACCGACGTTTTAAATGGCAGCCGTAGCAGTTTTTAATGATCGCGCGGTCTTCAACTTTTAGTCAAAAAAAAGAAAAAGAAGTAAGGCGATTTCACTGAGCCAAAGAGCAAATTTTTAAATTTCACTGCCACCAATTATGATACATGGCGAAACCGTGGAAAATCGTGCGGGGATTTTGAACAACGAATTAAATAATTCGTCAAAGCGATGAATCTAAATTTGTTGATCGTTGCATAATTAACGTGGCCGATATAAAGCTGCAAATTAACGCTATATTGGTCAACTAAATAATAAATACATGGAAAAATATATTCAAAGATCGATAGGATTATCGTAGGAGTTTCCAATAATGGCGCTTTAATCTGGAACATCTACGTCATGTTTATTGGAATTTATACATTTGAATAATGTTATACTTTAAACACGATTCCTTTTTAGCTTGCAAGAAATAATTTTATTTCTTAACAAATACTTTAAACTATTAAAAAAACAGGTTTGTTTACGGCCGATTAAATATGCAGATGAATCGATAACTAAATTTTTACTCGTTCCATTTCAATTTTATTTTGCTTCACTGCATTTTATTTACCGTTAGCACATAATATTTAATTCTTTGTACTGTCTTTACGCACAATTATCGCACGATAAAAAACAAAAGTATCGATCTCGATCTCCTCTCCGAGTTTCATCTCCTCGACAGTTGAATAAAGTGCAAACACGAGAGATTATCGTGTTTTGAACGTACGAACGCGCGAATTGAATTACAACGATAAACAATAACTGCGAGTCCGCCACTGCCGTGCCGCGCAAAATTAGATTCTATTTTCTACAAAGCCATGCACTTGAAGGCACAGCCAGGAATAGGACAAGCCGCGAACAAATGACACAGGTAATCCCAGGATGAACGCGGTGAATGCGATCGAGATAAATAAATGCGTAAAGAATTAACGAACAACGAGCAGGAGAATGAGCAGGAGCTTTCGAAGCGGCTAAATTATTGTGTAACGCTAATTTAGGTGCATGGATGCCAGGCTTACGATCCGATAAACCCAATGAATGCAAGTCGCAGACAACGGGGTTTGGGGCGCAGACTAATCGTGCACGATGAAACAAAACGATACTGCTCTTTTCCACGTTGTAACGGTGTGCTGTGTACACGTACACACCGATCGAATCGAACGGTAAAAAGTTTGGTAAAATCGAAGCGGAAATACGTTGGCGTGGGAGAATCGATACGAGAATATCTAGGGCCAATAACGATTTCTTCGACTTCGTTTTCTTCGTACGACAAATTTTCCGGCTATTCGATATCGATTTTAATTGAACTATGATTAGTTTTCTTACGGGAATGAAAGATCCGCTGTTATCGAAGATGTAAAGAAATAAGGATAGAAAAAGCGAGAGCACAGAACGAACGGAAGCTAACGAGACGGCTGAATGCTTGATAAAACTTTCAATGTCTATAATTTCATCGAAATTTATATTAAAAAGAATATGTGACGTATTCGAGATATTTTAAATCGTGGTGAAACAAGTTTGCGAATATTGTTACTACGATATAATTGATCATCATTGATAACTTCTTGATACATTTATTTTCTCTTTAATCTTCTTCTAATCTTCTAATCTAAATTTTCCACCTTGACTACCAATTCTACGTCTGCAAAAATGGTACTGATATTAGGAGCAGATTTTATCACCGTGTTCATACGCGTATTATTATTAGAAATAATAATAGAAATTCAGCTAGACGTCAACATGCCACGGTTACGATCTATAAACATAGAAACTTATCATCGAAACAAGATGTATCAAAAGATTGTAGATCACAGGCGTCCTAAGCGCTCCACATTCACCGATTCCATCACCATTTATTCTATTCCGAAAGCGGGACGAGATAGATTGAAGAACGGCGGTATACGTCGCATTTCCACGTTATCCGGGGGGTTGGTTCGAACAGCGTCGACCAGAGAAAAGGTGCATTGTCGCGCGAGAGATTATGCAGCCTCGAATCGTATCGATCCCGGCGGCACGGCGCACGTGTGTCCCGAAAGAATTGATATTTGGATGTCGGGATCGAGCCACCGATGTAAGAAGTAGGACAAAAACACCGAAACGGAAGTATCTTTCGAGCATCCAATATGTCTGTCGTCGACTTCGATTTTTCTCTCGTATCTGGGCCACGGAGGTTATTACACCGCCGATGTTCTATAACCGACTACGTGTATGTGCCTGCCGCCTTCACGGAAGAAGCGATTATTACATCTTATCGCTTCTCGCAGGAAATTTTCGCGGATTCCCTCTGCCGACTTGACGAATTCCTTCACATTTTCTACCACGACCACATACCGCGATTGTTCTTCGACTGAATATCTCTCGCCGTACGAGCGCACAAGGAATCCATTTCAAATAGTTTGAGAAGAGAAAAATTGGCTGGGAGAAAATTGCTTGGGTAATTCACTGTTTGAATAATTTTAATGTACAAATTGTAGAATGGTGACGGTGTACATTTTTAATAAATCGTAAGAAATGTAGGAATTGTACGTAGAAACGTGGGGGAAATTATTTCCAATTATAAAAATAAAAGTACAATTATGCAACATATCGTAGAAATATCGTATGGAATCTTCATACTGTATCTATGTATATAGATGAAATTGTATAGTAGATTTAAATATGTGCGATGAAGAATAAAAGTAGATAAGCAGAACCGTAATATGCATAATCCTTTGAAACACTTGTTAGTTAATCTGTCTTATTAACCAATCGTAAGTTTAATATAAACATTAATATAGTAGGCATTTACGATAGTATTATACATACAATATCGTATCATTTTTATTTGTGCAAAAGATACTCAGCAATTCTAAAACATCTAAAAATCAATAAAACGCTAAATCGCTAGAGAATTTGAATATATCCTAGTTTTAGATGTGTTAGATTAATATTCGCAATATTTTCATAATTCATAAAAAACATTTCCAATATTATTTAGATGTCGTAGTAAAAAAAAGTAATCGTAAAGTACGATTAATATAGCAGCACCATAGATATCGTCGGCTAAAGCATCAGCGTCGTAAAAATGCCTGCGCGTAGAGCCATTAAAATCTGAAAGATGTACGAGACGACCACGTGTTTGTGCACACACATATGTACAATCCGTGAGAATCTTCTTTATTTCCTCAAACATATTAATCTTATTATCAATTACGATACTGTGAACTAGCGACTTACCTCTAACATATATTGTATCGTATTAATTTAAGTTTAGGTTAATTATAGTGTATCGTATCGTAATTGTACTGCATATGATACATGTTCTTCAAAATGTATAGATCGCATTACTTATATTTGTGATCAGCCTTACCATTATTTTACACCTCGCGTATTTTTTTATATTCTTATAGCGCGATCGCTAAAGGCAATAAAAAATGTTTGACGCGATTTTAAGTAAAATAAATAACAATAACATATTTACGATGGAAGAACGAAATACGTAGCAGAATACGTTGCTTCTAAGCAGGATTAACGGTGGTCGTTGAAACCGAAGCAATTAGTCTCAGGAATGGACTACAGTTCAGCAGCGAATATTAGTGAAGTTCGTCGAAAGCGTAACGCGTAATACAATTCCCACTGAAAACTGTAGCAAACCGTAAATTTAGTATTCATGTTGTTACTGAGTTTCTGCTATTGTATACGGTTTACCTCAAATTTATGTAACACATATTGCAAAACGGTTTTCGTGGCCACGGCGTGCGAACTTGCCGGACGGAACTGTGTTTCTCTGTGTAACTTCAATTTTCGATAAAACGGTTAAACAAAGTTTGCAAATATCTCGGCGTAGAACCAACGTAGACGACATTTCCATGAAACGCGACGGAGAAAGACGCGATGAAATCGGAAAACTCAAGATTCCATCTACTCGTACTTACGCAATCTGTTTTCAAATGTTTCGCGATAAAGTTTTCCAGATTTTTAGACAGCACACGGCGAATCTGAGCAATTTTATTGCAATCTAAATGTAACGTAATGGTGTGTTTTAAATAGCTAGCAACTGTCGAAAAAAATTGAAAGCATCTTTGTATCGAAAGCAATCGAATTCAATTATTTTCGTAAAGATTAGAGCGATCTTCTTTATTACATAACGCAATTATAGCAGAATAGCTTTCTATAGTCTTCTACTAATTAGATATTACTATGTCGATTTAAATAATGCATTAGCATAATTCCTTTTTACGAAAGATTTGATAACGTTTTGCGGTTTTACAAACCATGGTACCATATTCTGCAACGAATCGTCATTTCCAAACTCGTCATATCAACGATATTTCAGCGCTAAATCGAATACTTTTGACAGTCACTACATCTGACGGATCCATTAAAACAATACAGGTATGTAAGACTTCCCAATCAAGTTGCGAAAAATTCGCGAATGTATCTATACAATTAATCAATGAAACAATAAAATATTAAATCTCTTGTAACACGGTTGAAATTACAGCTGGTCGGTCGAACAGCGTTTCAAATGATTCTCGTCATGATAAAAATAAGATGCACGCTCGACGAACGGGATCTCTTGAATAATTTCTATGTAATTAAAATGTTCTGCTCGTAATTAATTGTGTCGGTGGTAAAATCTTACGCTGCGTTTGTTGTACAACGAAAACTTGCCGGCGTAATGTACACGCGTGTATAGTCCCAGTGACCGCACGAGTATCTCTCGAGCGCACAACCATTTGAGTATCTTAATTACGCATATTTCTAAGATCCACGGAGAAAGTAGAAATAGTAGGTAGCTTGTGCGCGTTGTAGCACCGAGAGCGGCAACGCAAATAGAGAGAAATGTATTTGTAGATCGGGCACAATTGCTGGGTAATCCTATTTCATTCCGAGTAACTTCAAGCTGGTTCAACATTAATTGCCTTATTCCGCGCACCGGCATATTTCTGCATACCGAGGCTATACCGATCTAACTGTTGCTATGATGGAACGGGTAATTTATACGGCAGAGGAAAAATAGTTTATTCAATCTCGCCAGATGGTTAACAACGCTGGCAGCTCGATTCGGCATCAAATAACGGTTTGTTAAGAGTCGCGTGTTTTTTAAGCTAACAATAGAGAGATTCAATTATTGAAATAATTTTTTAGGATTTCATAACTGACGATCTGTTGAACATTCTATAAGATGAACTTGAAATATATTGAACTTGTGTAATATTTTATTATATTTATTCATATTAGAGATTGCAAGTACTTTGTTGAAAATACACGCTTTGCTCCTAAATCAATTTCGATTTATTAAATTTCATTGCAGTAATTTAATTATCATTTTTAGGTAGAGTTCTGGCAATTCGTGTTTTGCACGATCCTGCTTCTTTCAAATAAATTCCTATTTACTCGTTTCGATTTACGTAATTAATAAAACGTAACGAAATGAGAAGATATGTATATGTGTTACGAGATCATAACACAAATAATTTTATTTCTTAGGGAATTAAAATAGAAAAAAAAAATTTAATTCATCGAAGACAAGTTTAAAATATGACATATAAATTTTGAATGATCCAAGTGGAAAAAAAAGAAAAAAGACAAATTGTGGCTGGTTTGCGTATTTCCAGAATAATCGAATTGAACTCTGCAAATATAGCAGTTATTTTACCAGCTCATTTATCTCCACAGCCGAAGAACGCCACCACATACCATTGATAATGTATGTATGGAGCTGGATGTACACTGTGGGTTTATTCACGAAAGTGAATGAAAGAGAAGGACTGAAATAGAAGAACTGAAAAACCTTAAACCCGAAAAACACACGCTGAACGATAAAAACCGAAAGGACGACCGAGAGGAATCGAACTGAGCTCCTACGAATTGCAGGCAGCCGTTTAACCTGCTCCACTACCTAGTCAGACATAAGCTTGAACATACATACCACTACTAAATATCTATCGAACATATAAATTATATTTTATTTTTTTTGTATAAAATAATACTTATATCGTCACAATATACTATATTATTATAATACAATATGCATTACATCAATAGCGCTTAATAGTAATAATAATAAAAGTTACAATGATACAGTTATTATTAGCAACAAGTTGCATACATATTTTATTAAATCTAACAGTTTTTTACATGTCTTTTGTCCCTCCTTTTTGGTAAAAATCGTTTTTTGTAAAAATCAGACTTTAATTGTCAATTATCATCAGCATAAATCGAAATGGTTATTAACTCTGCTTCTTCTAATCTCTTCTTCACTTCTACACCTCTTCAAAAATTTTCTTTTTCTTTTTTATTTTGGAATACTTTATTCGCGAAAAGTATAGAACGTTCAAAATATAGTAAAATTGTATGGAATACTAAAATCAGATATTTAGAAATTCGAGTCGTATGAATCTGAGAGGAGCAGCGGAATTAGTTATTAAAAATGTTGTTAAGCAAAAAAAGAAATTGTGACTTTATAATCTGCATTTCTACAGCGATTGATAGCGCCGCGAATGTCGCAGAAAGATGGTAAAAGCCGGACTTTACTCTCACAGCCATTACCCACTCAGGGCGTTATTTATAAACACCCTCCTAGACTATGGGTCAGACTGTGGGTTACAAGATAAACAGAGATTGGAGGGAATTTTCTGAATACTAAACGAGACTCTGGAAAAACCTATGGAAGGAAAGCCATCGGCGGTTCTTTTTTCTTTACGAGAATTCGACCCACAAACTTTGGTCTCGAACTCACGACCTCAGAAATATTCCCAAGTAAACTGTACGAGCACTGAGTTTAACTCGCACGGCCACCGTCACTGTTAAGACATGAAGTACGAACATAGATATATGAGGTAATTATTTAACAATTACAACTTATTTTTAATTCCATTTGCTTTTCACTTTTCATATCTCTTATTTAATCTTTTATTAATTTATAAATATTCTCATAATTTATGTGTTTTATATATACATATATATATATATATATATATCACGGTAAATGTAAAAGGCTGTGAGAGAAATAACTGCAGACTTTACCAACTGCCTTCTCTTGACTCTCCTTTAGCATTATATTCGTTCGATTAATATTAAGTTACAAAAGATGTTTCTTAAGTTAGAATGAACATTTATAAAAATTATTACATATGTTGTAATTGTTTCAAAATATGAAATATACCATTAAATATTTCATAATATTTGGGGTAATTATAGTTACGTTAAAGTTGCGCTACAAACTAACTAGTTCGATTTAATTTATGATCATTTGATATAAATTTCATATGAATATTTAATAGTGGCCTTAGTAAATTTGATCCATTACAAAAAATATACGTATGTGTATATAAAATACAAGGACGGATTTTTTGACTATTTTGGAATAACATAGACACGAGAAATGTATGATCGCATACACACAGATAAATGTTTGATGCGTGTCAGCAGTGCCGTATCTTCCACGTACGAATGGCTGGTTCTCAAGGGGTATCGGAGAGGACATATTGAATTTATCGCTCGACAGGATATAGCAAGATCGTAGGACCGTTCCAGGAGGATGAATTTTCCTATAGACCTCTCTGCCTCTTCCTTCGTCCTTGCCATTTCGGTAAATGGCATTACAGTTATTCGATTTGTTTCTTCGCGTCTTGATACTACGCCCGCGATCAGATAAGAGTTCGAGACATTTTCCAAATCCAACAAAAGATAATTGAAGGGAAAATGAACGACGCAAATACTTATGAATCCCGAGTTTCGTCTAGAAATTCTACACGTTGAATGAAGAAGTACCTGTTGTGTTTGTTAACGTTGAAAAACAGATAGAGACATACGATAAATACACGAGCATATATCGAGAATGATACAAATTCCAGTGACAATACTCGACAAAAAAAAAGAACAAAACAAAACCAGAAAATAAAGAAAATAAAAGACTCCAGATGCACGAAATTTGTACTTGCGGCTGTCGTTCAAAACACACAAACATTAAAATACAAGCGAATCACTTATAAATTATCGAAGTCGACCAAACAAATTTTAAAAGGAAGAGAATAGCACGCGTAGCCAAATATGATTAAAATGTAGCAAACTTTCTCAGAGATTGTAAAGGAATAATGACGTGATGACCACTATACAATTGAGTCGCGATCAGAATTCACAGTCCATTATACGGATATCACTGCGTGACAAGGATCAAAAGAACCTGATCTTCTCACATCCATTTCATTATTCAATATTTCTAATCTCGTACTCGCGTCGTGTGTCCTTGCTGGATCACGAATTCGATGGGACATAACTTTCTCCTATATTTTCGACGAGTGTCTCATTGATCATTTGATATCTATTGAACGTGCTGCTCGTGCACAAGGCTACATCGTTTCGAGTACGGCCACGGAACGAGGAAAGGGGTGGTAGGAAGGGTTGCGCCGGAAAAACGGAAGTGTGTAGGTGGTTGGAAGCTCGCATGAGAGAAAGGGAGAGAAGGAGAGAGAGAGAGAGAGAAAGAGAGAGTACAAACCAAGCGGGAAAGGGTTGTAGGTGCAGATGGCGTGCGCGATAATACCCACGGCACGGATGAAAGGGTCTGCTTCTGACGCGCACTGTTCCGAATTGCCGGAAGGTTCGAAAAGGACAAACAGCTCAAAAAGACAAAAGCACAGACGGCGGGAGCACGCAAATGAAGAAAGAGAAATCGATAACTCCGTAACTCGCTTTTGTATATTTTTAGATCTTGCAGCTTAAACGCTGATACGAAACGTCCGATTGAGTGGATGGGAATGGCCGGAGTTATTGATGTTCGATATACGGATTAAGTGGGAATTGAAAATCACAAAGTCGAGAAATAAAATTATAGTTGTCTAGCGTTTACGTAGTACGTAATTGCGTGGAATAATGATATTCATAAATTTCGTAGTTTTAAAAGGTATATAGGAAGCTTTTTAATACGATAAAGTGAAAACGCTATTTCATGGCAAATAACAATGAGCTGAACCTGCGCCACTATTAATTTCAGCACTTAATATACGTTACATTTTAATGAGATTGATATCACGAATTAATTGATAGTATTATCAATAGTAATTCCAATACATAATATGCAAGATCCATCGTATTATTGTAATTAATTATTAATACACGATTATATCTCTAATAAACTAAAAGCGTAAATTCCTCGTTTCATATAATTTAAAACGCGAAACTATTTGAAACACTGTTGATTTTTCGTTAGAATCTTTCTTTAATTTTGGAGAAATGTATTTTTACAATCCTATAATATTTGTGCAATGTCACTTTTGCAATTGTAACGTATTATATTAAAATATCCACATTTCGCTTCTAATGCATAATTAATTAGCTCATGAAGTAAGCAGAGTTTTATGAATATCCTAGTTCGCAGTATTTTAAACATCAATACGCTTATCAAGTTTCTTGAATTACTTAAACAAATTAAATTTTACATTTGGCTGCCATTGATCGCGAAGAAGGTATCAGCGTATTTATTGCGCTTTAAATAGAATATTCAAATGAACTATAAGTACAAAGAAAACGTGGTTGTAAAAAATATCCCGCGTAAGTAAATCGGTTCAAGTTATTCATACTTTCAAATAAAATTTAATACGATTCGATACATGCTATTGCTCAACAAAGTAATAAATCTAAATAAATAAATGTAATGCTACGATAATACGGTAATTTTAATAATTAAATTCTTAATTACTGCGGCATCGTCAGAAAATTAACGCAGTTTATAATAATCTTGCAACGTGGACGCGTTTCACGTAGTAAATATTTTACTGACCATCGAAAATTTAAGCAAACAAGCAATTATTCAGAATTATATCCAGTAAAAAAGAAAAAAATAAACGATTCTATAGATAAAAGCGAAACCAATTGATTGGTTATACTTTGAGACAAAATTATGTTCTCATTGAAACGTGAAATAGAGTCGTATCTACTAACATTGGAAACCCATTTCGAGTCCATGAACCATTTGTCTGTGGACCCTGGTTTTTCTTGTCACTGTTCCACATCTGAAGATACTTAACCGTTGGTCTCTTCGTTCGTGAGAAAGACACTTGAAATATATGGCGAGATGTATCGAACAGGTACAGAGAGATAGAAAGAATTAAGATGGCATTTAGTCGAGATTGTTCACATGGAAAATATAAATGGATCACGGTCAACTTCCACGATATTCTATATATATATATGGTACAGTGAACATTTGAGACAGAACAAAAAACTAGATTTCACAAGACAAATAGTCCACAAGACAAAATAGAGGAAGTGAAACTTTCAGAATTAATTTAAACGAATCGCCTGTATTTTCATACTTCTAAAACTTTTCTAGCAAAATGTACGTACAATATCAAATAAGTTGATAAACGACCGATATGTTTAAGCGAAGGTTTAAACAAAAGAAAGTTTAACGAAAGCGTATGAAAGACCTTTAAAAGCCAAACAATTTAAAACCCAAATCGAAGAATCGTCGAAATCAACTCGTTTCATTCTGCTGCTTAATTCGCTAGACTTCGTTCCTCGTGCCATTCGAGCTACTCGTCAAATAATATTAGCAACAGGAAAACGATGAAAATTTCATCGTTAAGAATAAACAATATCTCACTTCTCCTATAACCGTGAACGCTATAACCCTATGACGGGAACACGTAAGATGCATCCAGTGAAAGCCATACATTATTAAACGTTCTTTAAAACATGCAGATGCTTTTATTTAAAACCCATCTCCTATCTTCTCTCTGTACGCCGATCTAGAGCGTAGCCGAGAAATTGATTGACGGGCTTCAGAAAGATTGTAACGAACTGGCAGGTTGTACGGAGATGCTAGTCAAGATTCGACAGCGCAAAAAATCATGAGCGAAATCTTTCGGTACCTTGGCGCTGTCCTGTTGAGTACTCAGTCCTGGTAGCACCGAGGAAACGTTAAATATGGCCGTAGGATCTGTTTGCACTGCCCTCGTACGCCCAGTAGGCAAGGTGAGACAACATTTACCTTAGCCGAGCTACCTCCTTCGACCGAGACGTCTCGGTTTCTTTGAGGTAGCTTCAGGATGATAGATGCAGTCTCAATTTCCAACCTTGCCCCCTCCCTCAAACCACTCTTCGACCCTCTTAACTTTCTGCCGCCTGTTGAGGAAAACGTTCTGCGCTCTCTTTGCGCCGCTACGAACGTCAGATCCACAGCTTTCTATGAATACCGAATGAAACGTGAATGAAACGAAGTAAATACTTGCTTAGTAATGACGTCAATACACTTTTCGAGAATGTTCGCACGGATGAGTAACTCGGCCTAAGTTATTCACGCGATACATACTTCGCAAGACTCTGTCGATCGTGCTTCTCTTTCATAGCGGATCGTTAATCTAGTTAAATAAAGAGGATAAGCTGAGAGATGTACTGGTAGCTTGAAAACACTACGGGACGTATATTTGGCTCTTGTCTGGTACTTCCGATTTTATTAAAACATTGCTCCAGCGTAATGTAATACACATTTTGCATACACATCAAATGAGACAATGTATCGTTGCTGCTTTCAGTTTTAATATTTCTCGAGAGTATTCATCTTTAGAATTTTACGTTCATGAACACGTGGTTAATCTCGCTTCGTAATTAAGTCTATCACGCATTCGAAAAAAGGGAAAGCTTTTCTTTTAAATTTCATTATTAAATATATCTTAGACTATTCAAGAATATAGGCTTTAGGATGCTTTGATAATTAATTGTGGAAAGAAACATGCGATTAAAAACATTTTTATTCCGAAGAAATCAGCGAATTGACACGAAGGTAAAATTAGAAACAGCAAAATGAGAAAATGTCAAACATTTGATAAGTATGTATATAAGAATCTATTTACGTAAAAGGGGACAAATTCCTTTAATATTTGCTACGCTTGTATGCCAATATACTAGGTCAGGGAGATGTGAATTGCGTAACCCGTCCAGAGCATCCATACGCATCTATGCTAGGAATGTGTGTATACGTGACGTTGCTGGGAATTTCAACCTCAAGTATTTAAATTAAAATTTCATAAAGTGTAGTACACGTTGAGGTTCTTTAAAAATCTCCCGTAATTTACAAATCATTTTTTATTTTTACTTTTAAATCTGATCTATTCGTAAAAATAAAACGCTTTCGTTTATGAACAAACGGAATAACAATTAATTATACGATAAAAGCTAACATTCTGTAATTTAATTTATAATCTTAGAATATTTCACTTGAGTAGTAGAAAAATTCTTACGAAATAATTCTATCTCTAAGAATATAAAGAGTAGAATATAAAATTACTACGACGAATCTGTAGAACTTACAACACACAACAATGCGATACCATTTCCCCCATTATGAGACGTTATTATCAAATAGAATTTTAAGATGATGAAAATTTCGTTACTATTATTAACAAAATAGAAACTTTTGAATAAATAATATCGTATCGTTAGGAGAAACAAACGATCATGTAAAAGTTTGCAGCATTATTTACAATACGAAGAAGCTAGCTACAGCGGTGCATAAAATGTATTTCAATGATAGATCGAAAAAATATAAAATCTTTTTCATATTTCCCTTGCAAGTAGGAATATCGCTCCCAAAAGAATAACTATGCCAGAGCTCACAATGCACCGGTACGCGCCAGTGCATATAAAGAAGGAAGAGCAAAGCGGAGAGAAAAGGAAAAAATATAATGGTTTAATACGTAAAGATTATATAGGTATTCCGTTCTACTTTCTTTTTCAGGATAAAAACCGGCAACTTTTCACGGTGCTTTTCTATGGTACGAAGTTTAATCCGACGTTACCATCAGGCTACGGATCGTAGTTATATATAAAGCTCGGATTATTGTTGTATTAAACTAAGTAAATGCAATGCAGCAGGACATTTCCATTAGTTAAATACTTATAATAGTGTACATTTTGATATGTACAAAGCTTTTTGAAGTCTTTGAAAAATTTGAAAAATTTTAAAAGATAATACGAATAGAACGTTGAACTCAATTAAATTATAAATTTCATTTCCTTTCCCTTGGCTTTCCATTATTTCTATGTACTTTCAACAAGTAGTTGATCTAATTACTATTCCTTCGATCCGAAGTAAACGAATCAATTCGCAAAATATGAACAGAGTAGCTACCAATTTAACTATCGGCACGCTATTCGATTTAGACGGTTTTTAACAGTTTTATTTCTAAAACGGAAAATTACCAAACGTCCATGAATTCTATCAATTTATCCTTAATGCCGGTTCAACTTATTTTATTCTGCAATTATTTCCTGTAAATTCTTTGTAGCATTAACGTTAGGAGAATATTCCTGATACAGGAAAGAGAGCTTCTGATCGATATTCCGTGCAATATTCCTACGTTCGCATGGCAATCGTCATTGATGACGTACATTTGTAACGAACGTTCGTGGATCAAAGTTTTTTAATTTGTAACTACACAATTTGTAACATACGATAACATTAAGGATATTCTTCGCTATAAATGATATTCGGTACAGGAGATTGGAAAAATCTGATTAATTGACATAAATCGCTCATAGGCTGAAAAATAAAGACAACTAACGAGATAGGTACGGAATTCCCTTGAACTTTGCTGAGGGTCCAAACATTCTGCGGGCTCTAGCAACCTCTCAATTGATTCGTCGCGTCGAGGCAGATTGGCCGTCTCGAAGTTACCGATACGAACAGCCTCGGTAATTGAGGTGGCTGCCGCACAAAGAGAGGAAACCGAGAAAGCGACAGGTGAGGTACCGCAGTGCTGCTAGCAATCGGCTGTTGCTGTTAGTAATTCCCGCACTACATTTCGTTATAACGATTGGAGAAGCCGCTACTTCGAGTTACAACTTGGTGGCTTTCAATTTGACGAAACTCACCACACTACCAGCAGGCTTAAATTTATTTCGGAACGCACGCTTGTGGGAATCATCGACTGTCGTGACTGTTACGGGCGACCCGCTTTCTTTCAACGTCGCACACAAGAATCGTTTCATTTTTAATGCGAGCAAAGTGTTTTACCAAAGAGAAAAACATCGCTACCATCTGTACGAGCGAAACCCGTTCCTTGTTATTTTCGAATTGAAAGTGACATACTGGCGCTCATAGACACGGAGACACTTTGATCGATTCTTATTAACGATATACAAATGTTACCAAAGCACATAGGAGTCGATGGTGTTGGAATTGATGAGCAAAATTAACTTCTTGTAGCATCAACAGATACGTGTATATCATATGAAATTTAGATCGTTTATTTCAAGTTGAAGAAACTTTCTACACTCTTTGCTCAAACAATTAGAAGGGACTAAAATATTTACGATATAGGAATTGAACAGTTTAATGATAAAATCATGAAACTACGTTTGTCGATCGAGGCTATTTTCCTCGAGTACTTTAGCGTGGCCCAGGCGGGTGATCGAAAATAAAATAAGGTAGATACAATCGTAGTTAATTTAATTAAAAATTAATTAAAGATGAAAGGGCGTTAAAAATTCGTGAAAAAATTAGATATAGAAAATTAGAGGAATAGCAGAGCTTCGCAGATTACATTTTACATTTAAATATCAAGAAGTTTTGCTCTTATTTTACAAATAGGAACATCGGCAGTCTATCACGACCGAATTTATCTTTGGTGAATTGGAATCATGCAAAACATCACTCGATCGAAGCAAAAACAGTGAAAGAAGGTACAAGAAAAATGACAACCGCGATCGCTCATAACTCAACGACCATCATCTTACGTAGAATTTCGCGGTCTGTCGGTCGCACGTGAATTCCACGGAAATTGAGTGGAATTTTGCCAAGTCGAAGGACCGTTGTCGCCGGTGATGCACAGTCTGGACCACCGCGACTATCCCAGGGGATAAGTAAATGGGGAAAGAGCGAGTCACTCCTTCCCGGATGCGAAGTTTCTTGCCGGCAGAGTTTAGCAAGAAATCAAGCCGCCAGACAGTGACAAGGGTAACCACGGAAGGGCTACAGAAAGAGAGAAAGAGAGAGTAAGAAACAGGAGTATACGGTTCTGCCACCGATGTTCGCCGTGCGAAAGAGAAATTGTCTGTGTTCGAAAAAACGACGCTTGCGACTTTATTGCCTGGAACATTTTTCAATCGAGCGAATTTGGCGTTCTGGTCTTAAAATTTTCTCAATCATCGACAGAGTCGTAATTTTCAGGATAAAAGTTTCTTTGTCCGTTTAGTCTTCTTCCGATATAATACATATTCATAACTATTATCTATTCCCTCATCGAATATAGCGCAACAATAATAATCTAACAATTCGATCGCATCGCTTGTTTATCATAGTTCGCGGAAACTTGAACGTAGCTAGTTTCTCCTTTGTACTAAATCTATCACGATGTTTCTCTTAGTCCATTATCAATCAAAACTATTTACATAGAGGTTCTCTGCCAAAGCTTAAAGTTTAAGCCAAGCTTAAAGGCGGCATCACGATAGGTAGTTTAATCTCAACTAGAGTTTAAAAGCCCACTTTGGCTTTACACGACACTTACGATATCACGAACAACGGAGAATTTAACGCGTTACAGTACTTAAGAAATAAATCCCTGTATTTATTAACTATCTATGAAATGAAACGTGAGAAACGTAACACCTGTCGGATATAGGAAACAGATACATACAGGTATCGTATAATTATTTACAACGGCTAATAGATCTATTAACTTGCTCGCAAAACAGCGTATCTTCTTAAAAATACCTTTTCAAATACGTATTAAATATGCGTAAAAAAATTTTGAAATTAACAATTAATAGTTACTTGTATGAATTATGCTGCTTATGTAGACATTACTTTGATAAAACATCTGCGAAAGAAAGTTAGAAGTTGGAAAAATATATTCGATCCAATCGAATCGATTTTAAACATTTAAACAATTTAAAAACGAAGATTGAATAATCATAGATTAGGGAATTGTAATTAAGATTGAGAGTCAAGAAACAGCGTTTTTATTTCGTCACAGTGTCTGATCGATGAAAGAAACGTCTTTCGCGATCGATAAATCTATGATCAACGTGCACGAAAGGAGAGCTCTACGTTCGAGGTTTTGGTACTCGAACAAGTACGGACACAGGAGCAGGTAGATGTAAGACAGAAGGATGAACACTTGAAGACCGCGTGCAAATATGGAGCAAGAGTGCTTCGGACGAAGAGAAAAGCAGTGGCCTCGCCGTTGAGTGCACGACACTTTCTACAAAGGTGAAAATCTATGCGGGCCGCAGGAAAATCGATGCCACATGGGAGAGAGCGGTCGCACAAAAAGCTATGCTTTAGACTGAACGTCTACCGATCAAAGCTGATCGAGTTCTTTTAGATGAAACGAAAGGCTTTCTTCCGATTTATGTCCGAGATACTGAAAACTATGTCACGTTCGCTTAGTTTTTTTTCGAAAGAAACCCTGATTCTATTCTAAGATTTGGAAACTCTTGTTGAAAATTGATCGCGTAGGAGAAATTTAAAGAAACCTGACAGGATTATTTCCGTAAAATATGGACACGATCGTAATAGCAAACATATACGTTTGCCGAAGAAATATTAAATCTATTCGAAGTTTCGTATCTATTTCTATTCATTTATTTGTTTATTTATTTAAAGTCACATCCACTATATGGTTATTAGCGATTATATTGGGTTGGTAACTAAGTGATTGCGGATTTTGTCGTTACTATCTAATGACAAAATCCGCAATCACTTAGTTGCCAATACAATATTATAGAAATATAGCCAATGTGCAGAAATTATAAGACATTTAGTACAAGCATATATGTATCTCGCAGAGTTCACGAAAAAGTATTTGAACAGTCATTCGTTATATCAAATGATCGTCGATGTTCAGTGAGACCGTACTATTCTGTGGATATTCTTGGGATGGTTATTCACGCTGCAACAATTTTTTTACTAATTACACGTATGTCATAAACATCTTGTAATATATTTTCGGATTAATTTCAAATGTTATTAATACAATAACGATGTATACAATACTAATGAACTTTCCAAATGTTTCAAAATATAACAAATACGGTATGGACATAAAGTTTGCCACGATAAGTATTCAAGTACTTTCATGAGCCAGTGTACCGTGTACCTACTAAATTAAATTTATGCTCTTATACTCTCATTAAGAACTACAACAGCCCCTAAGTACCTATTTTAGCAAGTTACAGATAACTTGGAAACAATTTCCTTTTTATTCAATTACGTTAGCAGTACCTTTAACAAACTCCTTGAACAACTTCAAACGAGGATATCGTTTGTGTATTCATTATTGTATAATATCGGATTAAAAGATATCCAATTTACCATAAGACAAGTTGAAACAGCATTATGAGTATATTCGAGAGTAATATTTGATCATCGATGCACCGAAAACTATGGTCCTTCATAGGAAGCAATAACAAGGGATATTAGTAATTATGATAGGCGTACGTTTCGATCGACAGTATATGGACATTGATCGATCATACATGACCGCCAAATCAGTGCGGTATGGCTGTTCGTCCGAGCTAATTTGACTGTCGTAATTAGCTTCGTTTATCGGTCCGTGTCATGTTCGTCGTGCACTGGCCGCGGCAACGCAGTAATCTTCCTGCTACCGTTGGAGCAAACAATTAACGTTGTTCCGGCAACTTTGGCGTGATTACAGCAATTTTCGCATGACAGCTCGCTCGTTTACCAAGACCTATAGCAAAGCCACTATAATTTCACACCAGCGTCTCCGAAAATATACGAGGGGCGGGTACAGTTTTCCCTTCTGTTGGAAGAAACCAAGCTTCCCTTTGGTCTACACTAGTCTACAGTCTACAGGATAGTGCAGAGTTATGGCAGTGCAGATAAACTCGATGGATAGACAGAAGGTAAACGAATAAAATTTATTCCCTTCTTTGCAATTTTATTCATCAGAGAAGTCTTTCGTCTGACGAAAGATCGATGATTCACCGAAAACTTCTATCCGTGAGATAGCTAGCGGCTAATTGTACGTTCCAATCAATTATTCCGTGTAGGAATCCTGCTAATCGACCAGTTTTTCTAGCGCATTTTTATCGAATCGAATCACACAGTTCCGATCTAACGATGTTTCTGCTGAATTCGTTTTGGTTCATCGAGAGAGGATTCCTTTTTATACAGCTAATTATTTACCGATATTGTAGTACATTGATATCTGATAAAAGCTACCAAGAGCCTTCAGTTTTCACTAGGAAAATGCATTATCAATACAAATTACTTACAATTCCGGTATAGATATATCAAAGAATTGAACAAACGAATGTATTTTATTAAATAACTAAATACGAAACAACGATTAATCCTACGAGTGATCATTTGCAATGACGTTTGTTTTAACCCGCTCGCATCCTACAGAAATAATAAAACATCGAACGAGAGAATACCTCTGTTCATGCACACGAAAACAATATATCACGTCTTTCAAAGCGATCTATAATATATAGCGTTGTCGTTCTTCGAAATAAATTTTCATTCAAACTTAACGCGTACACAGTGCTTTGTTTCGCTGTGAATTCCCAGCAAATAAAACGCGTATAAATTTCAAAATACACTATGATCAGACAAAGCGTAAAGGCTTAATCGAATGAAACGATGTGATACGATTAAAAAATCGAATAGAGGCCGGAAGCGGTGAAACTAAAACGATCGTACTCGCCTATGTTTATAAAAATTTCGTGTCGACCGATTAATAAATAATTCTTCGAAATAACGAGAAGAACATTTTATCATTTCCTTTGTTATTCCGGCCACAGGGGACGAAAATGATAAGCGACGTGTAGGATTTCGGCGGGCGGAAAAGCTTTGTGGATGCATAAAATGTATAAGGAAAGCCGGAGGAAACAGACGAAAGTTTATTACGGTCCGAAAAGGGGGAATCCTCGAGATGAGGGCTGAAATTAACGAAACAACTGAAACAAAGGAGAGCAAACCGAATGATATACTAGAAGCAATTGAACCCAACGAGCAATTGAACAGTTAATAACAAAGGAAATGAAGGGAAGGAATTGAGTTTAACATGAAGCGTAGGAGAAAATACGATTACATACATATGTATATACGCTATCATTCTGAAATAAATATAGTAGCGGCTAAAAGGATATTTTAAATTGCTACATACTTATTTAACTTTTGTACTACACATATTTATTACGTCGCATACCTACGCTAGAATATACATTACATTTATTCCTTGGTTTCTCAAACTACAATTTTTGTTTTGTAAAGTTTACAATGCTTCTTCGTACCTACAATTTTTTCAATTTTAAACTGTTAGGCGTTATTGTATTTGCTTATTCATTTAACTCAATGATATAACAAATTTGAAACCTATTCTTCTTTAAAACGATTATACAGATACAGAACAATGTTCAATATCTTTTGAAACATTAAGGAGGATATTTACAGGGTCGATCATAGACGTCAAAACGATGGAAAAAATTTCGTTTAACGTATCTGTATAAGCAAGATTGAATTACCAGAATGAAGTTGCTATTCGAATGCTTTCATTTCCTTGTTCCACGTTCTTTAATCTCGAAGCGTTCCTAAATAAAGATATCAAGACAAATCTGCACTTAGTACCGAACGCATATACATTATAAGTTAGTGGAAGAAGAATATGATTGGCTTCCTCATCAATCTTTAAGCTCTGTCACAACGTGCTTTCAATTATCCGATATGATTGGGAAATATTACATTTTAACAACTGATTTTTCCAATACATCAATTGTATGTTGAAACGTCGGAAGATATCGTACTTATAGAAGTCAAACGATATGTATGAAAATTTATTGACTCCAATATTCTTCCATTACGTAAGAACATTTCTCAGTTTGACATATATAATTAAATACGAAATAATAAAAGAGAGAATATAATTGTAAAAAATAATATTAGGCAACATAACTATCGTATTACTATAATAATAGGTGAATATCGACGTTCGTTTAACATTTCATATTTAATTTAAGTTAAAAATATTAACCCACGTTCGAACATTATACGTACATTTACCATAAAGTTTTCCTACGTTGTTTTACCAACTAAACATAAACCAAACTAAATACAAATGGAAAGAAGGATAGTACCAAGAAACGTTAGATTAAATAAGATTATCATCGCAATACGTCTTCGGTGTAATGCCTATTTATTTTGCATAATGCTTCATGGTAGCAAATGCTCGAGAAACTTAAAATTAACATGAAATTTTACCACAGGTTACGTCGACTAAATGCATGTAAAGTAAGCACTAAATGTTCTACAAAGAAGTAAAGTGCAACTTTGGGTAATGCTTATGCAACATTAATATTCAAGACTCGCATTAGAGCCACCCATTAAATAGCTTTCTTTTTGCCCGCTTCCATTGCGTCTAATTACCTTTCTTCATCCTGTATTGGCAATCGTATTAATAAACCAAGATTACTTATATTAAGATCACGCATAATGTACCTATCATCCCTTTTCGATAACATCTACGATCTTCGTCGGTATTTAATCCGCTTCACTCTATGAAATATAAGCAGAGGTAACAAAGTCAACTGATAATATCACGGATATAGTTAAAATCGAATTTATTAAAATCTCTTTAATATTTTAGATTTGATATTAACGATATGGAAAATTTATACTACGAATGACAAGTTTTAGTTAAATCATAGATTTTATATTATCAAATATAAATTTTGCATTTTTCCTAGAAATAAAGTCTATACAAGCAAATAGATCAACCTTCTCATAGCTTGTAATATTTTCATTCATGGAACTCTAACAATCCATTCATGCGAATAGTTATGAATTAAATCAATGGAGAATTAAAAATTATAACTTACGTTGTTAACATTCAATAAGCAGCATAATAGCAAGCTTCAGCAATTATAATGGTCGAACAGTCGTAAAGCGAAGTATAATAGTAACGGCTGAACAAACGTGCAACTGATCGATATACGTTGCACGCAACCAGTTCAATAAAGAAGTCAAAGTTCTTTTAGACTGGAAACCCACTTTTAGCCAACCCTTTGACATATAACATAGCAAAATTTGCTTTTCTATTCATTAGCAACAGGTTTAATTTCTCATAAATCATGTGATTTTATGTGATCATAATTATTTTCATCTCGTAAAAGCATTTATAATATTACAATTTGCTCGTTTTTAATTATCAAAAGTACACGTTCGTATGTAAAATCAATTTTCAAATAAATTTTAGCATAATAATACGACGTGATAAATAAAATATTTCTAAATTAATTAATAGGCATCCTTCTTTTAATTAATGCAAATAAATAATTACATACCAATTTAAAGCATGCGTTCTTCATATCGTAAGATTTTATTAAATGATGATAGCATATAAAGAAACGCGAACGACGTACAAAGTATACATAGCTTCTTCCCACGTGGTTTTGGTGATAGCACAGAAACAACGGAAGCAACCGTTGAATACAATAAGAAAGAAACAGGACTTTGTACAAGGTGAATGAACAGATTTATTTTATGAGCATTGCCCTCTTGAAAACATTTATAGGGAATAAAAAGGTATCTATTCGATCAGTATCAAAATAAATAAGTTCAAAATAGGATAAAACTAAATACTTTCTTTCAATTGCACTATTTTAATCAAAGTTCGAGAATAATTTAACTTCTTTTCCTTGACTGTATCTATGAATACTCGCAACTTTCTAATCTAAACTTTTCACGATAAGCGGATTATTTGCATTAATTACCAAGTAATATTTCAAAACGATTATGTTCAAGAGCAAAGTGGTCTGGTATTTACTGAACGAAGTGAATCAGATAGAACGTGACACTTTTTCAACGAAAAAGAAGATATTTTGAAATAACTTACTAACAAAAACATCTAATTTCTATCGAACTTTCTAACCTATAATCACTTAAATCAAATAAATGCAAAGAGATAAAAAATGAAATTAAAATGCAATTGAAAAATGCATCAGTTATAGTAACAATAAAACGGTTTGGAATAACTCGTATTGTCATTCAAAAACGTGATGGAAATCTGTGATAAATCGCGACAACTTCAGAGAGTGAGTTCCGAAGCGCATGACACGGAACATTCAAACTGCATCTCGGCTCTAAAACAATACTAATCCCACTTGTCCGGACGATATGATATACGCAAAATAATTATAGGCGGGCAAAATGGCAAAAAGAAAAAAGTGAAGAAAAGCAGTCGATATAGCGTGATCAGTTACTTACATTTTTTACTCTTCTCGGCAACGACGCCTCGCGACAACAAGCCGAAGAGGATGGCGATGGTTAGAAAAAGCATGGATTTTCTCGTCCCTGGTGCGTCGAGGCACCAGGGCGAGCCTCGTGACATCACGGACATATCACTTTCAACGAGACTCCATACCGGCTTCCGCGATACTTCCGCGCGTAACCACCGTGAACATAACCTTATACACTCGCGGCGAACAGGTCCGGATGATCGGCTCTCTATCGGAGCACGATCCAAATGAAGGAAACCGACGGGTACTTAAGCGAAGAAACGCGCGAAATGGGCACACACGACCGACTGGAATCTCGTCGACGAGCTACCGGCTCCGGTGCTCGTCACTCGGACGCACGTACGCTATTGACATCGGGAAATACTCGCCGGATACTCGACTCACGGTGGCGGCCAGGTCGCGACGATCACCGACGTAGGTGTTCGCGCACTCTCATGCGCGCTATCGATCCGACAAACCCCGCCAAACCCCACGTCGTCGCGTACACTCACCACCGTCCTCCACCAAGACGCCATATTTGTGTACATGCGCCTTAAGAAGCCGGAAGTGCGCTTCTTACCAAGCGATTTCTTCATCGCCCGTTCGAAAGTTCGTCGATCTTTCGATTTTCCTGCAACGTTTAACCGTCGCGTCGGAATTTCGCGAGTTGTGCAATCATCGTTTCGATGTATCGATCGTATACCATTCACATGACCCGTTATCGACTTCACCGTGCAACAGCATCTTTAAACCGTGTCATTGCTAAACGTGGATTTATTGTGTTCCCATATCGCAAGATTTTAAGTGTTTTAATGGAACCATTTGGTGCAAAGTATGCTAGAAGGAAGACAGGTTACTTGTTATTTATCACTGCTTATCTTTTATGTTTTCATTTTAACTTTTATGTCAGTTAGCATTTTAAATCTTTCGTAGTGTAAAGTGGCGCCAGGATTTAAGGAACGCTTTTAGTATTGTGAAATAGAACACTGTCGTATTTCGACCGTTGTGAAATTGAATTTTTACGTACTACCAGATAACAGGTATATGATATTGTTACAGGTAGGTTATTGTTATTTGAATAAGTAGTATATGGATAGATAAATCGAAAATTTTTTACCATATTTCATTAAATACACGACATACGTACGTTTTGTGCTTTGTTCTATTTTATATGAAAAAGATAGTAAAATGCGTAATAATGGTAATGGACACATATATTTTCTTCTGTGTAATAAAAATGTTCTCTAAAAGTCAGAATAACACTGAAATATTTATGTTGTCTATTAAAATCATAAATGATTAAATACACGTTGCCATAAATTAGAACGAATATTCTTTTTACGAAAAAATTTTTTAGTAATCACCGTCACTCTCTGTTTTGAAAACTATAAAAATTCCAATAAAATTTGTTTGACAAAATTACAAGATACAATATAATCATAAAACTTTATTCTTTACGAAGACTTCCATAACATTTCAAAGATAAAACGATACAGTTTTCTATTGAAATGTTATACCTTCCAAATTATACAAAATTGTAGAATATTGAAATATAAAATATCAAAATACAATTAGCAAAGTTGACAAATGAATAGAGACAAATGAATAAACATTAATTTGAGAATTAACCTTGTTAGAATAAGAAATGCGTTTTTAACGCTATACATTTGTATGTTTTATTCTTCGATAAAGAGCAAAATGTGAAATTTTAATACGACAAAGTTCTGTTTTCCTTTTTGGCTAATATTAGACTGCATTTATATCAAATTCTCTATGAAAAATGGGGAAAAGAAAATCCGATAGCATGGGCTATTTGGTCTTTTAACCTGAATCCTTTGAACTTCTTTTTTATGACGACATTTAAAATTTAAATTTTTTGCGCAAGAAGCAAAATCGATAATATTATAATATTATAACATTTTAATAAATCGAATCTATTCAGTTTTAAAGAAACGAAATATACTGTAAAAAAATAAAAATACATTTAGACTTACATTTTGAGAGTTGTATGATGAGCCAATAATATAGTAAATTTTCGTAATATTCCTAACATTAACTATTGGAGGATTAGATTAGTAATTACAATATTTTTACTATTATATTGGAATTTAACATGAAAAGCCGCATAAGATGCAATAGTAGTGCTATACATACATAGTTACAAACTTAAATATCGCTCATATTATATTAAATTCTTCGGATGCTCATATTAGAAAACTCATTCAATTTCTAATAATACGAGATAATATGAAAATACATACATAGCGAGTACTCGGTTATTATTCTAAACTCGAGATTCTTAACTTAAATTTGGAACTTTATTAGATACATATTTTCCTTTATTAAAACTTTAGCATAGTAACTTCCCTTTCAAACTTTACATATATTACGCTACCTACAAGCGTGTATATTTTATTAAATAAATCGAAATTAAAGATACATCTAGTGCGTCAAATCAATTATTTTAAAAATCAAGAACTAATACATCACCGTCGATATTATCTTGATATAAGAATGAAGCTGGTGCGAATGATCTTCTTATATAAGTAATTACGTGCTCTGATTAAGTTTCATTTTGCACCAGAGAATAACATTCTACATTTTATACCAAACCGCGACATGCAACCACGTGGCTTCTCGACACGTTCCATGAATCACGCTTGATTTAATCCCCCTTATCGTGCAGAAGATAATCGTTTCGATATTACGATAGGGCAAAGTCAACTAATCATGATTTTATAGAAAGATTGTTTGTGCATAAGGTGCCTAGAGTAAAATATTTACTTCTAGAAATATATTCGTCGTGAAACTGCAAGAACAAATAGATACATATTTCGATAATCACGACTAGTTAGGAAGTATAGAAATGATCTTCTCTTCATTATAATACAACTTCTATCTAGGTAGTATATATGAAACCAATAATGTAACTTCCTTTCGTTTCATCCACAGTTTTAATGAATTAGTTACAATGGGATAGTTACATCTGACCCATTCTATACCACACGAACTTTCCATGTAAACCACGATGCATATCCCTTGCTTTACGTACGCTGAGATGAGAACGTTTCAATGAGGAAACTTCAACGGTTTCGTCGGCCAAAGACGGTACAAGTGACACGTAATACGTTAAGTACGGAAACATTAATTAGTAAGCGCGTATATTTAAATAAGACCAGGTCCATTTCTGCACGCTGGAACAATAAAAGGAGCATGCGGTTGAATTTCACGAAACACCCGTTATATCGAATTGCAACGACAGTATCGATAACGTTATCGCTGATGCACCTTTTTATTACTGATCAAGGCCTTTTGACGTCACGCTTATGAATATTCGTCCTAAAAAGCGAATTAAAATTCAACCGTTTAGCGAAACTTCTTGCCCATCGATACAGGTCAACCTTTGACCGAAAAAGTCCGCCGGAAAAAAACGAAAATCAGCGTGTAGTCTCGAATACCCGTTTGTATCCACATGTCGGATCTACGGTGGTGATTCGTACCCCTAGACCACAAGCTGACTGTTAGAAAACGGTAAAATTGGAAAGACAATCTACCTCGCGTTATCACTCGCGCTTCGCGCCTCGCGCGCGCCATGTCAGCTTTGCACAACTCTGTGGTATCCTGGCGTATTTCATTGAAATTTCAACTGGTCTGTGCTGTGGAAAAGTGAATTTGCGTAATTGTGTTTTTATTATCAAAGCAGTAACTAGCAGCAGGCGTGTTTTGATAGGAGATAAAAATTAAGTAGCGTAGAAACGTGGAGGAAATTATTTGTTAAGAAAATTACTTTCACTGTGAGGATGAATACAAAGGGATTACAATACGTGTAATAACATTTCGGGCAACATTATCTAAGTTATTAATCAACGTCTGTTTGATTTAGAAAACGAACTAGTGCATAGTGTTTCGTGACCAGAGAATAAATTTTAGAAACCAGAATTCCATTACGTTATAAGATTGTAATATGATGTGGTTCGGAACCAGAGAGATGTATAATTATCATCGTAGTTATTTAGAAATTCGTTATAATATATCATTCGATTGAAAAGCTAGAATCATTGTGTATATTTTTTAATACGAATAGAGTGGCCACGAAACGTATTTACACATCATTTTTTATTTTTTACATTAATACATAGATTAACACTAAGCTTACCAGGCCCGGTCAAATGACCGGTTTCAAAATCTTATTTAAAGTTACACGTTCATTGTTGTTTCTTTCGTTCGCCTAACTTTACGTAAATTCTTATATTAACAAAAATTAAGAAACTGATTAATCGGATAATATAAGAATTTACATAAAGTCAGATGAACAAAAGAAATAACTTACAAATGTACAACTTTAAATTAAATTTCGAAACCGATCATTTGACTAGGGCTGATCAAGACCGTGTTAATCTTAAGTACATCAAATTTCGTACCATCTAATAATATTTCCATATGACTGTAAAAACTACTGGTATTACGAAAGTGAAACGTAGAACCTAACGAAAATTGCAAAATAAGGGTATGTGCATAAATTATATTTCTTATATAAGAGTTACTTTAAGAATAAAAAATTGATTTCTATATGTTCATTTCAGGTTTTAATGTAATGTAAAACATTTTTAGGCTCTGCTATCGATGATATTAATGGATATATCTCACACTCACTGTTCTGAAGCGATCTATACAACAATTACCTAGTCGTTTCCTTTTTTTTTTTTTTTTTTTTTCTAAAAGTATACTAGTTTCAATCATGAAACTCGATGCTATCGCGTAAAAGAGTAAGTATATCTCTTCGCCATTGCCAGTACAATTATAATTCTCTTCGTGATAATACTTATTAGATAAATGTCTAATTAATGGCATTGTTTATTATGAAAACTCACGTCACGGTGAAACGATAAAATTTCAAAACACGAGAACCTTACAACCTGTGGTTCCATTGTATATATCCACTGATATCATAACTCAATCAACGCACGAGTCGTTATTGTTTTTCGATGTACATCACAATTTTGTGTCGCAGTGTCGTTCGTTTGTCTCCGATGTAATTTCGTAAAAAAAATGTTGCACGCGATGAAGAAATGTCACATCCGTCAGAAAAGATAAAGCATAGTGATAGTAGGACGAAATCTGTGCAAATGTTGATAAAAGGTGTGTATTTATTAAATATGATATAAAATATAAAATAAAATATAGAGATAATGTAATGTATAACGAGTAATCATATTTGCAGGTTGGTCCGTAGCTAACGGTACAAGTTGGTGCAAGGCGGTTCTACGAGAAAAAATAACATTTTTTCATATGACATTTCCGAGAAAATCGAGTTCAAAATTTTGATTAGTTAATTCCGAATTGAACAAGAAAAATAATCAACAGGATGTTAAATTACCTATGAAAGTAACTCGAAAATGTACAATAATATATTTTCATAAGTAAAAATGTACATTCGGTGTAAAACATGTATCCGTACAGTAATTAATTTCAACAAAAAATATTGTAGAACATCGTCTATCAGCGAAATTTTAGCAAATAGAAAATACGTATATATTCTTATCAAAGTGCAAAGTAATTTTCATAAAGAGAAAATAGAACACCTATATCCTTTGCGAAGATATTAACAAATATCTAACAAATGGCAAAAATATGATTAATATTCATACAGTTACAGTATAGTGGGAAAAGAATAAGACTCGCCTAATATTTAAGAGAGAAAATCACTAGGTTTGATCATTTTAATACTCAATGGGGTTTCCTTTTCATTTTATTATTATTGATTATTATGGCTGGAAGCCGTGGTGGCAGTGAATTTATCAAATAGATGAGTACTCTGCTTGAGATATTTTTCCATTCTTCTAAAACAGCCTTCTTTAAATCATTTCTTGCTGAAATATGGTGACTCTGTATCTTTTCGTTTCAGGTGGTCCCAAATATTTTCAATAATGTTTACATCTGGTGATCGTGGAGCTGTTTTTAAGTGTTTCTAAACATTATACAAAAGCCACACTCGCATATTAGTGGCATTATACTTTGTATGGTTATCTTGCGTCACGATGACATTGCCTGTCAAATCCATTCTTTTTATGCACTTTGATGTAGATTATTTTTTAAAACATCTACGTACGTTTGATTGCATAGAACGGTAACTGTACGAATACTTATTATATTTTTATTATATTCTTTTCATTTTAAAAATGATTCGTTAAAGTGTATCAGAATAATTTTTAACTAAACAAACATGTCGAAACGTTATTTCCTTGAAAGTGGAGGCTTAGACGGAAAAATGTTATTTCACAATTTTGACTTATTTTCAAAAGTATGACAATCTTCTCAGAAACGAAGCGTCGTATGAAGACCTTTTTATTCCATATTTTTTATTTATTTTTTCACGTAGAATCACCCCGTGCCCAATTGCTCCACACGTTATGGGTCATCCTGTATATAAATATATAATTAATTAAATAGAAAGTAAATTGAAATATGCAATTGAGATACGATTACATCGCAAATAATATAATTACATGTCGCACGATGTTATTCACAAATACGATCATTAGCAAAATATTTCTAACGCTTGAATATCATCTGACTAGATTTCTCCTCTTCTTCCAGTACATTGTCGTATTTCTGCCACGAGCAACTCTAAAATTTTCACTCGTCGTATCTCACATGAATTAAAGATGTGTCCAGTACCTAGAATAGCTTGTGAAGATAAAATGTGTGTTTACAAAACAGATCTGACGATCTGAAGGGCAACTGCTGTTCACGCTCGTATCTACGAAGTTCGAATTGCCATTGCTTTGACGCATTGTCGACAGGAAACTCGTATCGTGGGTGCCAGGTCATCGTGTTATCGGAAGAAAATGTACTCCCGCAAATACGAATTGATAGGTGAGTAAAAGTAAAAATTCATTTCTCGCTATCGCAATATTTATTTAGGCCATATCGAAAACAAATACCGGCATTCATCATTGGCTGAGCTATGTTATAACTGGAGGAAAAACGTGGTATCAGTCAGTGCATGCTCGCTCGTTGAACCGAAGAAGATTTTACGGCTGCTGGTGATCGTTGCTCGTCGAAGACGATGAAGCCTCGTTCGGACGAATACGTACGAACTGTGATTCTATCGATATAAATTTCTTTGATTAATTTTATGACGGTCGGATGCGAGCGCCGTTTCGTGTGTGTACTTTCGTGCCGTTGAATTCGCACGTGACAACTTCTCCTTGGCCAGTGCAATGTGAATAATGAGCGTAGTTAATAATAAGAACTAACTACCGAGTGGAAAAATCGCAAGACGAAACATAAAGATCAGCGTTTTACGATGCCGCACAAATACGCTCTATCGCCTTTTTTATGCCTGTGCATGCGTTCATGAGGGAATGTGAATTGGAAGCTCAAGATAAGGATGAATTCAAATGAATCTGATTAAATAAACAGAGATATACATACGTATGTGTTGTTTACGTAAAACGCTAAGACGATTAATGTCTCTTTTATATGTAGAACATACCTGGATTACGTTCATTTACATAGTGCGAAATAAATAGGCGACGATAAGATTAGAATTGCAAATGTAATCTGTTTCTTGATAAATCAACTGACTGTATAAGTTACGGATAATAATCAGTGAAAAAGTTCGGTTTCTCCATACTAATGTCAAACATTATATAAAATAGAAGACATACTGAGAATTAGAGATACACTTATGTTCCTACTTCCTTGATCGTGATAAGAAATTCTTCACCGTTCGTACAACTTAGTTATTGACCAAAGAATACTTTTATGCAACGTTGTATAATTTAAAAAGAAAATAACGTCAACAAGTAAAGATTAACGAAAGGACAAGTATGCAACACTATGTTTCTTAAAATGCCGTAAAAAACGTTAGAATTTCGAAATTGAAACATAAACTCGACCGATTATAATAAGAAACGTTTCGTCGAACACAACTACGTGTATTCCACTCGCGACACGAACTCGCAACATCTTCGCCCCACTTCTCTCCGCTAATTCGCTGCACGTTCGATCCCTGTCTATTTACCAACCGAGTCATCGAATACTCCGTACAAAAACCCAACTATCTAACCATAACGCGTGCACAAATCTCATATCGCCGGTGTCTCCGCTCTCGCGACTGAATCTAATCATCGGTCTGCATAAATGAATCGCGGGAACGAGCGAGATACCAGCGAACATGCGACGTTAATCGACGCGCGGTCGCTCTAAACGCTGGCGAACACGACGACACGAAACCGTTGGATTATTAAATTAGCGTCCCCATGGCGACCAGTGGTCAAGAAAATCGGTGTTTCATAGAGACAGTCGAACTGAAGCGGCGCTTCGTACGGTTGTCGAACCAACGCGTTTTAGATTACGAAATCAGAGTTGTGATCGAGGCTCGCGGCTGCGATGGCCCTAACTCGTGTATAATTCTCACGCGGCTGGTACAGTTTGAAATCACGAGCAACGTGGTTCAATTCGATACGATTCATGCGAAACTTGGTCGTCGAACGCTCGACTTATCGGTGGTTTGACGTTCTCGGTTGTACGTCGAATGTTCGAGTTTCCGATACAGAAGCCGAGCAAGTGTACGTATAATGGCTCACTCGTTGATGGATTCTCTCGTCTATGTTCCTAGTTCGAATCTACGCAATTTCCTTTCTCCGCGTTGCGAGCTTATGGTAGAACTCGATTTATCGAAACGAAATTTCAGTTAGTGACCCATTAACCTAACCTCTTTATCTATTGGGTTTGTCCGCTTGAACACGAAGTCGTCTTATTTAGTTGAGAAATTACAGTGGAAAGAATCGGCGAATTATAAAACGAACTATTTGTCCTGTGACAGAGATTCAGAGAAATGGAGAATTCTATTTTATCGTTCGATTAGCGCTAGAATTATCAAGACTGTTTAAGACACGGTTTTAATCTTTGACCAACTCCGTCGTTCGTCGGCCCGATAACGTTTATAATGGTAAATAGGAAAAACAGGCGAGAAACGTCTTTTCCTGTAAAGTTGCCCGATGACGTACAGTGAAACGTCAAATGGATATTGGACGGAGGAATTTGTCCTCTGATTACATCATGGAAGCTAGATAAAGCAAATAGAAATTATTGAAATTCTCTCTGTAAATGAGTCGATGAATACTCTGACCCAGACAGATAACGTACATGTGTACGTAATTCGGTGTTGATAAGACTACTGAAATAAAGGACATAACTTACTTTGAGAGAGATACGTTTGAAAGAAGATAGGAGAGCAGAGCGAAGTTCTTCATTAGTAAAACGCCATTAACATAATGTAATAATGATGTCATTTCGTAGATAGCCGCGTTTTATTCTTGAATAATATCCAAAGTACGCAAAGCAAAGTACGAGATGAAAATTATGTCTGAACTTACGAAAAGATGTTTCATATACGTATATCGTAGTAATTGCAGCAATAATCGTAGTAAAGAGTAATTCTTTTTATAAAACAGAGAGACAGCGCCTTAAGAACTTGTATTACGCATGAACCTACGTATAACTTAGAGATTAAAAACTCATTGAATATCGTATAAAAGTACATTATTAAATTATTATTAAGTAACGTTATTAAAATAAGGACTGCCTAGAAAATTGGCTACGTGTTCGTACGAAACGTAAATTATCAAGGAATTTCACTTTTGTTTCGACAAATTTGAATTAACGTTCGATAATCTTGTTCGTTCCAGATTTAATGTGACGTATCTTCGTTGTATCGTAAAGTATCGGAAAATCGGCGAAAAGAAATCCCGTCAAACAGAGTTCGTCTACGATGTTTTGTCTAAAAGGGAGAAACAGTGGCGATACGAAGCTCAGAGAGATGTTGAGACAGGATGATTTTGGATGGTGGTTGAGCAACGAGGACGAACTAAAATCCCCTAGATCAACTCGTAGTAAAGATCGTCGGTCGGTGGGATCGTCCGAATCGATGTTTTCCTGCATAGATTCTGACGACAGCGAAAGTTATGTCCTTGCGCAAGAATTCAAACAAGAATGCAACGGTAATTACGAGAAAATAGAACTCACGTCGTTAATTAACGAAGATTGGGACGTGAATCTTATCGAGCTAGATGCGATTAAGAAGGAAGCGGTAAGTTGACATCGTTTGACTTCTTCAGAGATGTTTTATTCCCGAACAATTGTCGCAACTATCGTTACAAGTAATAATCGAGAAATTTTCATCCGGCACGATACAATAACTCAACACATAGATCGTTTTCTATTATAATATCTACTCCATGGTGTCGCTAGTGGCTATAACAGTGGTTCCGATTACTAGAACGCGTTATTTCCCATGTAATTTATGAAATAAACTCGTTAGCTCTATCAAGATGCGTTATCATCCGAACGATCAAAAATATTACAAGGGTTGTTTCTCTTGTGAACTTCGATATTTCTTCCTAAATATGTACGTGTACACGTAACCGATGACGATCCTTTTTATGCAGAGAACGATCAAATTTAAGCAGATCGATGAAATTGTAGGACGTCGCGCCATTTCTAGCGGAAGACGAGACACGGTGTTCGGACGATTCAAACCCGAAATCGCAGGACTCGCACGGCACGTGCTACACACCTGAAAGACTGGTCAGATCTCAGAAGTACCGAATACTAGCGCCGTCGCCCCGCTACTTGCCGATCTCTCAAATGAGAGACATGCCAGATAATCCATGGAACACGTCTCACTGCCGCCACCGATTGAACTGTCTTATCGACTCCAACCAAGATGGTATGTATCTTGCTGTTCGGAAGAATGCGAGAGACAGCAAGAAAGAGAGAGAGAGAGAGAGAGAGAGTGCTCGCGCCGGTTCGACATTCGCAGAGCGTGCAACAGCGGATCGCAAACTTGTTCCAATGCGGACCCGCCATCAGCTAACTTGAATATAACCCGGCTATTGTGTCTGACCTAATAAAGTTTCGCGGTTTACCAATATGTGAAATCGGTTCGCTTCATGCTCGTTAGACGTACTTTCGTTCGAACGCCTGTACTCTTAAACTTGTTCCGCAATGCCCTCGATCGTTTGTCAAATACGTTCGTATTCTCAATGAAACTTGGACATCCCGTGAAACACTTCTGATTATTCCTGATAAAATATCCTCCCGCTCGATCTTTTCGATCGATCGTTCATATATAAATGATCGCCTATTTTCGATTTGTAAATTTTACTATAGTATCTGCATATGGTTGTAACGAATGAAGTTTTTTACGGAAACGTTAGGGCGATTAGAATTATCTGCATTTATCTTCGTTAGGAAAATAATTCATTTCGCTCTCTCGATATACTAATGCGATTCCTCGTCGGTAATTTCATGTTCGCGTAATAAGGCTTACTGTCTTGAATTCTAATCTAAATATTGAGATCACTAGAGATCAATTTTCGCTGATCACACGTATGAAACAGATACGTAAAACATAATATATGTATGTAATATATGTATATAGTATAAATTGCAAGAGTTAAACAGTAAGTAGATTAAATTAAAATTGAAATTCAAAGTTAACGTACGTATAAGTTAAAATGAGTTCATATAAATGGAATCTATATTCTATCTTAAAACATTTCGTCAGGTGGAATGCAAACGAAAACTTTCACGAATCCCAATCCGAAGGAAATAATGGTACCGATAATCGACTTGCATCGTTGGAAAAAATATGAACGAGTCTATAACGGGGACAACGGGACGATAAACGATAAAAACGAAATGAAAACGGAAGACATGTCCGATTATTCAAGCAGCCTGAACGTGTCCGATTATTCGTTGAGCAAGAGATCCAGTTGCGAGAGATTGAATGACACATGGGAGAACAGTGGCAAGATGGAGACACGCAACTCTTCCAGCGGTTGCTCTGAAACGACTCCGTTCGAAGACACTTCCGGTATCCAGAGCAACGATTCCAGCTCTAATACACACACCTCGAATATGCAAAGCACTCCTTCTCTCTGTCTCAGTGACGAGTTGGCGACGACGAATTACAAGCTCGATACTACACAGGTTCTATTTTTTGCTATATTAAGTAGAGAAAGTTGTTCAGTTGGTGAAAGTAGATTCTAATTCGTTGAAAAAAAGTGGACATTTTTTGGAAATTTGGTAGAAATTTTTGGATCGTAACCATGCCTCTCCTCGTTTCCTAATGTTCCATTATTCGTGAACTTTGTATGAAAAGTAATTTTCTAAAAGAAGAATGGGAAAATACGATATTTATTAAATTATGTACTAACAAGCGTAGAAAATAATTTCAAAAAGAAAATAACAGTAATGTCTTTTTCTGTTAATCTCCTATCAAACGAAAGATGTATATCACTATCATGTATATGTTGACTTTCCATAAATTTCATCTGAAAATAATTGATTTTTTGTCAACTTAAAAACTTTGATCCAAAAATTACTAACTATGATGAAAATTAGTTTTTCAAAAATCTAATTTGCTATTTTAATTTCTTTACCTAATAGATTGTATCAATGAAAAATTATTTTTCACTTCTGCTTTTTCTTTTATTTTTATTTTTTTTTTTTATTATTTTCGACAGGGACAACGTTCTACTACCAATGAAGTGGTATCAATTCTTGAAGT